>OZ026834.1:1608063-1943355 GCA_964023205.1 Lutraria lutraria
ATCAATTACTACCACATCTGTATTGTTCTATTTGCATGTTCTACATATATGTAGTTCTACCATTATGTACATAATTAGCAACACAACCAAGATTGAGTTCTTATATTATAAAAAAGATCTTATAGAGACTCTGGTTTTCAAGAATGTCCAATAGGTGTATTAATCACAGGCTGTAGCTAAAGTGAATTGTTCAAAATAATACTAATACCCTGGTAACCCATGGAATTCATTTTAATACATACACACATCAATTTGGGTCCAATTGTAACAATATAATGAATATATATAATCTGTGTAACTCAGTAAGTATTCCATTCCTTCAAGGATAGAATGCCAGTTGGACTAATTCAGTTTGTTGACCAGAATTAATGTACTGGACAATATTATTTGTACAATAACAATATCCAATGTTTACCAACTAAAATATTTCTGAATACAATATTTATAAACACATTAATCTAATTCAATGCTGCAAAAACATGTTAAGTTCTAACAATTTTTATTTTTAACCAACCACTTAAAAAATGTATTATTTTCTTAACTTATAATGTGGCAAAATAAAATTTCAATACGGATTCACTGTAGCAACTTTAACTACATTTGTACTTGGAATTATTATGTAGGGTTGAACGGACAGAATTAAAAATGTTTCCAGTTAGGGAAACTATTTAAACCAGAAAAAACATGGTAGAAGCATAGTTCTATAATAATAATGAACCTAATGACTAACACAATTATCATTTTATGCATTTTTTGGCAGAATTCAATAAACAACCAAAGGGGTTTGTCACGAAAAAAAATCCTGAATTTTTTGTTTTCCATGTAACCCATATATACATAGAAGGGATAGAACTTTGCCAATTCAAATTTTCCAATGTATGTTATAAACTTATGTTATTATTTAGGGTTTTTTCATGACAAACCCCTTTGTGATCAACTGATGTTCTCTGTTTAAGTGTTATAATGTGTAAGGTTTATCATTTAAACCTCGAGTCCTGTGTTCCTAAAGATGTGGGGCTGTGATGTCATGCTCTAGACTATATACTCTAAGGTTAGTTGTATTATGGTGTGGTATTTCTAGATAAATGAAGCAATACACAAGGAGATGCAACAGACATCCATTTTACATGATTTGTAGAAAATCAATCAAACAATTGTCTTATTCATTATTAATAGAATTTTACATTACAGATCCCTTGTTCATGATCTGTCACTCCAGAGAGTACAAAATACTGAATCAATGAATGATAGGGATTCACAGACATGATGGAGTTGTAGATTAGGCTTTTGAATATAAGCCAGCTCGTAACATTGTCAGACATAACTTCTAGTAATAATTCATGCCAGCAATTTATGTATTT
Source organism: Lutraria lutraria (assembly GCA_964023205.1). NCBI lineage: Eukaryota > Metazoa > Mollusca > Bivalvia > Venerida > Mactridae > Lutraria > Lutraria lutraria. Next base: position 1,609,425 of record OZ026834.1, read on the forward strand.
TTTGTAATTTCAGTATATTCCTCAAAATTGCAAGCAACATGGACTCAACATGTTGTTGTATGGGAATTGTACAAAATGTTCACTCTAATCTGTCATAAATATATTACAACAAACAGACTCAGACACATAAAACTAATGTTCATCCTTCAAATGAAAAGTGTATTGGAGACAGAAGTTGCTTTAATTCATGCAAAAAAATCTAAATTTAAGAAAGCAGAGTGGCTCCATAATGGAAAATGTCTAAACCATTGATTATTGAATAAACCACCACTTGCCATACAGTGTATTCATAATTCCTCTCTCAGTTCAACACAAAAATATCAATCAAAGTTAACATGCCTTCATGCTGAATGAACAGAAATGGCTTCATCTAACACTGGAGAGTCTGGCTGCAACAAACACAACTATTGATTGCTCTAGATAAATACTGGCCCAACAATCAACATTTAATGGCGACATTTCATACTGATAAGGTAATGTACCAATATAGACTTATAACGGTATATCGTGTTTGATCACATGAATTGTTCATTAAATGTGTTCGTAATTGTCTCTCCAAACATCTCATGAGAGGAAGACAAACACTTAAATGCAACAACATGAACACAACCAGATACTACAGAACACAATATATCTGATTCTAGCTCAGAGGAATTAAATTTCTCAATTTTCCTGAAAATTGAAAGACTTAGTAACTAGTAAGGCCATTCAAATTTTAAATCTCAGTTTTGTAAGAAGAATAGAAACCATATCTCTCAGTTTGTATCAAAGAAAATCCTTCACAGCAGATTAAATTCAGGAATTTTGACACCCCTGCAGAGATCACAAAATACTCATTTACACCTTATAAAATTTGAGACTTATACAGATATAACACTAAACAGACTATAATATCATTAGAGCTCTAAGTTGGTCTTTATATTCTAATATGACCTATTGATCAGTGAGTCTGACCTTGTTTTTGTACCATAGCATTGATGCTAACTGAAAAATGATAGTGAAGATCTTCAACCTTCTATGGCTATTTTGGCTTTCCAGGATCATGCAAGCATCTTATGCTTTCTAAATTTACATAAAATAAATCTTACAATCAATTCAGCTTCTATTTATTGAGTAATAAAATAACCAAAGTCTTATAATTTGTACAGGAATAACGCTTTCATCTACAGAATATTCCCAGGATGATTTCTGTCTGAAAATCTAAAGTACTGTAATAGATTTCAATGTAGGAATAATGTAGACTGCCAACTTATGTCTCATAGTCTTCTAAAGCATGATTAAGTGGTCCTACATACAAATATAACATCCAGTAGTTATCTACATATTCTGTAGAGATAAATAAGAAGAAAGATTCCTGACAATTTTATCAGAATAAATACAAGGATAAACTGAAAGTTCTTTGTCTATATAAAGACAGAATGGACATAGGTTTATTACGTACAGTAAAACCTTGTTATTCAATATTACGTCAATACGTGTATCGACATTAAAAGAACCTAACTAAATATCTCAATTAAGTTCCATCATTTTTTTCTTAGCAATATAATTATACTGCATAAGCATAATTTCATATTATTATGGATTGGTATTATATACACAGTAAAGCACATTTTACAAACAAAGACCTGGTAATTATGAACACTTGAATCTTGATTCAATTATTAACCGACTATAATTTCAAAATAGGACGGTTTACAAAAAAAAGTTTATTTCTTAGTTTTAACTCCTTTCTTTGAGAGTGTAAACAATCCACACGATAGGGAGTATAGGAGACATTTCATATTACTGAGTCAATATTCACCCACTCAAAAGATGTCATGAATCAATGGCATACAAGAAGAAACCATTACTGATTTTATACACAAACAAACACACAAAGATGCCTCAGACCCAGCTGTAAGTCAAAGAGATAGGAAGTATACATAATTAATGTCTCACTCACACAGACCAAATATTTCTTCCATTGTAATCCTCTGTCTCAATATTCTCATCTAATGTCTAGACATATATATGTACCTCAATGTGACAAATATTCTCACTTCCCAGAAACCTTTCATTGGATATTTTCATTGATTTAGATGATGAACATTTTACTATAAGCATTGTTACAAGTTCTAGTTCTATAATAGTATGTAACTCAAAGTCAATTGAAGCATTTGTTAATATTTACCATAATAAGATGTTTGCATCTGACAGTAAAATAACCAACAGTACATTGTGCATTATTAACAACTTATAACCATACTAGAGCAGCAGTGGTGTTAGGTGTAGAGCATCAGACTTCTAACTCAGGAGTAGAGCGTCAGACTTCTAACTCAGGAGTAGAGCATCAGACTCCTAACTCAGGAGTAGAGCATCAGACTCCTAACTCAGAGGTAGAGCATCAGACTCCTAACTCAGGAGTAGAGCATCAGACTCCTAACTCAGAGGTAGAGCATCAGACTTCTAACTCAGGAGTAGAGCATCAGACTTCTAACTCAGGAGTAGAGCGTCAGACTTCTAACTCAGGAGTAGAGCGTCAGACTTCTAACTCAGGAGTAGAGCATCAGACTTCTAACTCAGGAGTAGAGCATCAGACTCCTAACTCAGGACTTCTAACTCAGGAGTAGAGGGTCAGACTTCTAACTCAGGAGTAGAGCATCAGACTTCTAACTCAGGACTTCTAACTCAGGAGTAGAGGGTCAGACTTCTAACTCAGGTGTAGAGCGTCAGACTTCTAACTCAGGAGTAGAGCATCAGACTTCTAACTCAGGAGTAGAGCATCAGACTCCTAACTCAGGAGTAGAGCGTCAGACTTCTAACTCAGGAGTAGAGCATCAGACTTCTAACTCAGGAGTAGAGCATCAGACTTCTAACTCAGGAGTAGAGCATCAGACTTCTAACTCAGGAGTAGAGCGTCAGACTTCTAACTCAGGAGTAGAGCATCAGACTTCTAACTCAGGAGTAGAGCATCAGGCCCCAGTTTCACAAAAAAACTTAAGTTTTTGCTCAAACTCAACTTATTTATGGTGTCAATTATTTCTCTATATTAATGTATTTTATCCTAAAAGTGGCATTAAAAGAAGGTACAAATATAGTCTAATAACAGTTTCCCACAATTTCAATCTAACAATAGTCTTTTGATATGGAATAATTGATTAAAATTATTTGAGTCTGTTATTGGATATTGGACTTTTGGCTCAAATGAAAAATGAGTTTTGAGCCTTAATTTGTCATCTGAACCAAACATAATTTATGTTGGCATGTTAAACATGTTCTAAGTATATCAGAAAACAAATGGTAACATTTCTAGTCATTGACCCAAGATTTCTAGACAGAAATAATACTTGAGTCCATTATTGAGTTTCAACTCAATTTTGTTCATGAAACTGGGGCCAGACTTCTAACTCAGGAGTAGAGCGTCAGACTTCTAACTCAGGAGTAGAGCGTCAGACTTCTAACTCAGGAGTAGAGCGTCAGACTTCTAACTCAGGTGTAGAGCGTCAGACTTCTAACTCAGGAGTAGAGCTTCAGACTCCTAACTCAGGAGTAGAGCGTCAGACTTCTAACTCAGGAGTAGAGCATCAGACTCCTAACTCAGGAGTAGAGCGTCAGACTTCTAACTCAGGAGTAGAGCGTCAGACTTCTAACTCAGGAGTAGAGCGTCAGACTTCTAACTCAGGAGTAGAGCGTCAGACTTCTAACTCAGGAGTAGAGCTTCAGACTTCTAACTCAGGAGTAGAGCATCAGACTCCTAACTCAGGAGTAGAGCATCAGACTTCTAACTCAGGAGTAGAGCGTCAGACTTCTAACTCAGGAGTAGAGCGTCAGACTTCTAACTCAGGAGTAGAGCGTCAGACTTCTAACTCAGGAGTAGAGCTTCAGACTTCTAACTCAGGAGTAGAGCGTCAGACTTCTAACTCAGGAGTAGAGCATCAGACTCCTAACTCAGGAGTAGAGCATCAGACTCCTAACTCAGGAGTAGAGCATCAGACTCCTAACTCAGGAGTAGAGCATCAGACTTCTAACTCAGGAGTAGAGCATCAGATTCCTAACTCAGGAGTAGAGCATCAGACTCCTAACTCAGGAGTAGAGCGTCAGACTCCTAACTCAGGAGTAGAGCGTCAGACTCCTAACTCTGGAGTAGAGCGTCAGACTTCTAACTCAGGAGTAGAGCGTCAGACTCCTAACTCAGGAGTAGAGCGTCAGACTCCTAACTCAGGAGTAGAGCATCAGACTTCTAACTCAGGAGTAGAGCATCAGACTCCTAACTCAGGAGTAGAGCATCAGACTCCTAACTCAGGGGTAGAGCATCAGACTTCTAACTCAGGAGTAGAGCATCAGACTCCTAACTCAGGAGTAGAGCATCAGACTCCTAACTCAGGGGTAGAGCATCAGACTCCTAACTCAGGAGTAGAGCATCAGACTCCTAACTCAGGAGTAGAGCATCAGACTCCTAACTCAGGGGTAGAGCATCAGACTTCTAACTCAGGAGTAGAGCATCAGACTTCTAACTCAGGAGTAGAGCATCAGACTCCTAACTCAGGAGTAGAGCATCAGACTCCTAACTCAGGAGTAGAGCATCAGACTCCTAACTCAGGAGTAGAGCATCAGACTCCTAACTCAGGAGTAGAGCATCAGACTCCTAACTCAGGGGTAGAGCATCAGACTTCTAACTCAGGAGTAGAGCATCAGACTTCTAACTCAGGAGTAGAGCATCAGACTCCTAACTCAGGGGTAGAGCATCAGACTCCTAACTCAGGACTTCTAACTCAGGAGTAGAGGGTCAGACTCCTAACTCAGAGGTTGCAGGTTTGACTCCTGTCAGTGAGACTCTGACTAAAGCCTTCACAATCCCTTCTTAAGGCACGAGTACTTATCAGAACCCACACAAATAACCAGAACAAAGGACACATCATATCATGTGATGCCATGATGTAGCTAACCAAAGACATACCAATTTGCAAATAGAAATTTACCTAATTGAAGTATATGGTTTCCATGTCAACCATAGTCAGTATGACAATCAATGTACTGTCGGTTTTATCACTAAGGATAGTTCTATTCAGTTCAATGAAATAAATCAGTTTTACAGACAAATTACAGCCTTTGACCTTTTTTTACAAAATCACCATGTTTTGTAATAAATAGAGCTGGGGCGAGTATCCGAGTACTCTGATATATATAATCGGTAATCAAATAAAAAAATTGAGTACAAATAATCGTCATTAATAGGATTCCTTGATCGTGATCTTGTTTGTTTACATCAAGTGTTTTTAAAAAATCTCTGAATATAACTATAATGTGTCATTAGGGCTTACTCTGTTGGCTAAGAGGCCCAACAGGATATTTAAAGAATATGAGTCACTGTGGCTTAAGCAAGAAAATACAGCTAGTAAATACATTAATTAAAAAGGAGTTCAAGTATATTTATATCATAGAACCAGTTTACATTGATTTATTTCATTATTCCAAAAAAGAATCGTTTAGCTGTCTTCATGTTTTAGTTGATAACAAAAGATCCGTGATTCATTTTGTGAATCTTAAGTACTGAATTGTAGATCAGATCGCCTCTTACCCAACAATCCACAGCCCTAGCAATAAAAAGTAAAATAAAAAGATTCCACAAAATAACAAAGATGTAATATGTCATTCAAACATAAAAACTACCATACGTTAATTTCCCCTGAGTATTTATAACAGACATCTAAGATTGAATTTGCAGCATTTCAATATTTTAGCAAGACTCTTACAATTATATCCAATCACTACATAATAATGTTTGTGTAGCAAGTAAATGTAAATAAGGGCTAAAATTTCCCCAATAACTAAAGGGAACTAATTCCTTAAATCACATAAGGTTTTCAAATCCTCAACTATAATTAGGGCACATAAAATGTATACGATAAATTCTCTTTCCAAGAAAGGATTTCTAAATCACCAAATAAAACTACTTGTATCTGGTAATAATTATGGTAGCGTACATTTAAATTAGTATGGTGAACATGAAGGTAAGTAGCAATATATTTACTGTGAAACAAGATCATTTCCGTGTAAACACTTAAGAAAATAGTACACAAAGTATAATCCAATACCTAGTTTGAATCACAGACCAAATGCATAAACAAAATGGTTTACCAATTTATTATACAGTATAATTTAACATTCACTAATTTTATGACAAAGTCATGAATGCAAAATATTATGAAAATTCTGTACAAGTTGTACAGTTATAAATTCATTTACATCATTTTCAGACATTACAAACAAACCTTTTATGATTACAAACTACATGTATGTCCAAATCAATTTAAATATGCATTCCAAAAGTATCTCACAGTTCTATTGACAGAAGCTTTCCACAATAATTATACATTAATGGCAAAGTAAACACGATTCATATACAATTACACCAATACCCAGAACAATAATTTTGTCATAATTAGACGAGAGACCATCTGTTGCAAGAAGTCAATATTTTCTCTGTAAAATGCACTAACTAGACTTGATTAATGTATTAGTCATAAACCACCCTGGGGACAAACACAGTTGAATCGAATCAGAATTTAATCTAATCCATGAACAACACAAATCAGAGGTATAAGGTTGCTCTAAAACTAAAATACATTGCACAGTATAAAAATACCTGATGTGGGGCTCAAACCCGTGACCTCCTGCTTGCAAGTGAGATGCTCTACCAACTGAGCTAATTGGGCTGTTGATATTAGTTAAGCCAATAAATACCTAATACAAGTATCATAAAGTTTAATTATACAGTAGTACTCCTATATTTTACATCCTGACAAATATACGATTTTAATAGTATGATTCAACCAAAAAATGGTGGATATTATGTACGGATGTATGTAGTAATTATAAACATATGACAAGAAAACTTTTTTTTTCAGTAACTTTTCCATGGATTATAGATTTAACAAAAACAAAAATCATTTATTATATAATATACATGTATTGATTCTGCAAATAACAACATATTTTATTTTAATAAGTAGGTATGAGTTAACTTAGGAATGAATAGTCCAACTAGAATGTTTTGTTTTATTTGCCTTGTATAGCTAAAGTGTAAGAAAACTTGATTGTTTCTGGTTACTGGCCTATTCTTATTTTCCCCCGTACAGGGTTCTCAATAACAGCAGGCTGCAGGCCAATTCGGCCGCTTAGAAATGTGTTTGGACTGGTTAGGAATCTCAAAAGTATATATAAAATATTGCTAGAAAATGCCTGAACCCCTCCTAGCAGGCCTGTTAGTCTAGCTTTTGGGCCTGTTGGCCACAAACTTATTGAGAACCCTGCCGTAACCTGTGACTTCTTTTCTGCCTGAGGAAAAAAAAATTCACTACCTAACTACATTATTTGTTATGAGTATGTAACAAAAAACAAACAAGTTTTTAGGCCAAACAGGTTGAAAGGAAAGGCTAAACAAATTCAGTCACGAAATCATCCAACTGAAAAACTGAATGAGTAAGGCCAAGGAATCGGTTGAATGTTATACAATATAACTTATATAAGGGACTTATCTGATAATGAATAATATACAAGAGGCTAACTAAAAATTAGTTGTAAGTTCGCCATACTAAAGTACAAGTTGACTAAACAAAATTCATGATTTTTCGGTGGGAAAAGATGAAATATCTGCTTCTATGTTTTGAATTCAACGAAATACTTATTGGTTTTGTGCGGTTCACTTTACTTTATTGTGGTGTAACTGGGTGCAGAAACTGTTATTTCAGAAGTTGTAACCCTTCTATATATGTATATACATTATAAACATGTTTTCGGTACCAGCAACTTGCTAGCCCCTTATGCCTGCAATCCATTTTAATACAATGCAGTCGGCTGCCATCTTCTTTCCTCAAATATACTAAATAACTGTGTTACAGTGTACAAGTAGAAACCTCTCAAGGTCACATGACATCATAATATTATAATTATAGCAGTGATATTATCCCTTGTATGCTTATTACCGCTGTAACCCTATTACTGCCAGTGCCCCAAATAATAACAATGACTGGCACATGCGTGTCGCCTCCACTTTCGTTTCCCCCTAGCATTTGTTTACATTGCATACCACGACTTTCAAACATATTCATCAATGATTTATGTCATTTCTACAGTCAAGTCAATTTATCGTTAATACTGTCTGTCATTTGAGTTCAATCCAAATTAACACTGCTACATTGTATATAGATGTCAGGGTGTTCACTAGACTTTGAAAGTCAAGAGTCATTGACCCTTTGGACAAAATTTTCAAGAGTCATGTAAGCGTTTCCAAGAGTCAGTGTAAATTAACTTGGGGGTGGGGCGGAAAAGATGACTAAAATAATTTCTTGAAATTTGTTCTTCTAAGTGCCAATGTCATTCCTATACAGTCATGTATTCTGCTTTTTATTTACTTTATTATTTTTAGTTGTTCTTATAGTGTCCAGCACTGTGCAATCATGGCAGCTGAGAAAGGAAATAGGACTAAGGCCATTATAAATTAATTGCTTGATTATCATCCAAATTTTTCCCAAAAAGGGGGCGGGGGGGGGGAGAATTTTATTTTTATTTTTCCAAAAAGCTTATTGAGACCAGAGTATATATGGGAAATAAAGAACAAAACACTGATAACTGTCCTTTCATTTAATTCGGTCAACACGAGAACACAACAAGTTTACTATGCGACAATATAAAGCATGCGCTTATACGGCACATTTTACTAATATGCGGCACCCATTGACAGATAGGTTTTGTTTTTTTTCAAAATAAAATTTGTCGGGGCGGCACTAAAAAGAGGGGGCGGGCGGGGATGATAATCAAGCAATTAATTTATAATGGCCTAAAGCATGGAATATTGAATTGTAATTAATGCCTTAGGTATCCATCAACTGAATGATTCGTGGGCGGTGAGTGATAACAAATTTGATTTTCTTTCGATTTACTATGGAGTGGGCATGCAATCACGAAGGAATAAAGAACTTCACTCTGTAGCTAATGAAAACAAACTTAGGTCTGTCACTCACATAGAATGATAGATAGCAAGTAGTACTTTTTGTAAGTTGAAGGGCTTGTTGCTCCAGTTCAGTGCAATACATGGATATAACTTATTTATAAGAGTGGATGGTGGTTAAAGTGAAATTATTTCTGCGTCAAATAAGACCAGGCTTTTAAGAATCAGTTCAGAATTGAGTTCCAGGAGTTATGTACCTTTACTCTAGTCTCTATAACATAATTCTATGGCGATATATTTTTTTTTGAAACTTTATTTTGCTGTTATCACACGCCAGTAGCCTGTGCGTCAAGAAATGCGATCAGTTGATGTATTACAGGGCCCTAGCTGCACTTTAGGGGAAGGGGCCCGGGGCCCTCAGGTAGGGGAATTTTGCGTCATTTTGAGGAAAAAGGGGAATTTCAGGGGATCTTTTTCAACTGCTGTGTAACCCTGCAATAAGCCTTTTAAGCTTAAAATGGCTGTATTTAAATATATAACATACATTAATATACTATTAATCAAAGCGGAATTTTTTTCAAAAATAGGGGAAAAAAGTATATGATTTTAGGAGGGGAATGGGGCCGAATTTCGGCCCCAAAAAACGTCAAATGAGGGCCCTGTATTATTTCATTGTTTTGGAGAGTATTTTTATGTTTTTCTACAAGAAGAATTGTTTATGAGTATTAAATGTTTGCATGATTGCAGACTTTCACTGTCGTGCATTTTAAGGTAGGTAAAGAGTTAGGCAGGCGGTAATAGGGTCGACCTGTATACTATGCTGGGTTTAAACAATAATTTCAACTTTGTTTTTGCTGATGACAGATATGTTGACACCTGGAAGTTATGCATGAGTGTATATTGTGGATATTATTAGAATTTAAATTTAGTATTTCATATCCAATGGTAAACAAGTTACAGGTACCGGTGCCCAATCCTAGTTTTATAATATGAAAATAGGCTAAGCCTATGGAACGGGGAAGTCGAGTCTATTGGAAAGGAACGACAACTCTAGGTAGAGATTGGTCGAGCACCTTGCGTAAACAAAAAGTGACGTCATTCTATTTCCTGTCAAGCGTTTGTGCGCAAAACTTTAAGCAGACGCTTTTCACAAAGTTTACCAAAAGCGTTTGTATTTTTAAAATAAAGCTTCTTTTTTAAAAAACTTCGAATAGTTTGCTTTCTATTTCTTGCAAACAGATAGGAAAACATAAATATAAGTGAGTAATTATTTTACGATGTAAAAAAATATTCCAACACGAGAACGAGAATTTAGTTGTTACAAACAAAATGGCGGCCAAAATGGCGGGCTCCATTCAATGATTTGGAAATGAGATTTTCGGCGATAGGTAATACATTTGAAATTGTTTTAATTCACATTGAACCTTTCTCACGTACGCATTGTCTATAGCAGGGCAAGGCCAAAGCTTAGCCTATTTTCATATTAGTTGTTACAAACAAAATGGCGGCCCCCATGATTTGGAAATGAGATTTTCGGCGATAGGTAATCACATTTGAAATTGTTTTAATTCACATTGAACCTTTTCTAACGTACGCATTGTCTATAGCCGGGCAAGGCCAAAGCCCGGGACCCGCTTCGCGGGCCCCGGTCTTTGACTTCCCCGTATTGATCTACTAAGATAAACGGTATCTGATACTTCATGAAAAATGCTTTAATGTCGTAGAGCAATTAATTAATTATTATTCTATCTTCCTTTAATGCCGAACCCCTCACGGTGACGTAGGCATGACGCGCATCAAGCTGTGACAATGAGTGTTAAAAGAAGGTAAAAGCTAGAATAAAATAAGAGTAAGAATATATAGTTAAGTTGTCAATAGATACAACAAATGAGACTATTGTGAAACATGTTCAATACTGCCACCAGCATTGAACTGTTGAACTGTTTTAGTGTCGGAAGGATAGGTCTGGTGGTAGGTTGTTACACCAACTGCAAATAGAAGTCAACATACTAAATTTTACAAATATATCACAATATTAAACAACAACCAAGGTCCGACAGGCCATGAAAATAGTCATTTTCACGACGACAACGACATTACATCGCAATTCGATGTGTAAACTGACCACCCTTCTACAACATACACAAAATGTGAACAGAAAATACACGTGTGGCAGAATAAATCAGTACAATGAATGTTTTGTTAAATGTAAGACCACATAACAAGCACCCAGGACAACAGAACGCTAACCTTTTCATGTAAACAGTGTAAACACTTACGATTTACAAATTCTGACAGCAACAGGAACTGCCTCCAGAATCCTCTGATGACGTCACGAATAAATATTATTTATTTATTTTATAAACAATCTTCAGATCACATACATTGACTAAATTTATCAATAAATAATTCAAATAAATTTGTGGAGTGATGATCAACAAGAAATAAACGCTAATTAAAATAAAATCTAAAAAATATTTGTTCGGTACTCAAGTTTTTACACCATCTACACTGCTTTGATATCAATAAATAGTACCGGTCTATCAACAAAATAGACCGTGTTTAAAACGAGACTTCAATATTGTAATGCGATGTCCTAAATAATACTGGTTCTCTCCCCTGACATTTGTAGTCCAGTCAAGTAGGACTAAAAGGTATATAGAATTTATTTTGTTATAAAATGATCATATGTATAAAAACATACACCGAAAAGAAAAACGCCAAACACTGAGCGAATTAAAATATTATTGGTAATAATTATATATATATAATTATATACATGTATATACACGTATATCACAGTCATGTAGTTTTGATTAGTCGGTCATCAATAAAGACTATATACCAATGTAGAATTGACTACGCTTATGTTGAAATATTGTTGATCACAAACGAATTGACGATACGCCAGATTTTGATTGACAGGTCAAATCAACCAATCAGAACGCAGAATTTAACTGATAAGCCAAACTGCTGGCCTTATAATTTTGTCCGTCAAACTTCTGTCGGACCACGGTAAATATGTACGCATGATAGGTTTTATAATCATTGTGATTAAACGACCTAAAAACGGTAAAACAGTGTTTTAAATCCGATATGCGGTTTTTAGACATAATAAGGGGTGTTATTAAATTATTTCTTATACTTTTATTTATTTTCTGAAAATATGTGAAGTCAGAATTATTAATAAGTCGATCATTCAGATTTAGACGTCTTGGCCCATTGTAATAATAAAATTGCAAACACATAACTTGCGCGTATCTTAGATTTAATTTTAAAAAAACTTTATAAATACATGACTTATATAAATTATACATTTATTTAAATACAGTTATTACATGTATCATTTCTAATGAAATATATAAATAAATAGATCGTGTAACGGATACTTAATGATGATACTAGTATGACCTTAGTCTATGTTTTAACTTTTTTACTTTTATTGAATAGCTACTATATTTAAGTGACCCCCAAATCCACATGAGGTATAATCTCGTTAATTGTTTTATTGCCCCTGATCAGATTAATCCTGTCTGGTCATAGTCTGTAGACTTGTCACCTAGTTAAAAAGAAGGGCAACTATTTTTTTAATTTATGGTGATGATAAATATACGACTAAATTCCTGTTGTTTTTATAAGCATAGACTATAATTATGTAAACAATAGTTAGTCTATTAATGACCCTGTAAGTCTGTTTTATTAACCCCTTCTGTGAAAACAGGGGTCTTGGTGGTACATAAGTCACATGTCTCGCATTCCTGGTTCAATGTCTTGAACGCATCGCTTATCCTCTTCCCTGACATACTGACATCTGGGACCAGTATACTTGTGTATGTGACAGAAAATGTATACAAACCAATATACACATGGTCTCAGTTGTCATGAATGCTAACAATGTGGGGACTCTCCGGCTTCATCATATATTTCTTCGCACGTTTTTTGTTTGTTGGATCTTTACTGTCATTTCGCTTTTATTATGCGATATTCGTGTAGTATATTCATTTAAGGGTTTGAATTCCACAGCCCAAACCCATTGATTTTAAATTTAACATATCAATTATAATGATATCATATTAAAGTAAAAGCTTTCAATATAATACAAATATGTAATCACAATGAGAATTGGTGTTTTTAAGTACGTACTTCAAACGTTCATACAGACTCATAAAAAAATATCGCATTCATATAGATGAATAAAAAAAATTCCACGGCCCTAAGTGTTTATATTTTATTCTTCAATATATTCTTGTTATTTCTACTTACACTTAATTAGTATTTACCAGGTACGTAAATGAACATACGTTAATATCTTTGTCGTATAATTTTACGCCCGTCTTTTGACTGCATTAAAATAATCTTAATTAAGGCACTAAATTCGGCAAGAAGTGTGTTCAAGTTTATATACAAGTCAGACACTAGTATAATTAAGATACTTATGTATGATATGGAGTATGTTTATTACCAGGAATATTAATTCATATTAATTATTAACAAATCGATAAGATGTGACATTACAATTATGGAAGTACATGTACTCATATTTCTATTATGTGCATCGTTATATGATGGAGATTAAGAACAAATTGCATAATTATATTGTTTTCTTTTTATAAATGTCGTGTATTGTTTAATTCTTTGTTGACGGACTAAACAAGAGTTACACCCCCTGAAATTAAGGGGCGTGGCTACACTCGCTCTGACGTATTGGTCAAATAGCACGGACTCCTAACTTTTTCTCAGTCTAAATAGTCAAAGAATGTCACAACAATGAAGATCTGATTTCTCGGAAGAAAAACTGACCTTTAATTCATATACATTATAGGTTTTCGTCCAATAAAAATAAACGTAACAAAATTTCAAACTAGTTACTCAAGGGCAAAATGTCGAGCCCGCTGTTAAAAAAGCTTAAATTGCACATAGCCTTGACCTTTGAACAATAAGAATGGGTGATGTTCATGATACATCATCGCATTGAAGGAAACTTCTATACCAAGTTATTTCAGAATCCTTGAATGCAAACAGAAGGTACAGCCCAGACACTGACGGAAAAGGTAATCTTGACCTTTGGCCTATGGATCTGGGTGTTGCCTAGGACACATCTTCTCATTGTATTATGCGGTCATATTCAAATATATCAATGTATAAGGGAGATACAGCCATGACAAGGTCTATGCTACTCTTTTTTACGTTTGACCTCGAAGTATGACCTTTGAGCTATGGACCTGGGTCTTGTGTTCTACACACCGTCTCATGGTGTTTAACAGTTTTGCCAATTTATTTGATAAAATATCAATGCATAAGGGAGATACAGCCCGAACAAGTTCAATAATACTCATTTTTGACGTTTGACCTCTAAGTGTGACCTTGACCTTTGAGCTACGGACCTGGTCTTGCGCACTGCACACTGCCTGATAGTTTTTAACAATCATCCAAGTTATTTTTAAAATGTCAATGCATAAGGGAGATACAGCCCGGACAAAAATCTAACTAAATATATATAACTAACTAACTTACCAACCAACCAAAACCAACCAACTAACTAATGTACAGACACGCAACTGCCATTGTGGCAACTATGCCGAGCTGACCGCAAGCTTAACAAAAGGATTCATCGTTTACGTGATGTAATTGGGGCTGACCCTTCCATTATCACTAAGATTGGTAAGTATTAAAAATATGTAACGTTTTTACTAACGGCTTATAACTATCCGTATTTTGTGTAGCCCTATCCAATTTGCTATGTCGTCGACATTTTATTTCAATACAAGACAATAATTATATGTTTTTTGATGACGATCTTACCAGGCACTTAAAACTGAACATTTCTACATAGTTTATTTCATGCTCAATGTCAAATTGTTTTTTTAAATAAGGCCACAAAGTATCAGATTTGAAAGGTTCGTGACTGTCGTCAGTCAGAAAGTCTTTATTTGGATTAAAATATTACACACGCACGCTCGTTTATGAAGCAAAAATCGTTTTCAATATTTGTAGAACTACCTTCGAGGCCTTTTATTCACCACGATCAAAACGATTTGATTGTTCTTTTGGAAACACATGCAAATATATTTTGTCGCTAAAACTGCTGTAAGGTTCGTTACATGGAAAAATATGTAGAATTAATATGAAATATACAGCTTTATAATGGAAAACATACCACAAAACACACCCTTCCACAACCGTACGGCAGTTACAACAAAATTTCTTCGTTTTGTTACGACAGATGTCTGATCATAGGGTCTTAAACACTGAATTCTTCAAAATTCCACTTGCAAGTGAAAGGTTTGTTACTTCAGTTTAACGCTGTGTTTGGTATACAAAGATAATTTACTACTTGTCATACATAAGACATGATATTTAATTATAAAACACAACATTTTCGTCTTTATTGTTTTCTTTCTTCTTTCCAAATGGTTCCTAAACGTGCACAATGAAAGGTTCGTGGTGAAAGGTTCGTTACCATGCTATTTCAGTTGTACTTGTAAATGTCGTTTATGAAAGGTATGGTAGTGTTTTTTCGTGCATCAGCTTGTATGACGTATGATGGAGACACGACGTATTCATCCTTGCAACAAGGGCAAAGTTTTCGGGGAATTTTATTCGACATTCTTTTTGGTGAACACATGGTTGTTGGGATATTAGTAAAACCTAGTTTTTTTTAAATTGTTTTTAACTCTTTTTTTGCTTTTAAGCAATATGAAATATTAAATTGTCCGACGGTTGTTGAATTTTCAATGCAAGCGGTGTAGATTCTTTGTTGGTTGCACTTTATGAAATGAAAGGTTCGTGACGTAAAGTAAGTTTCAAAGAAAAACATTGTATGTTGAAATATTACATCGTGCATTTCTCGCAAACTTAGTAATGAACACATGTATATGCTACTAAAGGTACTTATATATGATATATGGTCATTCAATTCATGATTTGGTACTTAAATATACCTACTGTTAAAAATTTAGTAAAAATCTATCAATACAAATTCAGAAATTTATGCCATTTTCCCAACTGTCTTAAATGACAAGATCTAAAAAGTATTATTGAGTGATTTAGAACATGCCTAAAAGGTTGATGAACTGAACCAGTGTCTGTTATTATGTATCTTATAAAAGATGGAATGCTAATACATCACCAACTAAGGTAACGAACCTTTCAAAAAAAAATTAATTGCCGTTGCATGCTGAAATACGATGACAGTACATTCAGGGAACGCCTGAAACAATAAAATGAAGCCTATGAACTATGGTGTAACAAGAATTAGAAACTATGGCCCTGTGTGCTCAATTGATACTGGTAATTTTGCGGCAGTACAGTATAGCAAATCATGGCGTGTTGGAAAATCCTGCAGGTTGATCTTGATGACGAAGCTTTTGATGCAGCATGCATTCAAAAGTTTAAGGATTTGTTTCAGTGGTCAAAAAGAGAAGATTAGATATGGACCAAGTTTACCGATATTATGTATGGGAGGTCAAACCGAATGTTTAATTTGGCTGACGGAGATATTCATGCATAGAGTTGGAATGGCACATGCTGAATAGCAGTAGACAGTTTGGCCGTTATTTTCATGTGTACTGGTGTTGTGTTGTGAAGCCAGTATTTATAGTAAAATATACTTTAGTTATTTTTATATCAAGTATAAATATGTTGGTGTTATACATGGAAGAAATGACAAAGATAGTTTGCATTATACGTTATAACGTTGTCATGACCAAAAATGAAAGGTTCGTTACCCTTGTATTGTAAAAACATTTTATATAGGCATTTCTGTCAATAAGTGTTATAGTCTCGTGATTCTGTACTGACTTTGTCCGAATGGTTTTATATTCCGCATAAATCAGAATTATTTCGTTGAATTAACGTACGTTCAACACATCGAAAGGTTCGTTACTTTTTTCGACATTATGTGCTTTGCAAATATACAGTTTTATGATTAATTGTGATGTACTTCCGTCATATAATCTTCTGTTCTCTGGAAAGATAGTTACATAACCTCAAGTGTTGTCAATCTACTACGTGAAAAACATGTAACTTTGTAAGAATTGAAAAAAATGTTCATTTTTGAAGAACATATTTTACAACGATTTTTATGATACCTTCAACTTTGAGGTATATTCACATGTTTTACGTTTTCATAGAAATCATTCTTTGAACACAATAATACATATTTCTAGCATTTATGTATCGGATAATTCAATTTCTATTAGATGAAGGTTCCACTTTTTGTAATCACATCGTTGTTTATTCATGCAAACAGTGCGTAACAAACCTTTCATCATGGATCTAATACCCATTATTCAAGACACAAAAAGAACGCTTTGCCATCGTTTGATGATCAAGATATTTTCTATATTAGCCAAGGAATGGTGTCTCTTTCAAACGCAAATACTTAAAACGCATTATTTAAATCTTGATTTTGGACCAATATTGCTCCATGTAATTGCACTGCCTTACTGAAAATGACCGAGGGAGGTGACTAATATTCTACCATGAAAATATTAATTTTCTGATTTTAAATTTGAAAAAAAACTACTATGAAACACTATTTTTGATTGCATATGAAACTGTCAGCAAAAAAAATATGATTGGTCCAATACTATTCGTTTTTTTTCGTGTATGCACGTGCCTTACCTACATATCAAAAGTGAATATTTATGTAATATAATGATAAACCTAATAATTTCATCTAATCAATGCCAACTCGAAATACTTGAGTTTCATGAAGTGTCAGTTCTTTTTCTCTATTGATAATTACTTAAAAACATCTTACCTGTCCCTAACATTTTATCAATTATTCCCATGATTTTATCCTAGAATACTTATCAACAGAATGTATGCTTTTACAGGCAGCCAATCAAATTAATAGTTTAAAGAAAACCTTTACTTTTATATAATAACTGGACAGTCTGATTTGATATTGATTTGTACGAAGACATTAAAGTTTTTAAGTTATTAAATAGCATTATACATTATTGAGACATTTGAGCCATACTTAAGGTAAATAATATTTTTATCATTAGTTCTATGTACATACTTGTGTCCCAGCAAACACAGTAACGTTGTGACAACGTTGCGACAACGTTTTGCATAACGTTGTGACAACGTTTGGAATAACGTTGCGACAACGTTAAAGTGTGGAGTCGTGTAAACGTTGCGACAACGTTGTGGCACAACGTTGTGAAACAACCAAACCACAACCAAACCAAAACCTGTTAAAAGCTCAGTGGTAAGTTGGTTGCACTTCGGTGCCAGCAATGCGACTTCGATTCACAGTCGTCACAGTTGCTGACATTCAGTGCTGGGTGATATCCTAACTTGGTTTTGTTCACAGCAGTATTAGCTTCGACTGGGTGCATTGGAGCTAATGAACCCTGCCATATGCTCAGTTGGAAATCTTTCCATCCACTCCAGGTATCGGCTTTTTTAGATTACTGTAAATTACTTAATATCTGTGAGGTCTTATTTTCGTGAATTTTTATCACAACTTTCGCGAGATCTTGAATTTGCAATGAAGCTTATTTAAACTTTAACTAAGTAATGCTGTTTATATTTTACCAATTTTTTTATTCGAGACATTAGCCATTCACGAAAATAAAACCCACAGGTATATTTGTCAATTTACAGTATCTAAACAAATAAACATTTACCTTTGAAAACACTTGGTTTAAAAATTTAAGCAAATCAAAGTAATATTACTAATACAAATATTTAATTCAATGTCAAATCATATAGTTACAAAATGGAAGGCAAACAAAAGAACATTGAACTGAATTTTATGATGGCAAGTGTTCCGAGTTTCAAACAAAAACTTGATTAATAATTCAAGCAAAACAATAGTCATGTACCCTACTTTCTCTACTGAGTCATCTTAATATGGTAAACCAGTAATCCATGTTTCAAAACAATAGTTTTAATCTATACTTTAAGAAAACAATAGCACCACAAGCAGTACCAACTCTTGTTTGTTAAGGGCAATAAGTGCTGCCATTCCTTTCGTTCATTTAAAGATTTTCTTCAGGTCTAAATCAATTTTGAAGTAAATTTTCAGAAAAAGATAAACAAGAGGGCCAAGATGGCCCTATATCGCTCACATGTCAATCACTGCTCACTCATTAAAACATTGTTTTGAACCGGTGACCTAGTTTTTGACCCCAGATGACCCATGTTAGAACTTGTCTTACATATGAATAAGACAAACATTCTGACAAAATTCATTGAAGATCCAATCAAAACCATGAAAACTACAGCATAGACAAGGTTTTCCTAAGATTTGACCTTGTGACCTCGTTTTTGGCCCCAGATGCCCTTTGTTCGAATTCGTCTTGCATATCATTAAGACAAACATTCTGACAAGGTTTGGTGGAGATACAATCAAAATTTGACATCTACAGTGTTAACAAGATTTTCCTAAGATTTGACCTAGTTTTTACCCTAGGTGACCCATATTTGAACTTGTCCTTCATATCATTAAGACAAACAATCTGACAAGGTTTGGCCAAGATCCAATTATAGGCATGACATTTAGAGCTTTTATAAGATTTTTACCTAAGATTCGACCTGATGACACAGTTATTGACCCCGGCTGACCCATGTTCCACCTTGACCCTCAAATCATTGAGGTAAACATTCTGACAAGGTTTGGTGAAGACCAAATCAAAACTGTGACATCTACAGTGTTAATAAAGTTTGCCTAACCTGGTAACCTAGTTATTGACCCGAGATGACCCATATTTGTACTTGACCGTTATATCATTAAAACAAACAATTTGACAAAGTTTTGTGAAGATCCAATTATAACTGTGAAATCTATAGTGTTAACATGGTTTTTCATAAGATTTGACCTAGCGACATAGTTTTTGACCCAAGATGACCCATGTTCAAACTAGTTTAAGATATTATGAAGACAAACATTCTGACAAGGTTTCATGATGATCCAATCAAACCAGTGACTTCTAGAGTGATCAAAAGGTTTTCCAGCAATTTGCCCTAGTTACCTAGTTTTGGACCCCAAATGGCCCAATATCGATCTCCGAGATTTTGTCCATATTAACGTTCTGACCCATCTTTGCTAAAAATGTGACCTCTAGTGTGTTCACAACACAAAGCTTGACGATGCATGACGCCGGACAGAGACTGATCCTAAAAGCTCACCCTGTCACTTTGTGACATGTGAGCTAAAAAATATAATACAATGTCAAAAATTACATGTATTCACATAGACAATATATTCTATATTATCCCTCCTCCAGAAACGAATGACACCGACCTTGACTTTTTTCACTTTTTGTCTTTTTTAAGTGACTTATTTTAGTATGCAGTAAGTATATAACAAATTATACACAAGTGACAGTATTTAATTATTTTAAACAATCCAAACATTTGTGGTCCACTTCCCCTTTTGTAAAGTTGGTATAACTCAGTTTAGGATTCCTTTATGTCTTCAATTCCTCCCGGACCTCCAAATCCTCCTGGACTACAGATTCTGTCAAACTCTTCTGAAATTATTTTAATATAATTCATTTTAAGTATTTCAATGATACAATGATTCTAGGACTAGCACTAATTGATTATTTTTACAACACTTGAACCATCCTGAATCCTGCTGCAAATCTGAATAGAATCAAATTATGCTGAACTTTTTAGTGCACTACAAAGAACAAAGAGGTAAAGCAAAAGATTATAAAAGCTTAAAGAAAATTGATATTTTTAAATGAACTAGTAACCACAGTCAGTTTGACCTTCAAACAAGAGCTGTTTAATGTTGTAAATTAAGATTTTATTTTTCCAAAAGCAGTAACACTAACCATTTTTCCTGACTTTAGCCCAGAAAAGAAAAGCAAAAGAATAGTAAACATACCTTAAATTTCAATCCACCTTTGTTGAATGTCACATGTTTCAAAAAGCTTCCTTTTGGCTGTCTTGTGAGTTTTCATGAGTGCATCTGCAAAAAAGAATTGATGGTATGTTTGTATTTAAAAAGAAAATTTGAATGTGCAAAAATTTGTCCCCATGTTAGTTTTGGTTTAGGTATGCTTTGTGCACATGTGTGGATGTTCCCGATTTGTACACTTGTTTCTTCAAAACTTTAAATTCTACTAATGAAACCACAAACAGGATTAAGAACTATCCGAAACAGCTATTTGAAATAGATTCTGAATCTGAATTTTAGCTTGATAATGTTTTAGATAAAACTACAAATTATGAGACTGAAAAAATGGATTGAGAATATATGGCCAATTTTTCTTATCTTCATTTTCTTTAAAAAATACTTAAATCAGTCATGCTGATTTAAATAATCAATATTAATTTTGAAAATGTTTTTTTTTCAATTACCAAATTACCTACCATTTTTTCTTAACAACAAACAAACAAGAAACTTACTTCAGTATAAAGGACAACTTACTTAATATTGATTTGCATATAGCCAGTTCTTCCAATCTCTTCTTCCCTGAGAATCCCTTTCTTTCCTTTACTGACCAAACCCTGTGAAGCTCATCACTAAACGACATGTGGTGTCAACATCTTTGACATCTAATGTACTATATTATTCATGCTGTAATTTGTAAAAGGGAAACAAAATGATTGTTAAAACAATGGTAAAAATGTAGGTCAAACATGTTCTAAAGCAATCATATTCCACATGAGTTGGTTTCATTATTACACGAGAGAAGACGGTGCCTATTTTGTCATATTCATTGAAATGAATTACTTTTTATTCAGGACTGCTTTTAATTAATTCCTTTCAGTCATTAAATCACGAGTTATCACTGAATGTGTTTAATAACATCCGTATCATAAGGCGCCTTTTATTTTCTTGAGTAATTGAATGTTTACTTTGAAGGCCAGACAAGGTATCTACAAAAATTTGTTCCTCCTCTCCTGTCCTACTTGGCATGAGGATCTTACCATTTAAGGTATTTGCCACCTTTCCATGTAAACAGGTCTGAGAATTGACAAATACATGAGATTTCTTTAAGACTTGAATTACAAAATAATTATGCAGGGAGGGGCAGTGGTGTAGGGGTAGAGTGGCGGACTGCTACCCCGGAGGTTATGGGTTCGAATCCCATCAGTGGCAAACTTCTTTCGGAGTAAGTACTGGTCAGAACCCAGGAAGAAGCCATCAAGAACTTCTTGGCAAGAGAATCATACCAGATGAGGTATTTGCCACCCTTTCTTGTAAACAGATCTGAAGATTGATAAAAAAGCATGATTCATTAGCTTTCAAACTTGTTAGTTAAATCAGTTAACTATGTTTGACAAACTAAGTTTTGACATGCAAGTCTAGGTATCTATTATCTATATGCATTTGTACCACCTCTCCTGTCCTACTTGGTATGAGGATATATTAAGGTATAAGCCACCTCTCAATGGAAATAGGTCGGATGATTGATAAAAAAAAATTAAAAATCAAGAAACAGCTTTCAGACTTGAATTACATGTTGCTTACTATACATGTATATGTATGTTATTAAAAGTGATGTAATAAGTGTATCTTCATTATATTAGTCAATATGAAGCACCATCACTTACTGTTTACTTGGTATATTTTTCTATTTGATGTTGGTGACTCTGAAGATGTGCTTGACTGATCAGGACACGAAGAGCGACACAGCAGCATGTTGCTTTTTTCTGCCTTTTTTTCCAAAGTGGATAGTTTCCTTCATTGTTTCCGATATGTCCTTTTTTCTTGTCTATAATGAAAAATATCCTAGTTTTATCAGCATAGATCCATTACAAAAAGAATATTTTTACTATTCTCTGGGCTTTTTTTCCTTCTGTAGCAGGGGCCATTACATTCTTTAAAATCAAAGTGTTCTCTTCCCTTTTGCAAAAATTATGCGTTATTTTCCCCAAATTTAAGGAAAAAGCCCCTTCCCCTACCTGTGAAAAAAAGCCGATTCGATTAAAAAATCTGTCATAGAAATGGCAACTTACAGACTAAATTAAGTCTTTGTGGCAAGGCTTTTTTAACCCGCTAGTCCTACAGTCAGCGCTGTTACAAAGCGCCATTCTCTCACTAACATTTATTTTCATATAAAATACGGTTTTCTTCCAGAACTGACCTTACACAAGGATTTTGTTTCCGTATTGAATCCCTCCTTGCCCTTGGCAAATTTAACATAAATTAACAGCTGTCTGATTAAAATTTATTACAATTAATGCATTTTTATTAGTCTAATGGGATCGACTTATTGAAAATTAGTGAAAGCATACCACATATGTTGTACTGTAATAATATAGAGAGAATGATTAGCTTATTTAAACTGTTAAACACTCACTTATTATGATTTTATAAAAAAAATATTGATATTGTTTATTTGTCAGACAATGACAGACATTATATAAAACGCATCTTGATTTGATACATTTTTAATTAGATGTTTCATATTTCTATAATACATATGTGGTATGCTTTGCCTATCAAAACTAATGAACTGGTACGCTTAGCCCTGTTACGTTCCGGTAGTGGTACGCTTCGTCCGACATTCTTTAAAACCAAGATTTTGTGGCCAAAACAATAAAAAAATACTTACCTTGTGCGTAATGGCCACGATTTTAATGTAAAACACCAGACACTGGCAGACATGATTCCATTTATCACTCGAAATCCACCAAAAGCTTTAAAACTAAATGTTGTTTCCAATGTTTGACTAATTCGGCGCGCGCGCGTACCCGTTAATTTCCAACGGTTAATTTCAAGAATCAGGATCGGTATATTCGAATTAACGTTTCTTTTAAAGTAAAAAGAAGATACATCGTACCTAAACATACTAAAGTATTAAATTCTAATGATGGTATAGTACGTTAAACAACTTAATTTGAAATCAACGAAATAATTACGGAAAAATATCATTCGAATCTATCGCAATGAAAATAGCTTTTGAGAGATAACGAACGACAACTCTGCTAGGAGATTGACTACAACAACAAATCTTTAGAAATTATCATCCACTTTTCAGTGATCTATACATAAATACATGAAGATATTATTGTTTGTAACCACGGTAAGTTCTCTTTAATAATCATATTTATTGATTGGGTGATATAATCTGTTTGTTGAATGATTTCTGAATGGTCAGATTAAATTTAGATGACCAGTGCAGTGGGTGGGGTAAACCGTAAATAATATTATTTATTAACAGTTACATTGAGCAGTCTGTGAAATTAAGGTTTGAAATGTGGTTGTCCCAAACAGAAATTTTAGCTGCTTTTGTTTTGATTTATTAATGAAACCAAAATTTTGGTTGTCCGAATAAAAAATTGGTTGTCCTGGACAGGTTAAGATAAGTTTTCTTCATAAAGTATATTGGAGGGCAACCTGTCACAAATTACTAATTCAAAGACCGGTTTCAGTATCTTATAGATGTTTACTTCATTGTCATGCTGAAATTTAAATATTGTATATCTTGTTTCAGTTTTTAACCTGGCGTAGAAGTTGGCACCAGAGGTCAACAACAAGGAAATTATGAAGAAGCAGAAGAAAACCTTCTTTCACCAAATTGTGACCAATGAAGAGCTTCGAATTTTTCAGAGAAACCGAGCCTGTTTCTGGGTTGATACATCCGATTTAGAACAAACTCTGCCCAGTCCAGTGGTTAACTACAACATGAACATACCAATAAAGTTGCTCTTACGGCAATAACTATATCCCAAATTTTGCCATAGACTGATAGAGAGAGCTTTCGTCCATTAAGGAAAATACAAACTGATCACTGGGTAAATCTGTGTAATGACACCAAAGGAAAATGATGCTATGATATTATCAAGGATTGAAGGAGTTTGACCGTTTCATGTATCTGCAAAACAATGTAATTTTGAAAGCAGCTTGAAGTGCCAGCAATTAGTAGGACTAGTAAGAATATTCCATGAGTGTTATATATATCATAATTAATATTATATAGACAATATCATGATCATCTAAGCATATATGAATTATAATGTGCTGCAGATGACTTGATGCTGCGTTTTTCAATGTGATTGTGAGGATACTTTGAATATAACATGTTATTTGCTGCTAAAGAGTACGATGTGCATTGATAAATAAATTCTATTTAACGTACTTCGACTTTATTTTATTTGATATACATCATAGGATGCATTTATTCATGGGTGTAAATAGAGGCATTTTTTCATGCATAAAGCGCCATCTCGCACACAAAAAAAACTTATTTTAACCTAAATCTCACTTAAGAATGACGCTTCTGAAGCAAATCTCAACTTTATTGACAGTCTGAAGATATGGCATACATGTATGAATATCATTATATGTATAACATACATATATGAAAAAACGAATACAACATGTACTTTATAGTCCTGATGTATGTACAGAACACAGGTCTACTTTATCCATTAAATATAGAGCAACAAACAGTTGAATGTGTTGTTTACTGTCTATAATTAGTGAATTACACATGAAAAAATGTCATTGTGATTGAAATTTGGCAGCACTTAAGCAAAAGGGATTGGATCTTGTTTTTGCAGCAATAAAAACGATGCAAAGTAAATTCATAACTATTTTGAATATACATGTACTTTCATTATGTTCTACACTAGTTTGCACTGAAATTGGCAACGTTGTCAAAACGTTGATATAACGTTACTCTAACAACGTTGCGACTAAAACATTAGTACAACGTTGTGATAACGTTGCTTACTAACGTTTTCACAACGTTACAGCACGGTTGTTACACAACGTTGCAGCCCAACGTTTTCACAACGTTGTACCAACGTTGTAAAAATTTCCAGTTTTAGATAACAATGCTGTATGCATTTTTACAGTGTCTGTTCAATACATAAATGCATTGCTTTTATGATACTTTCTCCTACACATTCCAAAACACTGTGTTAAATAGTTGTCAACGTTGCAACAACGTTGTGACAACGTTGTAAAAAAATACAACCAATACACAACTAAAACACAACGTTGTAATAACGTTGTGTGTTTGCTGGGCGTATTGTTTTGTAATTGTAAATGTGTTTGTATTTGTTTCTGTACTTATATGTATGTCTTTTGTATTTTCAGTGTTATCAAAATAATGTATTGAGCCAATATAATGAAATAAATCACAATTAACTAACCCTACAACTCAAGTTTTTGTGATATAACAATGGAGCCCCAAGTGAGGAACTCTTGAAGTAGAGGAGGGAAGAAGAATATCGTTTACCATAATTACATGAAGTGATATTGACACAGTGAGGAACTTTTTACATTGAGGAGAGAAGAAGAATGACACAGTGAAGTGCTTATTTGGAACTTTGTTTGGTGACATTTAAACTTTTATGACTATAAGTGACATTGATTGGAAGGATTATGATATGGATAATGGTCAGTTACTGAAAAATCCAAAGACTATATTTATGTTCAACATTTCACTATATACACTGACAACAATCCACTTACATATGTCACTACATCAGCCAGGTTGGATACAACTGGACATCGCTGGTTAGCTAGCAGCATTATCAGCATTTGATTTTTGACCTTGTTTATCGTCCTGGAACATCTAATGCAGATGCTGATGGACTTAGCAGATTATCATCCCAAGCCATTAACTCCATATGTAATCCAATTCAAGTGTCACCCATTGAAACTCTTAGTTGTGATCATACACAAATAGATAGTTTATTGTTACCAAATCATCAACAGCAATTAGAAGTAATGAGTCCTCCTGATTGGCGAAAATTACAGCGTGATGATCCCATATTGTATTTTGACTAAACACGTAGTACACCTTACTCTTCTTGAATCACAACATGCATTCAAGATGATAAGAGGTGTCTTATACAGGGTTGTAACCACTCAAGAAGAAATGAAACAACAATTACTTTTACCACGATCCTATATTTCCCAAGTATTAACATATTATCATGACAATGTTGGTCATCATGGTATTGAAAGAACAACATCTATCATACAAAACAGATTTTTCTGGCCTGGTATGTCTAAAGACATACAGCAACACATTGAACAATGTCGTCGATGTATTATGTTCAAACAATCACCTACTGATAGAGCACCTTTGGTAAATATTACTTCAACCCAACCATTTGAACTAGTATGCATTGATTTTTAAACATTAGATAGGTCAAAAGGAGGAATTGAAAATGTCCTTATCATCACAGACCATTTTACCAGATATGCACAAGCTGTTCCTACACGTAACCAAACAGCGCATACTACAGCTGAAGCACTACTTTCTGTTTTCAACAAATTTGGTTATCCACAAAAGTTACATTCTGACCAAGGTCCAAACTTCTGTAGCAAAACTATAAAAGAGTTATGCAAACTGACTGGAGTACTTCAATCCAGAACGTCCCCATACCATCCTATGGGAAATGGCCAGTGTGAAAGGTTTAATCGTAGCCTCATTTCTATGATTGGAACCCTTGAACCTGAACAGAAAACAGATTGGAAAAAACATGTACATAGATCATTAAATTTAGTACTAGTATTTGCTTATAACTGTACTAAACATAAAACTACATGTTACACTCCCTTTGAACTTGTGTCTGGTGGTAGATTAGGTAACCTTCCTGGTGACATTCAGTTTGGTCTTACATCTGAACACACATATACAAAATTCATCACATACTTAAATTATGACACAAAAATAAAAGCTAGCACACTACAAATTGGTGATAGGGATCTTGTCAAAATTGTGAAATTTGATGGTAAACATAAACTGAAAGACAAATGGAAACCAAACATTTACATAGTCCAAGAACAACCCCATACTGACATTCCTACATATATACTCAAGAGAGAAGATGGTTCTGGGAGAAGTAGAACCCTCTATAGAAACCTTCTATTTCCTATAGGAACTAGAATTCAGCCATGTCCAAAACCACCAATGTGTTATAAGCCATCTAAAACTAGGCCAAGAGTTAAGTCAATAAGTCCCTCAGACTGTGACAAGTATAGTTCTAGTGGTTCATGTATTCAGTATGATACTACAGAGTATAATTACCATGTAGTGTATCACACTAAGGATGACGATCCTTCAGTATTAAATCATCAAACAACTGTTTCTGATACTGACACTGTGTCAGTCAGTGAGACAGAGACTGAAATTGTAAGTGCAAGTAGTCACATAACTGAGGCCTCAGCTACCATCAGTGATCTTGCAGAGTCAGATACTAGTACAATAAGTCAGCATCCACCTGTTATTGAACCAAGTGAATCTGACATCATTAGTATTGTAGGTGAAGAGGTTAATGAAGATGCTACTACAGCACCTTCCGTACCACGGAGATCTGGCCGACATAGGCAACCACCAAAATGGCTAAACACTGCGGAATATGTCCTTAATTTACACTGTTATAAGAAAGACCCCTTGCT
This sequence comes from Lutraria lutraria, assembly GCA_964023205.1. Classification (NCBI taxonomy): domain Eukaryota; kingdom Metazoa; phylum Mollusca; class Bivalvia; order Venerida; family Mactridae; genus Lutraria; species Lutraria lutraria. The sequence continues at coordinate 1,637,693 of OZ026834.1, forward strand.
TTCCACTTGCATTGACCAAACATGACTGTGTTGTATTAAATACAACTAATGAGTTACATTAAATTGAAACTGATAAATGAATCATTGATTAATTCATTTTTAACCCATTTGTTTACAATTACTTCATTCAGTATTTTTAATCAAAATAGTACCATAATCTTACGATCAGACATTAAAATGATTATGGTGAAGTGTGCATTGTTACATTATTGATCATTTTGTAAACTTAAATTTTATATTGACAATCTGAATGTTAATATAAATACATTGTATATTTAATTGTATATTTCATGTATTTATATGTTATTTTACATGTAACAGTTCAGTCATTGTAATTGAATTAAACTTATATTGACATTGTGTATGTTAACATAAGTATATATGTCATGGTATATTATATGTAGTTATATGTCATAGCATATGTGTAACTGATTAATTGTTTTGTAAACTTAAACTTATATTGACAATATGCATGTTAATATAAATATTTATATTTGTATATTTTAAGTACATTGTAGTTATATGTCATATCACTTGAGACTTGAACCCAGGACACAAAACTTGCAAAAATGGAATTGAGCACCTTAGACCTCTAGGCCATGAAAACTGGTTACCAACGATATTTATTTTGTAATAAAGAACTTTAGCAAAATTAAGTAAGGGAGGTAAATATTCTGTTTTTAATGATATAATGTGGATTGTGATAAAACTATATATGCTTCCCTATAATCAAAATGACTTGGCGTTGCATTGAAGTAATGGGTTTTCAAATGTGCATATATATTTAAATACATTGATATACTTATTATATATATATCCAGGTTAATTGAAAAACGTTCTAAGCAATTTAGCCAACAATTCGTGCGTTAGAGCCTTTCGTAGGAAATTCAAGTGATTGTTCTTTTGAATAATACATAATTAAGACTTGTTAAAGATCTGTTGTTCAAGGTCAAACTGGCGAATCGGTAAAATTTTGGTGTAAAAGGCGTCATTTGTTCACGGGTGTCCGTTAGCACAGGCTTAACTGTGTGAGAATATGATAGAAAAGGATGAAGTAAATACTGGGGTTTGCTTTAAATACTAAGTTATATTATATATGCTATGTTGTGTATTTAGTATTTATATTTTCCGATGAACACCTTGGCCGTGGCGAGGTGTAAAACGCATTTATAAATGATCTAGATCATCTAGTCATGCAAAGCTCCCATTTCTCTCCCTCTCATGTTAAACATATCCTTTATATCTATATATTGTCTTTTTTGCACCATTGACTTATCGCCCATATTTTCGTCTACTAGTCTTGTAATCGGAATTAATATATACTGCTACACTATTGACCGATAGTTTACAACTGCTTTCCCTATGGAATATTTTTATGTGGTATTTTTTAACAATTTCACAAAAAAATTAATTTGTCTGTTTCTCCGTATTAGAATATTCATGTCAAAGTATTATCCCTTATAAGTTAGGTTTATATGTCTGTTGATAAATATCGTCGTAAATTTTAGTCTGCTTGTAGCTATAATTAAGTTAATCATATAGCAGGAAACATAAAGATGTCCTGGTTGTAGTCCGAGGTAGAGAGAGTGTTATGGTAGTACACATCAACAACCAGCCCCAGTGTACCCTTCCTCCTCAAAAGATACCCTTCCCAGGAAAGGACAGGGTTCCCTGGTGGGACAGGATTCCCTGGGGTCCCCGGAATGGGCGTTCTCTGGGAAGAGGTCCCGGGTCTCCTGGGGGACGGTACCTTGGGGAGGATTCCACCGTCGGAGGAGGTTACCCTGGGGGTGGGTACTCTTGGCGACGGTGCCCTGGGGGAGAGTACAATAGTCATAATGATTTCATAAGTCATGCCAGTAGAAGAATTTCATTTTGTATAATTTATACCCAAAAATCAACATTTGCGTCGCCTTATTAAGAATTAAAATATTTATGAGATGTATAAATAACTTTATCTTAATGCATTGATGTATGAATGGTTAGGATCTTCTTACTAGACAGACTCCATACCAAGTTCCTATTTAAAAATGGTTAACAAGTACATTTGTATATACCACGAGGTTAAAGGTTTACACATGGATTTAAAACGGGACCCTAATAAAATAATGTTCATAAACAATCACAATGGTTAATAAATGGAAAATGATTTTATTACCGTAAATTCGATTGGACTGTACGAGCAACGTGACTGCGCACATAGGAGTACATGGTGTTAACAAAATTAAAAAGCTGCGGTGCTATAATTAACAAGATGCATCACAAATACACATGTATGTACATGTAGTTATATTTGCAGCTTATATTTGCACCTGTGTTTCTTAGGTAAAGTCGCAGCCATGACTGAGCGGACAACATAATTATAAGGCTTTCAGACAAAAATGAGATATGACAGCTATAGGGACTCTATGAATCAACTATTGAGCATCTGTGTTAAACCCCTGCCATACTCACGCCGACTTGCGCGCAGATCGCTCTCATTCTAGTAAGAGCACATTGGGGTAGCCGTAAGGTCGCTGTACAATCGCAGTAAGGTCTCCTACAACGCTACAGGAGCTCCGCGGGCGCACACACTGATATAATACACATATACAAGACAATACTTTCTTGATTATATTTATTATTCTATTAAATTACAAGTTTGATTTTATTACAAAGGCAAGTGCTTCTTTTGCATAAAACCAGATCCCGATGCATGGAAATGTGCTTGTCAGACAAACCCTTCAAATACATATCCAAACAGTCGCCTTAACTCTTATATCATGAAGTGCACTGACCGCCCTCTATTGGTAACAACACACCGTCAATCATAGAAGCTTTGTCACTCAGAAGAAACATGATGGAATCTACAACTTCGTGTACCTCTGTTCATGAAATAAAATAAAGATATTTGTAAAACCTAACCCTTACAGGGTGTAAACAATTGTTTATTTCTGGTTACCCGACCTACCCTAACTTCTCCTCGTGATCCTAGATTTTGTATCAGGTCCTAATTAATAATAAATTACATGAAATGACAAGAATATCTACTGAAGATTTCTGTTTACCCAAAAGTCGGGACTTGAAATCATATCAAATTTGACATTGTCTTGACGATTATGATAGTTTTAATGAACCCACCACAGAGGTCGAGTGGTTAAGGTCGCCGACTTCAAATATTACTGTAGCCTCTCACTGATGGAGGACATGGGTTTGAGCCCAGTTACTGACCATATGTCTCTGGAGTTGGGAGTCAAATACTGGTTCTTCCCGGGAACAACGATGATTGGGTGAACTGTCCGCCTCATATGACTTTGACTGTTGGAAAGAGACGTAAAATCCAATGAAACAAATAGAAGACAGTTTTAATGATTACAAACAGGAGACCTGACAGGGTTATAGGGTTAGCAGTGGTAGGGTTAGCTAGAATACATACCAACAAATCTATTCATTGGAATCCTCGACAACATAGAATTGGCCTTATCTGGATCAGACCAATGAAGACGTCCCATCCTAGTCAATACAACTGTAGGATTTACTGAGTTTACACGGATCTGTATATATACAATTATTAATGTATACATGTACATATAGATTATTGGAGAAAAGTGTAATGCTATCCGAAATATTATATTACATGTATATACAAACATAGTGTTCTTCAAATAACTATTATATTTATACATTCACATGCTGTTGCGGGAAAAAGAAGGACATGTGTAGAATATGATACGTAACCATTTCATACTTGTACTGCATAGTGCACATGTACACCGATATTGACTAAAAACTAGGTGCATTTAAAGTGGCTTAATTGATTGCAACCAGCCATGTTGTCAACAATTTACCAACATATAGGGAGGAGCTAGTGTCCAAGCTTACTACATTTGTATAGGGAGTTAGGGGATTTGTACCTTCATGAAAACATGGGATTTTCGAACTTCTTCGATGCGACAAATATTGTCCCGAACAGAGAAATTCTATTGGTAATTAATTATTTATTGTAATCTATAAAATAAGAAAATTGCAGATAAACTGAAGTGATACCTATAGTCTATATACATACTTTGTGCTGACCTAATTCAAGTGCCATGACCTTGGTCAGTTTATCAAGAGCGGCTTTTGAAGAACAATATACGGAATATTCCGGTATCCCTTGGAGTGCAGCAGCACTTGATACGTTAACTATCGCACCACCACATTTTCTGGCTACCATTGAGTTAGCAATTACCTGTATAGTCAATCAGTTCGAATTGTTAGATAAAATACTCACAAATATGTACACATGTTTATATCAAGAATTTTAGTTTTCATTAAATATTTAATTTTGAGTTTATAAAACAGTGTAGTTTCTGTATTATTGATTAGACAATGGGATATATATATAAATGTAGTTGGTATGTCTCAAACTTATAATAGTTATCTTTATTACCTCCATTTACCGAGCATACACAATGTTCATCAATACAAACAAGTGTACAACTAGCTAACAGAATAATTAATCAAAGTACTGAAAGTATATACTTGTGTAAACTTTGCACTGCAACATGAACTAGTTTTACAATTGCATGGCGGACGTAAAAAACGTACGGTAGTTATTATAGGTCCGCATAAAAAATCATGCGCGCCGAGCGAGTGGCTATTATGAAAAGCAGAACTAACGTTCAGTTCCCAAAAATGATGATAATTTTTAAGAACATAACAAATTTCAACATTTTTAAGGGAAAAGAAAAGGCACCCATTCGTTTACATAGATAGAGATGCGAAGTTTACAATTTTCACGTAATACTTGTATTATAAACGATATGTACGTACTTGAGAAACATTGAAGACTGCCTTGAAATTGATATCTAATATTCTGCAAAATAGGAATACAAGATGTACACAACTATAAACAGTATACTGGTTCGGTGTCTAAATCCGGACGGTACCTATATATAAATATTCGAACATGGTAAAAAAATATGATTTCTAAAACTTATAAGATGGTTCACGAAGAACCCTAGATTATTTAAACAGAATTAATGAAGTGTTTGAAGTTGTTGCAGGCGTAAGAAATAAATTTGTGAATTCAAAAACAGACTGACGTACTGGATTTGACTATACATGCATCATAATGGAGAAAACAGTGGAAACTTCAATTACTTAATTATGATTGAACGTTTATAATACCAGAGCCATAAGAACCGGAATTGGGTTATAGGGAGTTTCGAGTGTATACTGGTAACTAAAATTTTAATTCTACGCCCGTTCTTTGACAAAATCTACAATAATACCAATTATAAATGCACCCCCTCTTTCCCTATCTTTTTATCTTAACCCATAATTGCGGTTTAGAAATTAGAATAATATACTGTAATGCAACCACAGGATTTCCGACGATATTTTTTCACAAACCTATGCTTACCGATCCACATCTTCTTTTTTAACATTAAGAAATTTGTCACCGACAGCAACTCCAGCGTTGTTAACCAGCAAGTCAATGTTCTCAATCTTCTCCACGGTCTCTCTTGTCGTGTCCCAGTTTGATAAGTCACACTGTACTGTTGTCACAGATGGGACCTTGAATTTGTTGCAAACTTATAATAATTAGTTATATTGTATATGTATGTATACACGTACATATTTGATAAAATGAGATAAGACCATATTTGATTATGATGGTGCATACCGCTGTACAATACTTTATCCAAAATTGATGAAAAGGTACGTAAGTCCGGTGTTTTGTTTCTTCGGGGTATGTATACACGTAAACAATAAACATATATGTCTATATAATATTATATTCTGTTCTTTGATTTGAGATTAAATAAAACATTACGTAATTTTCACAGTTTGTCGTCTGTGCCGATACAGTTAAACGTTATATAGATCGTCGGTCTCATTACAAAACTTGAGATCGGTCTCCAAGCTCAAATCTCACATATATATATAGGCATATAAAGTATTGTACGCTCAGTATCTGTACCTCTTTTTTCAAACTGTCTAAGTCTTCTTGTGTTCTGCTTAACGCAACAGTGTCAGCACCGAGTTCCACAAGTCGCTTTACTACATCTCGACCAATGCCTTAATTGATATAAAAAGTATTTCTAAATGAGTCTGGACTTGAAATACAGAATCTTCAATCGCGACGATTTTTGTCTCTTACATGTATACACTCTTTAATTAAGTATGTACAGTAGAGAATTAACTTAGTCACTCGATTTTTTTTAGTTTGAACATTTAAGTTTGTTGTATGACATAAACCTTATAATTTAAACACAATTTAATGAATGTCTTAACTGGATAATTTATGTGTCGCATTCTTCAAATTAAAACAGAAAATACGTATTGACCTTCATTGTTTATCAGTAACTTATTTTCTGTTTTAATTATACATGTAGTACATTAAATTCACATTAACACTTCGTATCAGAAACCATCAAAGTTAATTATATTTGCATACATACGTAGTTGATTTAAAGTAAATAATATATACATGTATGATTATATATAACGTTAGCAATTATAAGTACCTATACTAAATGTAATGTATAGGTCTTTGACGTTAGCATGCAGCGATCTAGGTCAGCTACAAAATGTCCAATCTAGCTTAATACACTACAAATGAACAAATTAAAAGCTACTTTTAGCATTACCTTTACCAGCTCCTGTTACAAGAGCCTTTTTTCCTTTGAAGTTTATATCCATTCTTATATAAAGGCTAATATACAATTTGGATGTCTTCTTTTCACAATTTGTATATACACCTGCATATGCACGCCGACGCTAAAGTACGTCATATGCTTGAGCTAGGCTTATCGTAAAGATACTTAATACAAAAAATCTTCAATATGCTGAGAAACGTGTACATACGTCTGGGCCAGACAGTATATATATATATATATATATATCTAGCCAGACCTCATTCATTAAGTTACCTTGAATTAACAATACCATGAGACATGCAACATGCTACTGTTGGGAAACTATTAAACAGGTTAAGGGAATATATGCACACACATATATAGTTGTAAAACACATCCACACATGATGACAGTTTAATTGTAGATTAGGGTCCCGTTATCGTATGGTATGTGTCCTAAATATTTTTGCATCCTTGGCTATTTATACAGGGCCGTAGAATTTTAATCTGATTCCCGAAGATGTAGGACAATGTATACGGGCCAGTGTAATGCAAATTATACTATATAGTAGACCTGTCTATGCTCAAGGACTTATATACATACATGTATGTATATAAGTCCTTGCTATGCTGAACCAGTTAGCTCATAGCCCATTTGGGACTTCCCAGTGACGAGGGTAAATAAACCCCGTGATCTTATCTTGGTAGAACTATTTATACAATGCTTCGGTTGACTCTATGGTTACGTATGGACAGAGACGTATAATACAATTATACGTCTCTGGTTTGGAATGCGGGTGGTTGGACGTAAATTTAAAAACATATATAGTATAGGTCTTTCGTAAAACAGATTCAATTTCAGGATGGGTCAAAAGCGACGACAACGATATTGCGATATTCTACAATTCCTAAACTTATTATTTGTAAATATAACCTTAGGGTTTACATGAACACCATTGTAACGCACGTATAGAACTATGAATCACTCCAGGACTTTATTGTCGTATGTTACATCAAGAGTCGGTCATGTAGCGGTGGCAGATAACGATTTTATGCTTGTCTGGGGCGGTTACACGGTATGTCAGTAACTAGTATATTTACCGGATAACAAATATTCGGATGTTATAACTTATAATTTGTTACTGCAATCAAGGACTTATATATGTATGTATATAAGTCCTTGCTGCAATTATAATAGTCGAACTTTAAGCAAGACATATAAAAAACATGTTCAAATTCTAGCAATTATTTGAGCCAAAGAAATGGGTTTTAAAAAGAATACATTGACTTCTCAAAAGGCCTTTGTAACGTTTGTTCATGTGTCAAACCCAAGTCAAAGGTCTTTGACAGTGAAACATATGCATTACATTGCAGTTCATTGTCATAGTCACTTGTTCTTGAAAAGCTATAAAGTCACATTTAAACTTTTAAATTTATAAGTCATAATAGTTTCTGTTTGCCCTATAACAGAGGAATCCGCTGTGTTTTCCTCCCAAGCATACGTTATAGCAAGAAAAATTGTTTCCAAAACCAAAAATATCAGTGAAAAAGAACTATTTATAGAACAGCTGTGTTTTCCCACAGTCATGTTATGCACCGTCATAAAGGGCTTGTTTCGTCCGTAATACTCATCTTGGGATAATATCAGCAATTGTTTGTTCTTTGCATATTTTTTTATAGCAAAAAACTAAATGGGACTTTAACAGTTGAATGACTCAAACAGAGTCACGTTCGTTTTCAAATTTTCATAAGATATGTAGGGCCTACAGTGAGATGAATTATACTAATGTAACTTGTATCGAGGGGTTCAACAGTTGAGTATTGTCGTCAACAACTATATCTATTATTTTTTCTCAAGCCTACTTTGGCTTTGATAATGTATAAATGAACTGAAATTAGTATGTGTTTGGAATAAAATATGTAAACAAATTAATCCCGAAAATCAATGTTTCAAATGATAAGAGCTTTATTTTAGCTGTCAATGATTACAAGCGTTGGACAATAAATAAATAAAATCTAATCATGGACTATGTAGACAAGCAATCACTGTTATGACTTATTGTGATCTAATCATGTGTGGTCGTCAAACTTGATAGCTTATCAAATATGTTTGTTATGATGCTATCATACATTTTACTTTTTCTATGACTTAGTTCTGGTTCAGTAAGTATAGTATACCTGCGAACGCAAAGTCCCATGTTCCCATGCATCCAAATTCATTTATGAAATCACTTCTAGGGCCAGGAGACTATTGGGAATGTAAGGTACTATGGATGACTGTCTCCTTACACAGCTAGCCATCATCCCCAATACTTAGTTCTTGATAGTAAAGTAGGAACCAGTCATTCAGAGTGATAACAGATTTATAAACTTGTGTTATTTTTTCTTGATTCATAATTAATAATGAAATATAACTTAGGTTTGACCTACGTGTATTTATGTTTCAGGATGCCTATGAGTTGCCTCATGAGAGATATTTACCAGCATGTAAAATTGATGTCTTCCATACAGACTTAGATGAAGGATATTGGTATGGATACTGAAATTATCTGCATCTTCATGTAATACAGTAATTAAACACCTGCTGAATGTCCTAAATATTACTGCAGGACTCCTGTCACTGCCATGGCCTATCTATCAACTTCTTTTAACATATTAACGGATGACCTATAACCTAGTGATCGGGGGAAAATTTGTGAATGTCGGTTGAATATGTGTATAAATTTCAGACTATAAACCTGTCCTTTACTTTTACTGTTTTTTTTTTTTCATGTACTTGCACCATAAAACTACTCCAGTCAGTAACTTCCCATCAGAAAATAGTCTCTTTGGTGTATTTTCCCCTTTTACCAGCACCTGTGTCTTCTCTTTTTTCCTAAAATAAACACTGTACTTGTACCACAAACAAGTACATGATAGTTGTACAGTCAAACTTATGTCAGCGGCCACCTCCGAATAAAGGCCACTCTTTAAATAAAGGCCATTATTTCCAAAACTGTTATTGATTATTCAGGATAAACATACGTCCAAATAAAGACCATCTGTCAATAAAGGTGACATTTGTCTTTCCCAAGGATGGCCTATGTACACAGGTTTGACTGTATATGTACCGGTATGTTTGTTTTCTACCACAGGACTACACATAAAACAAATGGTAACACCCCATTAGGGACGTCAGGGGCTGTTGCTATTCTGGTCAAACATAATCTGTATATATTTGGTGGACACACTGAGATCGGAGGTAGTAATGACTTGTACTGCTGTGATCTGCGCTCTTTCACTTGGGAAAAAATCAACCCCAAATCAGACAAATTACCGAGTCCAAGAGATAAACTAATTGGTTTTCATGTCAACAACAGGTTTGTACAGAAGTCATGACATCAAATTTGATATTGAATAGTATAATTGTTCATGTTTGATATATATACATGTACAATGTTAAAGTAAACGGTCTTATGTCATTAAACTGCATTCTTTGAATAGAGTGGAAAAAAATATTTGATATTCAATTTTTTGCTAGACTGATTTTAAACAAAAAGTCTATTGTGATCACTGTGGCATCTGCATCATGCAAAAACGTTAATGTAGCCCATAACCCAGAAACTATAAAAGTTAGAAACATGAAACTTCGTAGGTAGATAGGTCTCACCGAGGTGGTGAACAGACAAGAATTGGCAAGCTGTTGTAATTTTCTGCTGTTTTATAGTCTTGCTTACCTTCCCAAGTATAAGAAAACATTTGTTGTGGTTAAAATCCCCATGTAAAGTGTTACTGTATTTCATTTTTCAGACTGTATTATTTCGGTGGATATGGTGTATACATTCATGAAAAAGATTTCCTTGTAGACAATGGAAAATTTGTGATAGATTACAGTCAAAATAATGTAAGTTATGACCATTCTTCATGTATGTACAATAAAACCTGGGAAAATCAGATCCTGCTTTGCTTTTCTTAGAATTTCAGAGAACTTGACATAATCTGAATTCTGATTATCTTTGATTAAAACCATGCATTATTCAGCCTCTTTAATAATTATAAATTCAGGGGTGTGCCTTTATTTGATAAATTCTTAATTGTTCAAGTGTTGTGTTCTGTTTAATTTGTATATTATTTGTATATTGATGATCAAATTAATTGATGCTTGTGGATATTTTAACATGATCAAAATAAATGCTGAAATGTGTGCAATCACTTAATTTGTAAAAAGACAAATCATCGTAGATTACCGGTATGTGAGAACTGTTTTCATTTATAATTACTATACGCCCAATTGAAAAACGGGTCATATTATTGGAACACCCAAGGTGGGCGAGCAGGTAGACAAATGGGCGGCGTCCACAATGGTGTCCACTCTCTAATTCAAACAGTTTTATTCAGATCCTCAACAAACTTGATGGTAATGTTTATGGCCATGAGATCTCAGTCAAGTTAAATAACCAGCCCATTCGGCCCAGGCACTTCTGAGTTATGTCCCTTTATGCTTTGAAAATGAATTTTGACGAGTGTATTTTGTGACCTGGCACTTTTATCATAGAGTGTTTCTCACACTTCTAAAGATTACACAAATAACCACTAAACCAATGACACCTCTGTTTATCTCCAGTTCTCCATACATGATGTTATCTCTATACGTAATATGACAATATACCAGTCCTGTGTTTGACATTAGATAATATCCAACAATATGACTGTTGGTATTTTGGTAGAATGTATTGAACAATGTTTGTCAACTGGCTGGTCCAGTTTCAGGAAATCTGAACAACACAAGTGAATCTTGTATTTAGGGAATTCTCTGCATTGCATACATAATGTAAGAGAAAATTATCGGACTTAGAAAAAATCTTCTGATTTTCTGAGGATTTCAGTTTTCAGGGTCTTTAATGTATTTACTTTGATTGTTGAAAATTGCTTACCTTGATTTCTGTTAAAAACTTTGCATGTCTGGTTTTCTGTTTTCTCTATAAGAACTGTCTCTCATGTGTCAACATTTTCATTCACCATCAGTTGTTTCTGTATCCTTATTCTTCATAAACAAATTGATTTTTATTGAAATAGTTACATGATATACTAGTAATATTGTTTTTATTTAGACTGCAGGGAAAGGCTGGAACAATCAATTATTAGTCTATGATATAGAAGAGAATACATGGAGTAATCCTGCATGTAAAGTAGGTGAAAGTCATTCAAAAGAATTAACACAGTTTAAATGTTAAAAAATGATTTAACCAAAAGTATTATTAAATTTATTTGTTTCATGTTTTATTGTAGAATATTTCTGAATCAATGTTTGTTTGTTTGAGTTTTATGCGCCTTTTCAACCATCAGAGTCACATCGTTCCTGGGAGGAATCAGTTATAAACTCTCATCCTCCATAAGCAACTACCTACTTTCTCACATAAAGAGACGTAGTCGATAGCTTGGCGCGAACCCAGGACCTTCTATCATTGATTTTAAGTCAGTGACCTTAAAAACATTGAACCAAGAATGCGAGGAAGGTGACTTATAGACCATTAAGACCCCTGATCCAGATAGCGTCAACCCCAGGGGCGGGTTTTACTGATTCAAAGTAATAAATGCTTCTAAATGTGATTTTTATGCTTGAAAACCAGAAAAATGATACAACTTTCCTGCTATTCTTTATTATAGGGCTATGCTCCTACGGGACGAGCAGCACATGCAGCTATGGTATTAGGCAACTCAATTTATATATTTGGTGGACGACATCAAGATATGCGCTTGAATGACCTTCATTCTCTTGATATCAGTACTCTAACATGGTCGGGCGAGTAAGTTAATATTCTGTCTATAAAACAGTGGGCTTTGAGGTTTTAGTTCATTCTCTCAGATACAGTATTATTACTGGTGATATCATATTACAATCACCATATACAGTCTCCCCTATTTTGGAATGACTTTAGTAGTGTGCAGGTTTGGTAGAAATAGTTGCTTTAAATTGCATAAACAGTCAAAATGGAAATATAATTGTGAAAATATGGAATTTGAATCATCCGTCATTTTGACAGGTAGTGCTTTCATCTTACCTATCTAAGGAAAGAGAACACTGACAACATTCTTAAATCTTTCTGATAACAGAAAAAATACTGTACTTCTACTATTTTCTGTTAATTTTAGAACAATAGATATCTTGGGGTTTCTTTATGTCATTATACCGATAGTTCTTTCAAAGAAATGTTGCTGACTTTATGTCAGGAATTGTAGTTTTTATGGATAAACATTTTCCTCTGGATTTGAGCTTAACGTCATGTAACGTAAAAACTGTTTATTTCTGGTAACCTGACCTACCCAAATTTTTCCCATGATCCTCAATTTTATAAGAGGTCCGAGGAATCGTACATACACTCTCTCGGCTTTTTACCTTTCCGCATGCTTTCTAGAACAATAAATAAAATAAGAGAAAATATCTCTACCTACCTTCCATATTGTTAATGAGCAAGAATACTAAGTAAGAAACAAACATTTTGTCATGCCAGAGTGAAAAATCTTCTATATAAAATACATGTGTATAACTACATATATACATAACTATAGGTTACATATGGAAGGTGCAATTCCTTCTGGAAGGTCCTGGCACTCTCTCACAGCAATCTCAGAGGACCGAGGATTTCTTTATGGTGGTTACTCACATGACGGTGTCCCTCTTAGTAAGTCTATCTTCTTTGTTTAAAGACATCTTGCTGGATACAAGTTTAAGTTTTAATGTCTATTTAAGTTTTGGTCGACTTTAATACATTTTGTTGAAAATATTTTTAAAACGATATTTCATGATGAGAGGATGAAAGGTTGAGGATTAAATTTTGCTCTCCTATGTTTGTACAGGTGATGGTTGGCTTCTTGATGTAACACAGAGACAATGGTCCCAGGTCACTGTACCGTCTGATCAACCCAGATTATGGCATACATGTTGTTCTACAGAGACTGGAGATGTTCTGGTGTTTGGTGGATGTGTTAATGATATACTCAACTGGCAGGAGAAGTCGGTATGTTGGATTATAAGAGATCTCTTATTTATTTTTATGTTTTTATTTTTATGTTTTCTTTTTCATTAATTTTTCAAAAACAATGAATTGTTATAAATTGTAAGACAAATGTATGTGTGGTCTTGTAGAACTGAATTTTCCAACCTTAGTCCTGGTGTTTCAAACAATCAAGAGTGATAATACAATGTAGGTATTTAGCAGGAAAAGTCCAATTGTTGTTTTAATCCTAGAACCTGTATTCAATTAAGTAATTACAAAGTCAAATCCTTTTCCAAAAACGCTGAGTATGCTTAAAATGATGAAGACAGAGGTATGTTATTGAATTTGTTTAAATAATACTAGTCATAAAAATACATTGTCTATCCGAAGGTCGAGTCCCGATATGGTTTTCCACAGACCCGTATATCCCGTATCGGGTCAGTTACTATCCCTGTAATGATTATATCACGCAGACTACCTTCCTCCTCATCATTTACAATAAAAGCCTCCATTACAGACCTAATATATTCTGTTAACCTAATATAGGATATATTAGGTCACCAAGTGACGTCAAATCATCCAATGACAGAAGCGTATTCTGTAGTAGGCGTGATATACCGGTAACTAAATACAGTGTATACGATCAGATTATATTGATAAATGACGAAGTTATTCAATTGTGCAAGATTTAAAAAAAAAATTATCATAAATTGTATAATTCTACATTATTAAAGTCTCTGTATTTCAGATACATTCAAATGAAGTCTTGACATTCCGGTTACAACCTACAACCTTACAAAGGTATGTTTATAGTTGATACAAATACATTGTAAAATATCAGAGTGAACGAAACTGTAGTTAACCATGAATGATGAATCCATATATTATATAAAGACTTTGTACATCTCATTGTACATATGGCTGTAACAACAAAGTAAGTAGGAGCCAATTCAAGGGGGGGGGGGGGGGGGGGGGGGTGCCACCTGGATCACCCCCCCCTAAAAGTCCCTTGCCATAGATATAAATGAAATAGTATTCAATGAAATAGCATTCAATTCCTAAATATTACACCCCCAGCCTGAAATCATGGATCTGCCTCAGTTTGTATATTATCACTTTACTGTTGTGAAAGAGTGTAGTTATGAATTTGTTTCACTAATAAATAAACATCTGCTGAATCCTTTCTTCCAATATCCAGCATGTAAACAGTCTTAAGAATTTTGAAGATGTTATTATTTGTTGATGTTTTCATCAAGCATTTGTTCATCTTTACAGATTATGTTTACTTGTCACCTACAAAAATTACTCAGCAGAATGTTGGAATGAATTGCCAAAGACGCTTAGTGAATGGCTGCATAAGAAACAAAAATTAGCAATATTGAAAGAAAAGGCTCCTCCGGATGGAACACATTTAAAACAAGGATCTACGTGTGCCATCTCCTAGTCAACTGATATACCATAGATTAGAGAGGAAAACATGAAGTTCTTATACCAGCTAAGTTGAGGCAACATAAGAATATGTTACCTGTGACTTAGGGAATTAGGTTGCCGTGTATCAGCCACAGCAGGAACCAGACATTTAGTTTAAACTTTTCCACTCAAGCCTGTGAAATTATTATTTTCTTTTACCTTATAAAAGGTCTGGTTTTGTAAAGGTTTGCTTTACTTGCATCAGTTCATTGTTTGAAGCAATATTGTACATAGTGACTCAAAAATCATGAAGGGTTAAAACTTAAAGTTATGAATAACATTTACATGTACAGTCAAACCTGTGGTAATGACCTAATATGGCCTTTATTTTGTTTCTAAATAATCTATGACGTTTTTAGCTCACCTGAGCACATAGTTAAAATTGGTCCCGCCCCGGGGTCACTTGATTTACATAGGAAAAATTTAAAAATCTTCATGTCCAAAAAAGGCCTAGAGCTTAGATATTTTGTATGTAGCATTGTCCAGTTGTCCTCTATTAAGTTTAATCAAATTATGCCACTGGGATCAAAATTGGCCCTGGCTAGGGGTTTTACTCTATTTTTTAATATGCTTACATAGAAAAATTACTACAAATGTCTTGTCAGAAATGGCAAGGACTAAAGTTTAGATATTTACCCCTCTGGTCCTGGGGTATAAATTGGCCCCGTCCCTGGTCACTTGATTTTTCATAGGCTGATGATGTTTTCCCTCAGGATCTTTTTTTCTGGGAGCGATATAGGGCCATCATGGCCCTCTTGTTTAAAAGAATGGCCTTTATTCACAGGGTGACCTTTATTCTGAGGTGACTGCTAACACAGGTTAGATTGTTTTAAGTTACATTTCTATTGTAATTTCTCAGTATTAGTGGTATGTATGTATGTTAGTGTTAACTACCTGGGCTTTCATATTGTAACTTCACTAGTCTGTGTTTTATCATATCAATGTCAATTGTCAAAGATACAATGTTATAAGATATCTTGTTCTACTGATTGTTAAACTTGTATGTATGATGGAAAATGGTTACATTGCTTTTACTGTAACTGAAATCACAGGTAACTGTATCATGAATAGATTATAAAAATATGAAAAAAAAAATTGAAAAAAAAATATTAATAATTTTTTTTTTCATATTTTTATAATCTATTCATGATACAGTTACCTGTAACTGAAAGTGTGCCTTTTATATAGCACATTTAACATTGACCTTTGTGCTGCAGTAATCTTTTGTTATTTATATGCTTTTGCTATTTGTTTTTGTTACCGTTTTTTTCTATTTCTGTTTTATGTATACAGGCAGTAAACCTCTGGTGAGAGTCTTTGTACCCCACTAAATTAGTTGGGGCCATATAGGAGTCACTTGTGTCTGCTCTGTAACTTTGTCATTCATTGTAGGATTCTTTTATAACTTACCACAAATGTTAACCATCATTAGACAATGTGTTGCACGCAAATCCCATGCCTGTAGCTCCAATCTCAAAGTCACACTTGGAGTTCAAAGGTTATAATTTTGGTCTTTTTGCCGTGTCCACTCTGTAACTTGGTCATTCATGGTAGGATTTTGTTATGACTTACCACAAATGTTAACCATCATTAGACTATGTGTCTTTACAAATCCCATGGCTTTAGTTCCAAGGTCTATGCAGCATGTGTGGGGGATATTTGTCACCTTGTGACAGCTCTAGGCTTAACATGTTGTAGGCAGTACATGTAGCACTGAATCTCATGGGTCCAGTTTTACTAGTTGTGTTCTGATGTCATACAGGTAGATAAATGTGGCCTCCATCAACAATATTGACTGCTCATTATCATTTAATGAATCAGCATAGTGTGTTTTTATATTTAAGCATATCTGCAGAATTATGTAAGTAATAAAATTTAATGTGTCTTGTAATAAGATATCCTTTTAAATGTTACTTTATATTGTATGAAATTTATGCCAAAATAAATGATCACAAATTTTGCATCTATTCCATTATGTTTATTGAAGCAGGTACTCTGGAAATAAATAATGTTTAATATGCTTCTTGCTTACTTTTATTTTATAAAAAAATACATTAATTGTGAGAAGACATTTTTTAATATTTCAACAATTAACCCTCTGCCAATCTACTATTAATTGTAGACTTTGTAGAGTACAAATCAATCCAGTTTTACTAGTTCCGTAGTAACTGTAAATCAACTTCTAGAACAAAGTTTCAATCATTCAACAAGACACTTTATACACAGTACCAATAGAGATCAGTACATGTATCATTTTATAGGAATTTTCCAAAGGCTATCAGTTTGCACTTTTAAGATGTTACACCTCAATGTACTGAGCAGCTTAAAAATAAAATGAGAGACAGGAACCATGATTATTCTTTTACCAGTAGTTCATGTGGTTATTTTCATGACTAATATGTTTTCTTTACATGAACCTAGAACTTTTGCTAATGAATCTAGAAAACTTAAATCTTTATGTCGGAATATTGCTGCATACATAGCAGGCACCAGAAATAAGGCATCAATTTCAAATCTATCGTGAATGTTGTGTTTTACACCAAATATATCTCTCACTTCTTTTTCCTTTTTGAAAATATTGATGGACAAGAATTGATGTAAATCTCTATGTATGGAAGTGTTAATCAGATTTCTGGCTGGAAAGAAAAAACTACTCAAACAAAGTTGTGCCATGTCAAGTTTCAAGTTTGTTTGTTCCCAGAGTTCCATGATATTCTCCTGAATAAAGATACCAACTTCATGACTCTGTCTATTAAACAATCTGTCATTGACAAGTTCTGACACAACTTTACAGTGATCTTCATTTATCATACCAAATCGTTTTGAATTTGGAATTCCAATCAAACACTTGCTTTCAGACTTCAGTTTTCCATCACATTTAAGATTGACACCAATATGACCAGTTGTAATATGCTTGCATCTGTTTGTTATTTGGTCACATTTTGCAGAATTCATAAAACTTAGTACTGAAGGCTTATCTGGAATTAAACTTTTCTTGTTATGGTAACGGTATGTTACATACATGTTTGTTTGATCCTCTTGGTTGAACGATTTATCTGCCCTGTGCTCCATGTCTGACTTGTCAGTTGTTGATTGATTAGTGTTGGAGTTTGCAGATACCCACCCATCATGAGGTCTGTCACTTCTACAACTGTGTCTCAACTTTCCAAATGTGGCAGGAGTGATAGCATGATCTAAATTTTAATAAAAGAATAAATGAAAATGCTTCAATCCATACATAATAATTACCTGATCAGGTAACTTAATTATTTGAATGATTATAACACCCTGGTACCAGCAGACAGAACAAACTTTTCTTGAAGTTTTTTATGCGCAATAATAAAATTATAATGTACGTTAGTAATTAAGTTACATCTGGTTTCATTGGACAATATATCATTTTGAAATTTGAATGCCAGTCTGGCACTTAATATTTGCAGGGAAATAAAGTATATCATATCAGGTTAAATAAAACAATTTTATCACGGAAAGGAAAAGAAATAATTCAAAATAAATACCTGGTAAATTTTGTTTTAACTGTCCAGATGTTTCTTCCAGTGTACTTGAAGTATTCTTATGTTTAATACTTTTAGTGTTAGATGGAAAATTAGAGAGTTGTGATTTAAACTTTCTCCAAGGCAGATGATATGACATTTTCCTCTGATGAGATGCTTCCATTTTAATCATTTTCTGAAATAATTTGACTTGTTCGTACAAACATTTTGTTATGTCGTCGTTAATTCCGCAATGAATTTGTCTGTTCATTTTTACGACATGCTTAATATCAAATTTGATATGACTTTTAGGACACAGTGATCCACTCAAAAAGTATTTAGCTAGTAATTTGACGTGCTCAGAGCGATTTTCTTCCGTTACTGTTTCAGTTTTATTCCACATTAATCGGTTATCCCATCGAGATCTATGGTCGGGTTTAAGTTCAAATTTTGCATTTTTGCAATCGTGCAATGTTAGCTGACGTTTTGAAGATTTTCTACAACGAATTCGCTTATCTGTAGCCTGATTGCCGACTGGTGGCGAACTTTTCTCTTTACAAACATTTTTTTTGCTCGAAATGCAAATTTCATGCTTTTCAAATATTTGACAGTTGGAGCGAAATTCCACACGTGCATTATGTTTACAGGGGGCGCCAGCATAATAACATTGTCATTCGGGATTTCTCTACTTTTTTGCTGCAACCATGAGACTAAATGTCCGAGAAGTTACGGTTAGAAATCTTGTGCTTAATAAAAAGTAACTTCCGGCCTACTGATCGTGCATGTGGAAAACACAATTTATGCAAGAAAAAAGATGTCAGCGCCAGCAAACGTTGTTAAGGAAGACGACCATGTGATGCTAAGAAAAGCAGACAACCTGAGACTGTTCCAAGTGCACAGAGGCCGGTAAGGACATTGTTGTAATAGATACGTCTTTTAGTACTCAAATATACTCGACCCAGTCGTTAAAGTGAGGTCGTGATGTGGTATTTTTGCTCTTTATGATAATTTTGTAACCCACGTTGTTGTATGCTATGATTATTTTTTTAAATATGCTGTTTTCACATTAATTCTATTTGGTTGTTATATTAATTATATTGGGTTAATACCTAGTCAAGGTTGTTAAATGATATAAATTAAATTTAATATAGGCGATATGTGTCTTGTAGAGCTGGGACGAGTACTCGAGTAATGCTACTACCCGGGTACAAAATTATTACCCGGGTACCCCTGAAGTAGAACACTCCATAATAAACTTGTTTTGATTTTTTAGCGAAAAAAACTTACTTGATTAGACCTAATTATATGTTTTTGTCAACCTTACCGAGCAATACTTAAGACATCTGCGGCCGATTTCAATATAATATTTAACTTACCAACGATTACTCATCCCGTATTCATTTTTATGCTTAAGTGCTGCTTCGACGAGTATGAATTATTGTTCTAATGGTCAAAATATTAACACAGATTTTTCTATCCATGTGTTTGCAATACAGTCTAAACTTTTAATTAACTCCATCAGTATTTATATATGTAACTAGCAGTTTACCGCAAGTAAAATCTTCGCACGTACATGTATATTTACCGTTATTTAACCCAATTTTCATTAGTAACGGTTGGCAAATTTGGGAGCCTGGGATGGGGAGGCTAGTAAAGTAAGGGACTAGAATCCTGAACGTTTCCAGTAACTCCAGGCTCTGACTTTACGAACACAGGTGGTGGCACACGTACATTGGAAGACTTGGAGTCGGACACATGTAACTTTGTTCTGCTATATATGTATTTATTCAACTCAAGGTCGCAGATATTGCATTTTGTCATCTGTTTATCGCTAAGGAGCGTGAGTTATTGCCGAACTTTGCCGGCTTTTTGTGCAGTTTGGTTGTTTGCCAATCTATTTAAGTAATATATAGTGACAGGATGCAGGAATGATAACTCTTTTGAGATGAATAGGGGTACTCGGGTACTCGCGGGTAATATGGTCACGGGTACCCGGGTACAAATTTTCTACCCGTCCCAGCTCTAGTGTCTTGAACACAATGTGGCCGTTTATGTAGCACTTTAACCCCTAATGTACCAACTATATATTGTGTAGAAGTGTAGCAGCTTGAATAGTTGATTTTAATGATTTATAATTACTTGTGATGAAAGTTTTGATTTATTGCGGCTCAATTCCATATAAATGTTCAAAAATGATTATAAATAGTTATAAATGCTTAAATTAAAATTAAGTTTGTTTGCCCTTTACCGGCCAACGCGAAAAAATCACGCCGACCTCAAAAGATTTTACTGCAAAATCTGGGAGAACTTTATTTTTATACTTCGGAAAATATAGATGTACTAGCTAGGTGCTTTCGATAAACATTTAAAGTACAGTACAACCTCTGTAGAGCAACACCCTGTGGGATCTGCAAATATTGACCGTTGTTTAGAGGTTGTTGCTCTATAGAGGTTAAATTTATAGTATATATAAGTTAAGGGAAATTTTGAAGGTGTTGTTATAGCAAGGTTGTTGCTCTACAGAGGGCCGCTCTGGAGAGGTTGTACTGTAGGTATCAATTGAAGTAATGAAGGAAAACAATAATGTGTGTTAAGGCACTGACTACATGTTTATGGTTGATTAAAGCACACAATAAATGGTTGTATGATAGCAGAATTCATAAAATGATTAGATAGAAGTGTAAAGGTCAAATTCAGAAATAAAATGAAATATTTTTCCTACCTACCGATCCTTTTCTAAAATTCAGGGTCGTTAAAGAGCAAACAAACATATTTTTAATTTAGGCCTTACACACTGTTTAATACATAATTGACAATTAAATCGAATAAATTTTACATAATCACATGACATAAAATAAAAATGTTTCAGCACATTGAAACAAAAATGAAACTTTATTATTATATGAAATATCAGAGACATAGATAACTTGTGTCCATTTTTTCCTTAAACAAAGACATTCATGGTGCAATATTATTTTCTTGAAGGTTTACAACTTTTTATGTAAAAAAATCACAAAGAACATTTTAAAAATGTACAGAGCATACTATTGTTTGCAGTAGGCTCTTAATTCTTAATTTTGGTCAGAACAACAGGTACCGTAAGAATACAGATGTCCGGTACTCCTCAAAACAAGCTTTACTGAATCTGCTGTTTGACAGACTGAAAATGGATCAGCTATAAAGCTAGACTGATTGGTTATCAAAGTGCTTTGTTCTTGCAGAGATGTATACCTAGAGAGAGTGAAGTTTAAACTTGATGGTATTATTGGTCATCCGTATGGTTCATTGTTTGAAGTAAAAGATGGTCAGATGGTGAAAATATGTCGTCAATTAGAAATTGAACCATCTCCAAATGACAAAGGTTGTTCATTTAAATTAATTGCATGAGGGTGATTTAATTCATATAATTTTTTAAAATAAAAGTATTCTCATTGCTAGTTTTATTGATGTGCTGTCTGCAATTAATAACTGGATTGAATTCTTGAAATTTTGATGTAAATGAAACTTAGTGTCCTGTGTAAAAACATGCTCTATGGTTTAATTATAATAAAACAAAAAATACTTAAGATTCACATTTTTTGTCTGCTTCTTATCTAGAAATTATTATATTAATTTAGTGAAACTTTGTAAAATCTCCTTCATTCAATCTATGGTACAATTACTCAAACTGTTGTCTGTGTGGTTGGACTCAGAGGATCTCATTGAATATTACAAGGGCGACCACTGTCCATTTTGTCTGACTGTTATGAATGACTATAGTAACTTCCTGATCTTATTTCCTGATTCAGGTATAGACACTGACAAAGACAATCGTCACTTGTTGGATCAAGATTGTAATCAAAAACTAAAACAGGAAGAGATTGAACAAATGAAGAAAGATGGTGTGTCTGGTGATGTAAGTTAGTTTTTCTTATTTTCATTTCTCTGCTTGAATACTACAGTAAGAGAAATATATACAGTCAAACTTGTGCTAGCGGCCACCTCTGAATAAATGCCACCCTGTAAATAAAGTCCATATTATTTTAAAAACCGTTATTGATTATTTAGAACAAAATGACCTACAAATGAAGGTCACCTGTCAGTAAAGGCCACATTTTTTCTTTCCCAAGGGTGGCCTTTGTTCACAGGTTTCACTGTATTTTAAACTCAAGATGAACAGTGTCTATAGTTTAAAACATTTAGATATTTTTATGTACTGGAATTTACATGTTTCTGCCTTCTGTACATAATATATTTACTATTCTTTATCTTAGGTCATTCTTGAAATTGTTTGTTTGCCCCCCCCCCCCCCCCCCCCCCATTCGAAATGACCGAAGGGCATGAAGTGTTACACTTGCCGTCTGTTCAAATTTTCCTGTCCTTCAGTTCAAATTTTGGTTTCCGAGCGAAAGCCAATCATATTTTACTTGAAGGTGTATAATAATTATAAATAACATACGGGTCCAGTCTGATTTCCGTTAAAATCCAAACATTTTCATAGGATTTATGGCCCCTTTTTGACTTACCTCTCAGGGGCGTTCATTTCCTCAGGACACATTTCTAGTTTTTTTAGACTGTTCATATTTTATATTGAACCCAAAGTACATGTCAGAATGCTAGTTTTTATTGAAAAAAGAAGAGGCCAAAACAAGTTGGTAGGACTGTTTTTGGTGAATAGGTAGCATTACCCAAAACAAAAGATTTTTAATGATGGCCTTATATTATCAGAAGTGACCAAAAAATAAATTTGGAAGTATCTGTAAATATTCTATTCATCCACATTACTGGTATGTTTCAACAAAAGCTGTCAAATAGCACCTTGTTGTTGATTGACTAAATGTGTGTATTTTACTGTAATACAAATTCCGTGAAGTTTGCTATTGTTTATAATTCCAGAATCTGATTGGTCATTTAATTGAAAATAGTGCAACATTCCAGAATAAGACAGGTTATGCACAGGAAAAATGGGTGAAGAAGAAGAAAAAGAAGTAAGTGATTTACACGTACAAAGTTTTATTAACACTTGTCTTTTCATAAATACAGAAATCACACTAATCTTGTTCTGAGTTTTTATTCTATGCTTACCAGTTAAACTGTATTTTTTTTCAGGCACTTAATGCAGTTTACAGTATTAAAGCCGTCTACAAGACTTATGTGTGAAATGCATTGGTCTAAGGGTCCTACAAGGATATGGTCAGTGGTTTTTATATGTACATCTGTACCTGTATATAACAAATCACATTAATGATTACCTCATAGGTCTAATGACATCTGCATCTACAAAATCCTAGGGATGTTTAATAACAATTAAATTGATGAAAACAAGGAACAATTATCATATACAAGTTTAAACCTAAAGAAAAACTGAGGACTATTTATGAGAAAGTATACAATTTAGTGTACCGGTGGTTCTTAGATGCTTCATATAATTTATGCATGTTAACTTAATATTGATAAGAAATGTTTCAGGACCACTATAATATGTTAAGTTCTCACCTTTAAACAGTCAAATTAACCATATACCTTGACTGGTTGTTAAACACAGGT
Source organism: Lutraria lutraria (assembly GCA_964023205.1). Taxonomy (NCBI): domain Eukaryota; kingdom Metazoa; phylum Mollusca; class Bivalvia; order Venerida; family Mactridae; genus Lutraria; species Lutraria lutraria. The sequence goes on from OZ026834.1 coordinate 1,661,764, forward strand.
TTGACTGTATTTTTGTTTTGATTAGAACCGTATTACAATACTTCTCTCCCTGCTTTCTTAGTTAAAATTTCAAAGCAGTGATGAAATAAGTCTACATTAAACTATTAACATGACTTGCTTCAAGGGTTAATTACAGTCAATTTAAGATATTTTCAGTCGTAGGTACACCTCAAATGTCTTTATATTTTGAAAAACAAGACTTATTTTATCAAAAATTTACTTTTTATTCCAGTAATCTTCGAATAGATAGTTTAGCCCAGATGTTAACTAGGGGTAATATACAAGCTAACAGTACAGTGATGGTGGTTGAATCATGTCTAGGACTGGTGACTGGAGCTGTGTTAGAAAGACTTGGAGGTAATGTTTATTCATAGATAAAGAGTCAAACACCAATGTAAGGGTTGTACAGCAACAACTGTACATAGAAGGTGGGACATAAAAGATTTTGGACTACATTGGTGCATTTATTATACATAGTTCCCATATCTACAATATTTACCTCCCTTGGAAGCCATCTTAGTTGGCAAATTTCTGATATGCTTAATAGAAAAAATAAGAAAATTGGTTATTAAACAACTCAATTTATAAAAGATAACTTAATAATGAAGTTGTTATGGCCATGAGCACATCAGGTTTAAGAAAATGTAGTTGTCACATATAAATATCCTGTATTTAGAATTATCAATAACAAAAACATATATGACTTCTATCAATGCTTGTTGAATTTGCCAACAAAGATGGCCACCAAGGGAGGTAAATATTGTAGATGTGGGAACTATGTATTGGTTGTTTTTAGGAAACTAACAATACTCCCTTTCAAAATCATCTCCATTTGAAACAATGCACCTTGCATTCTCCCCCTTAAAGACATTGAACCAGGAATGCGAGGCATGTGCCTTATGGACCAGAAAGTCCCCTAATTCCACAGTAGGGGGTAATAAAACAGACAGGGTCATTGATAGACTAGCACCTGTTTACATAATCTGTTACTCTATGCTTATAAAAACAAAAGCAATTTAGTCATAAACTTATTATCACTGTAAATCAATAAAATTTATTACCCCACTTTTTGACTAGGTGTCAAGTCTACAGACTGTGACCAGACTGGTTTTATCTGATTAGGGGCAATAAAACAACTAAAAGATTAGACCACATGTGGATTTTGGGGGGGGGGTCACTTATATATATCATGGGAATTCCTCTCATAATGGCTGGTTACTTATCATACATTCCTTAATTATTATACCCCAACTTTCTGAAAGTGGGGGCTATACTGGAGTCACTTTGTCTGTCAGTCGGTTGGTCTGTCGGTCTGTCTGCCTGTCCCGAATTGTGTCCGCGCGGTAACTTTGTCATTCATTGGAGGATTTTAAAATAACTTGCCACAAATGTTCACCACCACTAGACGATGCGTCTTACGCAATTCCCATGGCTGTAGCTTCAAGGTTAAGGTCACACTTAGAGTTCAAAGGTCATAATTTTGGTCATTTTGGTGTGTCTGCTCTGTAACTTTGTTATTCATTGGAGGATTTTGAAATAAATTACCACAATTGTTTACCACCACAAGATGGTGTATTGCTAATAACTCCCATGGCTGTAGATCTAAGGTCTATGCAGCATGTGGGGGTATTTGTCAACTTGTGACAGCTCCTGTTTTTTTCCACATGGACAAAGTGGGACACTCTATAGCTTGGAAAAGAGTGAAAAGTCACATTGTGCTAGATTGGGTACGGGGAATTCTTGAGGACTGTTACATGCTTTTCAGTGAATGCTGATTGTGCTGGATCATTTTATGTTGCAAGTCTTGCTCTCTCACAAAGTATGCCCTCCATCATCTGACATGTGCTTTCTAGAATATAAGCACTTCACTTAAAACTGGTGAGTATGACCTTGATCCAAGATTGTAACACTCTGGCTTTGTTTAGTCTATGTGATCAGGTACTTCCCTGCTGGTAGCTTTGATTGCTTGGTATAAGGGTTTTTCTGAAAGACACAAGTCTGATTTCCTGATATAATTTTGTTGATAACTGGCGTTCTCTCCAGCTGCTCCTAAATGCCTAAACAGACATGTTTTGGTCATCAAAGTATTTTTGGCACCAACTTACACAAATTTTAGGCATGTCCAAATGTAGGCATGTAAAATGTTTTCCCTGATACTCTGTATACCACAAGTTGGTCAGCCATCAGAATGATGGTTGATTCATGATCTCTACCTACCAATAATTAGACCTTCATACTGCAGGCTTAAAGGAATTGCTGGACTTATTATTATCATTTTTTACTTTTATTAAATCAGTTTGTAAACAGCATAATTCAGTTGTTTAATGTGAAACTTACTAGGAAAATCTGTTTATGTTCTAAACCATAGAATCTGTTCTTTCAGAACGGAATGGAACAGAACATAATTCAGTTTCAAATGTACATAGGTACACTTACAATTATGTATTTCTTTATTTTCAGGTCATGGTAAGGTAGTCAGTTTTTACCATGGAGATTCACCTATGAAGTGAGTTTTATATTTTGTTGTTTAATACCAAAGCTGCTGTTTACATCTGAAGTATTAGATAATCACCATTGATCCTATTTGACCTGAATTTGGGACTATTGTCAAATTTTTGTAAAAAATATATTTTTTACAAACCAACTTAAACCACATGTTTCACAATCTGTTTGATAAAACTTATTATTCACCAAACATTCATTGATTCTGGGATTTGTAGAACCAGACTAATTATTTTTTTGTCATTTGGCTATTAACTATACTTGTAAATATCTGTTGCTGACATGTGATCTATATTGACAGGTGTAACTTAGACAACTACGACTTCTCAAAGGAGATTATGAACACTATGTATAATTATCCTATGGAACTTATAAACTCACTGAAACATAAAACTGATCTATGTGTCAAAGACATCGTAGGTAATAATGCTAGTGTAGATAAATTACCCGGAACTGATGGAACAACACCTATTGTAAGTGCAGCTAATGATGTCATGGAAACAACAAGTGATGTGACTTCTGGCCCTAAAGATGGGGAATGTGAAAATACAGAAATAGCTGATTCTGTGAAAGTGGAAGAAGCAGACATGGAGGTTACAGAAGTTGATAAAAAGACTGAAAATGGTGGAGATGAGACAGATAAAACTGCTAAAAACACGAAGAGAAATAAATGGAATAAAAAAGGCAATAAAAAAACACAAGATAGAGCAGAAGCTAAATTACTGAGAGCAAAGGAAATTCTAGAAGCTCGGCGAATTATTCAAGAAAAGAATGTAGACTGGTAAGTGTAATAATAGGAAATTCTTTTTAATTTTTCTATACACATGTATATATGTGTATTTTTTAGATGTGGTTTTGAGAAATTTTAATCAAACAAGTGATGGAAATCAGTGATTAAAACTTCCAGTATTACTAAAGAATGTAGGTAAACATATCTCCTACTAATGCACTGGATGTAGTGTCTGTTGACAGAATTGTAATTGTAGTATAAACGAGAAAGATAACTCTGAAACTTCCTAATGGTTACAAACATTTTGTTTTCTTTTGTTTGTGTTTGATATTTAATACATTTAAATGCATACATGCAATATGTCACATATGTGTACATGAATGAGTAATTTTCTTGTTCTACAGCATGTGTATATGGATGGTGTGCTAATTGCTAGTATTCAAATTTTTCCGTGAATATTAACCATTGTTTACCGCATAAATATGATTTTGACATTGTATGTTTGTATATAATTATGTAATGGATAAGAAACATATTATTCAAATCCAAAATAAAATGTATGATCTGTTCATTAAAATTAAATTATGTCATGTGATCATTCACTGTATATACTTGTACAGTAAACATTAAATAATAGATGTATTTTATCATTAATCTTAAGCTATTTATTTTATGTCTGTTTCAGTTTAGTTGTTGCATCCAAATTTCATCCAACACCGATAGTGATGGCTCTAATAGATTTTGTTGCTCCGTCTAGACAAATTGTTGTTTTCTCTCAGTTCAAAGAGGTAACAAACCTTTGGTGTTAAATGAATACTGATATAGATTTGATTTTTAGCTCACCTGGCACAGAGTGCCAAGGTGAGTTTTTAGGATCAAGCTATGTCCGTCGTCAACAATATCTTTAAACAACATCTCCTCTTAAACCACTGAGTCAATTTCAATAAAACTTCACAGGTGTGTTCCTTGCTTGAAGCTCTACCAAAGTTGTTCAAAGAATTCCATTCCATGAAGAACTCTGGTTGCCATAGCAACCAGAAGGATTTTTTAAAAAAATCTTAAAAAATCTTCTTCTCTGAACCCACTTGACCTAGAGCTTAGATATTTGGTATGTATCATTGCCTAGTGGACCTCTACCAAGTTTGTTCAAATTATTGCCCTAGGCTCAAAATTGGCCCCGCCCCGGGGCTCTCTTGATTTATATAAACTTATATAGGAAAATTTAAAAAATCTTCTTGTCCAAAACTTCTAGGCCTAGAGCTTCGATATTTTGTATGTAGCATTGTCTAGTGGACCTCTACCAAGTTTGTTCAAATTATGGCCCCGGGGTCAAAATTGGCCCCACCCCAGGGTTTACTCTATTTTATAAAGGAAAATTATAAAAATCTTCTTCTCCGAAACGACTAGGCCTAGACCTAAGATATTTGGTATGTAGCGTTGTCTAGTGAACTTCTACCAAGTTTGTTTAAATTATTGCCCTAGGGTCAAAATTGGCCCCGCCCCAGGGGTCACTTGATTTATATAGACTTATGTAGGAAAATTTAAAAAGTCTTCTCTGAAACTAGAGGACCTAGAGCTTTGATATTTGGTGCGTAGCATTGCCTAGTGAACCTCTAAGAAGATTGTTCAAATTATTGCCCTAGGATCAAAATTGGCCCCGCCCTGGGGATCACTTGATTTTATATAAACATATATAGGAAAATTAAAAAAAATCTTCTTGTCCAAAACTACAAGGCCTAGAGCTTCAATATTTTGTATGTAGCATTTTCTAGTGGACCTCTACCAAGTTTATTCAAATTATTGCCCTAGGATCAAAATTGGCCCGCCCCAGGGGTCACTTGATTTATATAGACTTATATAGGAAAATTTAAAGTCTTCTTCCCTGAAACCAGGGGATCTAGCGCTTTGATATTTAGTGTGTAGCATTGCCTAGTGGACCTCTACCAAGTTTGTTCAAATTATAGCCCTGGGGTCAAAATAAGCCCCACCCAAGGGTTTACTCTATTTTATATAGGAAAATTAAAAAAATCTTCTTGTCCAAAGCTACATGGCCTAGAGCTAAGATATTTGATATGTAGCATTGTCTAGCAGACCTCTATTAAGTTAAAACTAATTTTGGTTGGGGATTAAAATCGTCTCTGCCCCGTGGTCACTAGATTTATAAAGGCCAATATCTAGGAAAATTAAAAAAATCTTCTTGTCCAAAACCACGAGGCCTAGGGCTTAGCATTTTCTTGTTGAATTCTACCAAGTTTGTTCAAATCATGGCCGTGGTCAATATTGGCCCAGCCCCGGGGGTCAGTTGATTTCAACACCTACTTAAGAGTTTTTGGTAGATAATTCTTTACCATGTCAAATAACCTTTCCTTGATCAAATTATCCCTTAGTGTTACAATGCTCAGGTGAGCGATATAGGGCCATCATGGCCCTCTTGTTAGGACTTGTGGTTAAAATAATTCATTTGTATCAGGAAACGTGTCAGAAAATAATTCTGGAGATGCAGTGATTTTATTGGTCAATGTGAGAATGGATCAGACACAATGAGTTCTGAGAGTTTACTTTAAGTTCTGTACATTCATCTATTACACTGTCTTATACATACAATGTAGATAGCACACTTTTATAGTTCTAGAAACAAATGTAATGTTAATTTGTCAATTTTTTCTGATTAATATGTTTTAGTTACGAAAGGAAAACATAAAATGAATCAAGTAAAACGCATGAAAATTTATGTTAAAATATGTTATTTGCAGGCATTAGAAGATTGTTATGTGTATCTTAGAGAACATAAAGGTTTGGTGAACTATCGACTGACTGAAACTTGGCTCAGGGAATACCAAGTAAGTAGTAGAATGATCAGTGACGGTCTCTGTTTTGTCTTAAATGGTCATAATTTAACATACCTCAAATATGAGGAAATCATCATCTTAATCTGATGAGAAAAACAAATATTCTAGATGAGGTAGTCCAGCTTTTAATAGGCTAGGTAATTTAGCGACTTGTCTAGAATTATCAGCCTTTGTAAACCTAGACAGCTTTATCACATGGTAGTTTCTTCTTGTCCCTTTAGGTATTTGAGCTGAAAGCGGAGTGAGGCCACACGCAAAGTTTTCCTGAATGAATAATTTGTTATTCTATCCTGAAATACTTGTGGCACTTAAAAGGTTTTATATAGAAGACATCCCAAAAGAAATATTGGTTTGCTGTTAAGCGCCTCAAACTTCTAACAGTGAATATGAAGTTAGATATTTTTATGCCCCCTTTCGAGGAAAATGTGGTATATTGCTTTACACAGTCAGTCGGTTGGTTAGTCAGTTGGCTGGTCATTCCGTCGGTTTGTTCGTTCGTAACCAAACCTTGTCGTACCAATTACTAGAGAATGATTTGGCCTAAACTCTTCATGTTTGGTTGGGAGGTTGTTCATCACATGTAGATGACCCCTATTGATCTTGTGGTCAGTATGTCAAAGGTCAAGGTAACATTGACCTTCAGTACAAAAATCTTGTCCAACAAATAACTAGAGAACGATTTGGCCTTAGGTCCTCGGATTTGATCGAGAGGTCTGACATTGCATATAGATGACCCCCTATAGATTTTAAATCCACTAGGTCAAAGGTCAAGTTCTTACTGTACAGTCGACCTTTAGAGGGCATTTGTGTTTCATAAACACTTCTACTACATATGTGTATTTGATATATGTGATATACAAGTGATATATATATTTGATATATGTGATATATATGTGATATACATGTGATATATATTTACAGGTGTTACCTAACAGAACTCATCCTGTTATACAGATGTCAGGTACAGGAGGATATTTACTGACAGGAACAACCATTACACAAACATCTAATTGATTTATCTTCTCTGTATACATGTCATTAAAATAATCAACAAACTATAAAATGGGTTAATGTTTTATACACTTTAGTGATGATTTGATTCCAAACTGTTATAATTCAGTTTTGGTGAAAATGAAGTAATATTGATGGTTGTTTAATCAATAAAGTGCTTCATTGTCATGATATACAAGGCTTATAATCACATGGTATATTGTTCTGATAATGACTGATACACAGGGTCGCAAAAAATGGCGGCACCTGAGTTTGAAGGTAAGTCGTATTTTTTGTCGAAAATTCTGTTTCGAGTTTTTCATGTAGGCCATGTTCCAGTCAACAATTTTCCAAATCATTCAGTACCAAAATTAGCATTGAAACAATGTCCTGTTTTGTTGGCTCTCAGACTTGATACATACTGTTCCCTGTTGTAACCTAACACTAAGTAAATCCAGCAGGTGCCTAACTACAGACCAGCAATACTTGACAAAAACAAAGTTTTCAGGGGATCAAATAAGAATCAACTATAGCCTTCCTCACAGCACTATGATTTTATTCCTATTGCAATAATTTCATTCATGATGCTATTGTGATCATTGTTTAGAGACTAGAAGACAACAAATTATTCTACTAAAGCTGGTCCTAGGAGATGCACCTGGTTCCCCTTCCAGATTCCTGTCAGCATGTATTATCATTCATTCAGTACATGATACATCAAAAAGAACTTGGTACGCAATGATAACAGAGACATTGTGTAATATTTTAAATAATAAAAAAATTCTTCAAATTTTTTACAATACCATGAAAATCTTTGGTGGTTCGATTTTTGCTTAATGTTTTAGGAAAACGTTTGTATGCAACTGTATGTTCAAACTAAACCGTAATAAATTATGTTTATGAAGAATTGTATTAAATCAGTTGTATTTCTTTCATTTACAGCATAAATAATACTTAATACCAGAGACAGTTAAGTGTTATTTTTATGCCCCCGTATCCTACATTTTTCATTGGATTTTGACGAAACTTTCACAGACTTGTTGTTACCAAGAACCCCCCACACATATATTCTGGGTTTTGTGATTCGATCATTTTTGACGGAATTATGGCCCTTTGTTTATTTTGTGTGATTGTAACAGCGAAATACTCTTGTTTTCTCAAGGGATTTTGATAAAACTTTCATGGAACTATTGTTATCGGATACCCAATGCATGTTGTAAAGGTTTTATGATTCGATAATTTTTTACGGAATTATGGCCATTTGTTAATTTTTGCATATGTAATATATAGAGAAATACTCTTTTGTTTGCAACTACTTCTGTATTTCTCAAGGGATTTTTACCAAACTTTGATATTACTATTGTCACCATGTTCACCAGCACATATTGTTAGGATCATTTTTAGCAGATTTACGGCCCTTTGTTTGCCTGTACCGAAATTTAACCTTGCCTATTAAATCAAAACGCTACCACCTGCAGTCTTCAAACTTCATATCTTGGTTCATCATGGCAATCTCTACAGGACCTGTGCATTTTCAAAAAGGGCAACCGGAGGGGGCATGGTGTTTTTAAAACACATCTTGTTTTAAACAAAATTTTACAAAATATGGTGGAAACATATCTACATGTATCATGTGAAAGCAACTGAAGCTACATTAATTGACATAACAGCCAGTTACTATAATATATACGCAAACAATAATCATACTGAGCCGCCCCTGATTACATCCTAAGTCACCCGTGATTACACCCTAAGCCAACCCTGATTACGTCCTAAGTCACCCCTGACTACATTCTGAACAACCCCTGAATACATCCTAGGCCTCCCCTGAATACATCCTAAGCCACCCCTGGTAACATCCTAAGCCACCCCTGGTAACATCCTAAGCCACCCCTGATTACATCCTAAGCCATCCCTGAATACATCCTAAGCCATCCCTGAATACATCCTAAGCCACCCCTGGTAACATCCTAAGCCACCCCTGATTACATCCTAAGCCATCCCTGAATACATCCTAAGCCACCCCTGATAACATCCTAAGCCACCCCTGATTACATCCTAAGCCATCCCTGAATACATCCTAAGCCACCCCTGGTAACATCCTAAGCCACCCCTGATTACATCCTAAGCCATCCCTGATTACATCCTAAGCCACCCCTGATAACATCCTAAGCCACCCCTGATAACATCCTAAGCCACCCCTGACTAAATACTGACCCACCACTGACTACGTTCTGATCAACCCCTGACTACATTCTGATCCACCCTGACTACATTTTGACCAACCGCTGACTGAATACTGATCCACCCCTGACTACATACTGATCCACCCCTAATAACATTCTGCTCCACTCATGACTACATTCTGATCCACTCCTTACTACATACTGATCAACTGTTGACTACATACTGCTCCACCCCTGACTACATTGTGACCCATCCTTGAATACATACTGCTCCACCCTTGTCTGCATACTGATCCACCACTGATTATATACTGATCCACCCCTGACAACATCCTGATCCACTCTGACTATATTCCGATCCACTCTGACTACATACTGATCCACCCCTGACTACATCTCGATCCACCCCTGACTACATTGTGATCCACCCCTGACTACATACTGATCCACTCTGACTACATTCTGATCCATCATGACTACATTCTTATCCACTCTTGACTACATACTGATCCACCCCTGACTATATTCTGACCCACCCCTGACTACATACTGATCCACCCTTGACTATGTATTGATCCACCCCTGACTAAATTCTTATCCACTCTTGACTACATTCCGATCCATCCCTGACTACATTCTGACCCAATCCAGAATACATACTGACCCTACCCTGACTACATACTGATCCACCCCTGACTACATTCTGACCCACCCTTGAATACATACTGATCCACTCTGACTACATTCTTATCCATCCTGACTACATTCTTATCCACTCTTGACTACATTCTGTCCCACCCATGAATACATACTGACCCACCCCTGACTACATACTGATCTACCCCTGACTACATTCTGACCCACCCTTGAATACATACTGATCCACTCTGACTACATTCTGATCCATCCTGACGACATTCTTATCCACTCTTGACTACATTCTATCCCACCCTTAACTACCTATTGATCCACCCCTGACTACATACTGACCCACCCCTGACTACATTCTGACCCACCCTTGAATACATACTGATCCACCACTTATTATATACTGATCCACCCCTGACTGCATCCTGAACCACTCTTGACAAAATTCTGGTCCACTCTTACTACATACTGATCCACTCCTGACTACATACTGATCCACCCCTGACTGCATACTGATCCACCCCTGACTACATACTGATCCACTCCTGACTACATACTGATCCACTCTTGACTACATACTGATCCACCCCTGACTACATACTGATCCACTCTGACTACATACTGATCCACTCTTGACTACATACTGATCCACCCCTGACTACATTCTGACCCACCCTTGAATACATACTGATCCACTCTGACTACATTCCTATCCATCCTGACTACATTCTTATCCACTCTTGACTACATTCTGTCCCACCCATGAATACATACTGACCCACCCCTGACTACATACTGATCTACCCCTGACTACATTCTGACCCACCCTTGAATACATACTGATCCACTCTGACTACATTCTGATCCATCCTGACGACATTCTTATCCACTCTTAACTACATTCTATCCCACCCTTAACTACCTATTGATCCACCCCTGACTACATACTGACCCACCCCTGACTACATTCTGACCCACCCTTGAATACATACTGATCCAACCTTGACTGCATACTGATCCACCACTTATTATATACTGATCCACCCATGACTACATCCTGAACCACCCTTGACAAGATTCTGGTCCACTCACTGATCCACTCTGACTACATTCTGATCCATCCTGACTAAATTCTTATCCACTCTTGACTACATTCCGATCCACCCCTGACTACATTCTGACCCAATCCAGAATACATACTGACCCACCCCTAACTACATTCTTATCCATCCTGACTACATTCTTATCCACTCTTGACTACATTCTGTCCCACCCATGAATACATACTGACCCACCCCTGACTACATACTGATCTACCCCTGACTACATTCTGACCCACCCTTGAATACATACTGATCCACTCTGACTACATTCTGATCCATCCTGACGACATTCTTATCCACTCTTGGCTACATTCTATCCCACCCTTAACTACCTATTGATCCACCCCTGACTGCATACTGACCCACCCTGACTACATTCTGACCCACCCTTGAATACATACTGATCCACCACTTATTATATACTGATCCACCCCTGACTGCATCCTGAACCACCCTTGACAAAATTCTGGTCCACTCTTACTACATACTGATCCACTCCTGACTACATACTGATCCACTCCTGACTACATACTGATCCACTCTTGACTACATACTGATCCACCCCTGACTACATACTGATCCACTCTGACTACATACTGATCCACTCTTGACTACATACTGATCCACTCTTGACTACATTCTGACCCACCCTTGAATACATACTGATCCAACCTTGACTGCATACTGATCCACCACTTATTATATACTGATCCACCCATGACTACATCCTGAACCACCCTTGACAAGATTCTGGTCCACTCACTGATCCACTCTGACTAAATTCTTATCCACTCTTGACTACATTCCGATCCACCCCTGACTACATTCTGACCCAATCCAGAATACATACTGACCCACCCCTAACTACATTCTTATCCATCCTGACTACATTCTTATCCACTCTTGACTACATTCTGTCCCACCAATGAATACATACTGACCCACCCCTGACTACATACTGATCTACCCCTGACTACATTCTGACCCACCCTTGAATACATACTGATCCACTCTGACTACATTCTGATCCATCCTGACGACATTCTTATCCACTCTTGACTACATTCTATCCCACCCTTAACTACCTATTGATCCACCCCTGACTGCATACTGACCCACCCCTGACTACATTCTGACCCACCCTTGAATACATACTGATCCACCACTTATTATATACTGATCCACCCCTGACTGCATCCTGAACCACCCTTGACAAAATTCTGGTCCACTCTTACTACATACTGATCCACTCCTGACTACATACTGATCCACTCCTGACTACATACTGATCCACTCTTGACTACATACTGATCCACCCCTGACTACATACTGATCCACTCTGACTACATACTGATCCACTCTTGACTACATACTGATCCACTCTTGACTACATACTGATCCGCTCTGACTATATATTGATCCACCCCTGACTACATTCTTATCCACTCTTGACTACATTCCGATCCACCCTGACTACATTCTGACCCACCCTGACTACATTCTGATCCACCCTTGACTATATATTGATCCACCCCAGATTGCATACTGATCCACATCTGACTACATCCTGAACCACCCTTGACTACATCCTGAGTCACACCTGACTACATTTTGTGATACAATTTTGTTTCCTTCGGTTTCGGAGGTCATAAGGCTTTTCTAAGATAGAACTTATAGGCCTACGGAAAATATATTAACTCGCCCCGCCCTGTCGTCATGAACGAACTAACGTCCTCTGAATGATTTACGTTCATGCGCGTAGGCAGACATAGTATGAGTCTCCCGGCTGTTCTGATCTGACTGTAAAATGATTGTTTAGTTGTGGTATAGTCGTATAGATAAATTATAAACAATTAATGATTATCCATTACTCGGTACAGATAGATAAAGTTAAATGAACATGATCAGTCAAGTAGTCTGTGTAATTTATCAACCAGAATACCTCACTAGTCATTGGCGAATACAATATGGTGTACTGTTCGTCGTAACGTCGCATTATGACAATTTAACACAAAGGATTTCTCATTAAGCTATTGATACAAACAATGTAACTTATCGTGTTTTATCTCGGGACATCTAATATACAATACTATCATATACAGTGATATTTCGATATAGTCAATGTTTGCTTTATTATAAATACACCCGAAAACTATCCACACATTTTTATGTTTTAACGAATAAATAGGAACATTCAAAATGGTGAGTTACGTATATTTTTTTATTTTCTACAATGTCATTTTAGTCAATATTCATCAACTTTTAATCGCTGGTCATGTGCGCGGAATATGACTCTATAGTTGCATTCCTTTACAACTAAGTTTGGCGTCTTTAAACTGTCTAATGAAATTTGAAAAGTTGATTTTGGTATTTATCACATGTAAGAAATTTCACTGCGTGTGGTAAAGTCTAAAACACTCTCATGCTATTAAGGATACAGTTCTAATGGGAAAGGTACGTATAAATAAATTTTCTAATTATTTCTACAGCATTGGAAGTTCTCATTGATACGTCTGTATTTTACTACAATGAATCCCAGTAAAAAGTAAATACAAATTAAGGCAGTAAAACACGTACCCGAAAACCCAAATTCCTTGAAAATTGAACAATTTACCAAGTCCATTTTTTTCGGATTTTTTATCAAAAGCTCTGTTAAAACCGGAATTCTCAGAAACCCGGACTTCTGGCCAAGTCGGATTGTGGTCCGGTTTTGAGGGGTTTTACTGTATTTACTGAACGTAAACGAGTTATGAGAGTCTGGCATTTCCTGGACTCTGATATTTTATGATTATTTAGTGATCTCATACCTGCGATATCATACCAGCGATCTCATACCTGTGATCTCATACCTGTGATCTCATACCCTGTGATCTCATACCTGCGATCTCATTCATGTTTTTACTTAATCTTTGTAGGCAGAACAAATGACAGAGGATCAAATCGCTGGTAAGTGAATATGCATTAATATATCAGATTTTACTAAATAAATAGAATTTGAATTAGTCATCTATATAGATGTCATGTAACTCGTAGGGTTTACGTTTCCCATTCTCGTCCACTGCGAATTTTCACGAACATGAGGAAACGTATGTTTATTTGTTTTACGGCCCATTCGACAGGCTATGGTCATTTCAGAGTCGCCCCAGAGAGCGGAAAGATAAGATACAGGAAAACCGTGCATTTGTATTCCTACCCTGTTCGAATAGTGTTTACTGGTTCTTTATCGTGTCCGCTGTAAAGCACCGATACACACCTGGCCTTTTTCTCTGTAATTATCTACACACAATACACACCTGGCGTTTTTCTCTGTAATTATCTACACACAATACACACCTGGCCTTTTTCTCTGTAATTATCTACACACAATACACACCTGGTCTTTTTCTCTGTAATTATCTACACACAATACACACCTGGTCTTTTTCTCTGTAATTATCTACACACAATACACACCTGGCCTTTTTCTCTGTAATTATCTACACACGATACACACCTGGCCTTTTTCTCTGTAATTATCTACACACAATACACACCTGGCCTTTTTCTCTGTAATTATCTACACACAATACACACCTGGTCTTTTTCTCTGTAATTATCTACACACAATGCACACCTGGCCGTTTTCTCTGTAATTATCTACACACAATACACACCTGGCCTTTTTCTCTGTAATTATCTACACACAATACACACCTGGCCTTTTTCTCTGTAATTATATACACACAATACACACCTGGCCTTTTTCTCTGTAATTATCTACACACAATACACACCTGGCCTTTTTCTCTGTAATTATCTAAACACGATACACACCTGGTCTTTTTCTCTGTAATTATCTACACACGATACACACCTGGCCTTTTTCTCTGTAATTATCTACACACGATACACACCTGGTCTTTTTCTCTGTAATTATCTACACACGATACACACCTGGCCTTTTTCTCTGTAATTATCTACACACAATACACACCTAGCCTTTTTCTCTGTAATTATCTACACACAATACACACCTGGCCTTTTTCTCTGTAATTATCTACACACAATGCACACCTGACTTTTTCTCTGTAATTATCTACACACAATACACACCTGACTTTTTCTCTGTAATTATCTACACACAATGCACACCTGACCTTTTTCTCTGTAATTATCTACACACAATGCACACCTGACCTTTTTCTCTGTAATTATCTACACACAATGCACACCTGACCTTTTTCTCTGTAATTATCTACACACAATGCACACATGACCTTTTTCTCTGTAATTATCTACACACAATGCACACCTGACCTTTTTCTCTGTAATTATCTACACACAATGCACACCTGATTTTTTTCTCTGTAATTATCTACACACAATGCACACCTGACCTTTTTCTCTGTAATTATCTACACACAATGCACACCTGACCTTTTTCTCTGTAATTATCTACACACAATGCACACCTGACCTTTTTCTCTGTAATTATCTACACACAATGCACACCTGACCTTTTTCTCTGTAATTATCTACACACAATGCACACCTGACCTTTTTCTCTGTAATTATCTACACACAATGCACACCTGACATTTTTCTCTGTAATTATCTACACACCATGCACACCTGACCTTTTTCTCTGTAATTATCTACACACAATGCACACCTGACCTTTTTCTCTGTAATTATCTACACACAATGCACACCTGACCTTTTTCTCTGTAATTATCTACACACAATGCACACCTGACCTTTTTCTCTGTAATTATCTACACACAATGCACACCTGACCTTTTTATCTGTAATTATCTACACACAATGCACACTTGACCTTTTTCTCTGTAATTATCTACACACAATGCACACCTGACCCTTTTCTCTGTAATTATCTACACAATGCACACCTGACCTTTTTCTCTGTAATTATCTACACACAATGCACACCTGACCTTTTTCTCTGTAATTATCTACACACAATGCACACCTGACCTTTTTCTCTGTAATTATCTTCGAAAGGCGAAGTCGAGAATCGAACCCAATACCCTTTGTTATGTGTTACCACTTGATCAACGATAATCCCTTTTGATGTTTATACATGCATTATTCACTATTGCATCTTTGAGACAAGTTTGCACTGATTGTCAGATCTTATCTTTTCATTTTCAACTTATAATATATCAGTAAATTAACACGTTTTAATTTGCAACCATTTAACATAATATGCACAATTATATGTACATGCATATAATTATATAACAAATATGAATACTTGATTCTAAATGTATTATACCTGTTTGTCCATTGTCACATGGCTGGTACGGTTTTATGAAGTTTGTCACCAAAACACATAAACAACGTCTCTTTGTATAGAGAATAGGTTAACAGGGAAGACAGTTACATATCTCTCACATTGCATGGACAACAAGCACATCTCTCTCACATTACATGGACAACAAGCACATCTCTCTCACATTGTATGGACAACAAGCACATCTCTCTCACATTACATGGACAACAAGCACATCTCTCTCACATTGTATTGACAACAAGTACATCTCTCTCACATTGCATGGACAACAAGCACATCTCTCTCACATTGTATGGACAACAAGCACATCTCTCTCACATTGTATGGACAACAAGCACATCTCTCTCACATTGTATGGACAACAAGCACATCTCTCTCACATTGTATTGACAACAAGCACATCTCTCTCACATTGTATGGACAACAAGCACATCGCTCTCACATTACATGGACAACAAGCACATCTCTCTCACATTACATGGACAACAAGCATATCTCTCTCACATTGTATGGACAACAAGCACATCTCTCTCACATTACATGGACAACAAGCACATCTCTCTCACATTACATGGACAACAAGCACATCTCTCTCATATTGTATGGACAACAAGCACATCTCTCTCACATTACATGGACAACAAGCACATCTCTCTCACATTACATGGACAACAAGCACATCTCTCTCACATTGTATGGACAACAAGCACATCTCTCTCACATTGTATGGACAACAAGCACATCGTCTCACATTACATGGACAACAAGCACATCTCTCTCACATTGTATGGACAACAAGCACATCTCTCTCACATTGTATGGACAACAAGCACATCTCTCTCATATTGTATGGACAACAAGCACATCTCTCTCACATTACATGGACAACAAGCACATCTCTCTCACATTACATGGACAACAAGCACATCTCTCTCACATTGTATGGACAACAAGCACATCTCTCTCACATTACATGGACAACAAGCACATCTCTCTCACATTACATGGACAACAAGCACATCTCTCTCACATTGTATGGACAACAAGCACATCTCTCTCACATTGTATGGACAACAAGCACATCGCTCTCACATTACATGGACAACAAGCACATCTCTCTCACATTGTATGGACAACAAGCACATCTCTCTCACATTGTATGGACAACAAGCACATCTCTCTCATATTGTATGGACAACAAGCACATCTCTCTCACATTACATGGACAACAAGCACATCTCTCTCACATTACATGGACAACAAGCACATCTCTCTCACATTGTATGGACAACAAGCACATCTCTCTCACATTACATGGACAACAAGCACATCTCTCTCACATTGTATGGACAACAAGCACATCTCTCTCACATTACATGGACAACAAGCACATCTCTGTGAGTACTTCAACCTCGAAGTAGTTTGTGATGTTTATAGAAATAATATTTGATTGATAGACGTGACGAGTACATGAGGTTTTTTAATTTGTACATTTCTTCTGTTGTATAGAATTTAAGGAAGCGTTCACCTTGTTCGACAAGAATGGAGACGGAACGATCTCCTCGAAGGAGTTAGGAATAGTCATGAGATCTCTGGGCCAGAACCCCACCGAGGCTGAACTCACTGATATGATTAACGAGGTGGATGCAGACGGTATGTTGCTCCTCCTCACTATTTGGTTCACGGCTATTTAATTAAATAACATATCCATGGTGACACAATCGATGCGCTCTTGAAACTGTATTACAATGCCATGTATGTGAAGACGCGTGCCAATGTATGAATATTTCTGCATACGTATTTTTATTAGGGAGCATGTACGGGGATCAATACATATTTTAGAACATAAAACACCGAATTCACAGTTTTCAAAGTTTATATAAGGTAGCTACAACAGTAATTTTCTATTATGGAAAATCTGTGATAATGTCTTTAAATAAAAAAAACACATACATATATGTGTTAATTTGCAGGAAATGGAACAATTGATTTTCCCGAGTTCCTAACAATGATGTCACGAAAGTTGAATGACGTGGAATGCGAGGAGGAATTGCAACAAGCGTTTCAAACATTTGACAAAGATGGGAATGGTTTGATTAGTGCTGCTGAACTACGTCACGTGATGACAAATCTCGGAGAAAAACTCACAGACGAGGAAGTGGACGAGATGATAAGAGAAGCAGATCTCGACGGCGATGGGCACGTCAATTATATAGGTAAGTCGCACACACAAAAGTCCAATCGTATAACTACTGGGGCATTTCCGTAACTGCGAAATACGCAGGGTATGCGGTTTCCGGTCACTACTTATCACAACACGGTATTCGTTTTCAAGAATAATTAATAGAATTACAGACTTTCAAACGTGTTTATCGTTCGCGGTTGATAACATGGGCATAAAGTTCTCATTGGAAGAGAAATTGGTTGTTTCATTGTTGGATTCCCAGGGTCAGCCATGATGGAAAGTAGCCCGGCCGCGAACAACAACAACAACAAAATGGCGGACTGCCCATTATGTCCGAAGCATTTTCTTTAGACAAATATTGACAAAAGCCCTAAGAATTTAAAGCTTGACAATATAATGATATTTGCTGATATTCACATAGTCACGGTTCTTAGTGATCGTCACACTTTCTTATCCAGTCAATAACAAAGTTCGTTTACTTCGTTTGGATTTTTTATCTAGATATAGAATATAAAACTGGCGTTCTAACTTCAAGCTTAGTTTCGAAGAACGAAGCACTTAAGACGGTATATGTATAAATGTGTACACATGTATTTTGATGTTCGTCGTAATAAGAAATTTGTTGTTACTGCTCCTTGTAGCTTTCTTATTTACGAAAGACACCCAAATATGCATTCTAAGTTTCTAACCTATGCATATAAGAAATTATAACGCAACAGGTAAAACAATTATATTCAGATAATCCTTAAAAATATTTTGTTTGCCGTAAAAAAACTTACCGAAATATTTTTGGCCTCTCAGGATTTTATTTCATTAAAACAGCATTCTGACGTGTATTTTGGGCAGATGTAAAAAAATAAATTATAAAAGAATTCCTATATACCTACCTACCTACCCATTGAAAATGTTCTGGGTAAACGGACAATTTTTAAAGGATGACCTCGTGAAGACAACGAATCACAAGTGTGACATATTCTTGATGTAGAAAATAAGGTCTAAGTTAGGAATGCATGTAGTCTGGTATATCTTAATTGAATGATAGTCAATATTTTAAGACGTTGGTAAATAAAGTGTTGACAAGTTAACACCGAGCGTCACCAAAGCTTCATGAACAAACCAATGTTTAAAATACATGTACATTGTGTTTGTAATAACAATTTTACTGATAACGTATACAGCCTTTTGATGTTTGATATATTATACCCAGATTATAAAAATCGAACAGTATATGCTGACAGTTATTAATAAAAAATGGATAGTTCAGTTTTAATAGATACCAAAAAATTATCAAATGTTATGATGTACGGAAACAATGAACGATGTGTGCATGATCAATAACATTTTCTATAAAATCTGAAAATCTGAATTAAACAAGGGCCATCTTTTATGAATAATCTTGATTAATTAATACATTGTACATCATATAACGTTCTTGTATTAAAACATACTTATTTATTGTCTACAGAATTTGTGACAATGATGACAAGCAAATAAAAAGGATTTAATTATTTTATAGGTAAGTACCGTGATAAGCTCTATTCCGTATTTTGTCAAATCGTATACATGGACTTAATTACTACTGCTGTAAAAACCTTCATTCATTGTTGGAAAATGTCAGATTTATAAATTAACAAATTTATTATCCGTAGGCCAACTTGGATCGTGGTTTTAGAAAACAGAGATTATCATTGTTGAACAACATAGTGATGTAATGGCCGACAATGAATGACGTGCATAAACATGTATTCGTACAGTTATATTGTACAATCTGTTCTATTTATCAACCGAAATACTTATCCGAAACATTTTAAAAATAGTGTTGTTTTTTTTACTTTCAGATAAGAATTCCGTGTGTCTGTGTGTTCAATGAAATGTTCCACTCTGTATAACTATGAATACATGTATGTTGTTTCAAAGTCACAAACTATTTACTTTGATGATGATCGTAGTTCGGATAGTTCACGAAGTGGGCTGTAAACTACGTACAACCGTAAAGTCCGAAGTGTCCTGAATGAATGATTTGTTTTATTACAAAAACATGTGCGTTACGTTAATTACCTACCGTCGTGATATTTCATATAACATGCATGCATGTAGGTTTTGATGTTTACATATTTAATGGAATGGTGTTTTATCGTATTGAAAACTGGTCATTTTGAAATGACAGTCATTAAAACATTTAATGTATGATATGCTTCTGACATGTATTTATTTAATAAAAAATGTATTTATAATAAATAACAAATATTGAATTCACTTTGTATTTAATGCTTCAGGATTTTGTTAAAAATTCTGTGTGCGTCATTGATACTCCTGGCTAGTTATTTCATTCATGTTTTAAAGACAAGTATCAACGAAATATAGCATATATGTATTGATATAACATACAATAACAGAATCATAACAACAGAACTATTAATTCCAAATTCTATTAGTCTGAATGGTTTCTAATTAATTCGTACAAAGCGGAACATATCCGAATAATACTTCATTATTGAAAAATGCAACGTTGCGTTGATAATCTGTTTTATTTCCATACAATACAAGATGAAAACACGTATAATATTTTGTATATGTCATATATTACGTACACAAACAACATACCTAAATCACTGTAAAACGATAGTCTGACTGGATCACGGATTATAAACGGAATACTTCACGAATATGCCTTTTGTGGAGATCGAGTGGAAAGTAGGCGCTTTTAGATTCTTATAATTTGTTCAATTTCAAATCAATTGAGTTCTGTATAATTTGGAAATACATATACAATACTAGGAGAAGAACTGTTAATTACTATATTTATCTATGTGATTGAATTTGTTGTTATCGGAGAATAGAATTAAAATAAAAGATGCCACGTAGATACGAACAACGAAAAGAATGGAAAAATCCATATAAAATACCCAAATGGGCTAGAATGGTAAGCGAAAATATTTTAGTATTTTTAGCTCGTCTGTTTCCGAAGAAAAAGTCTGACTACTTTAAGTTGTGATCACTGCAGCGTCTGCGCCTGTGTCTGCGTCATGCTAAAACTTTAATGTAGCTGATAACTCAGAAACTATTAGAGGTTGCAACATGGAACTTCAAAGATTGATAGATCTCACTCAGGCGGTGAACAGACAAGGCTTAGAGTTGGTACCTATAAAATCGCTCTTGTTGAATATCTATTAATTAAGTCATATAGTGGTACATTTGTACTTTCATATTTGTGGTATGGGTTCTTGTTTTCGAAAATTCCTGACGATATACAAGTATTTCATTCGACAAAGTTCGGGTTCTTCCGTAACGTCCGGGTCCATAAAGATTGAGAACCTGGATCACGAGTGAGGATTTGCTTTGCAGACAATTAAATAGATCTAGTGTTGAGTTTGTACAGGATTGAAGGAGATAACACATTACATGTTTTACCTACAATTTTAATACATTATTTTCTTGTCGTTGTAACTAATAAACATTTAGTTAATCCAATTCTTTATTGAATGTATGAATTCAATGTATTTGAATGTAGCACTGGAATAAAGCGGTGCCAAGTCGCACGACACTACAACACTTCTGTCAACTGGCTTTTTCTTTAGATAGGAATTATCATCAAATAATAGTTAACAATTTGGAAAAAGTAATTCATTCATTTATTCACAAAGACAATTAGAACTTATATAAATCATGCCCTTTGCCGATGACGTGTCTATTGACACTTGATGACCGTTCATTGATGTCAGGTACATTATCAATGACTTGTAAGTTAAAACTAGGGGTCAATTTAATAAATAGTTCAATAGATTTATTCAACATCGCGTGATAGTAACGAACGACTGCACGGTGCTGTATTTCATATTCCATGTGTTGACTACGAGTTCGATGTAATTAATTAAATCATGAAATAATTATTTAAATGGTAACCCGATACATGGATCTGTGGACCATTTACCAAATCGTACTTATAACTGATATTCACCACGAATTTGTTAAAGAAATAAACATGATTTTTGGGTGGATTGGTGGTAATGTGGTTTCGCGCTGGACTACTGAAAGAAAAGTCGTGGGTTCAAATCTCTGTTCTGCCTTTCTATATATCAGGGACGCTTTATCAGTGTCCCCATCCCAACTATCTAGCTAAGTACTGTGTTTAGAAAATCATAGGAAATGGACGAGACGTGTATCGGTGCTATACGCCGGGCACCACAAACAACAACAACAGGAAGAACTATTTGAGTACATGTATTTAAGAATAGGGATATAAATACCCGATTCTCAAGTATATTTTTCCCACCAGACTCTCTCTCTCTCCCCCCCCCCCTCTCTCTCTCTCTTTCTCTCTCTCTCTGAGCGGCCCTGAAATGACCACAGCTGTCGAATGGACCGTTAAACAATAAATAAACAAAAACATGATTTTCCTCATGTGAAGTATTACTGTTCGTGAACACGCACACCAAACACTAGTACATCAATCACGCCAAGAGATGCAGTATCTGGAATTGAATGTGAACAAAGACCCAGGGCTCGATACGTCGATTGGTTGCAAAAAAGTAAAAAGATATGATTGTAACAATCACGTGACACGTAATAGAACCTTATATTCTTTAATCATAATGAATTTTATGGTGGAGGTGTGGAGTAATACTCCAGTCAGAAGTATTGGAACCCGTCAACTGGGGTGGCGAGAGTTTGTCATGACTTCATAATCCCTGAAGTACAGTTTTCACACCAGTCACTGATAAATTTATTTACAATGTAACTCATATAAACTGATAGTCATCAGTATATAACCGTTGCTTAATGGTTACATATAGACCTGTTTATAACAGTCGTAGGTGACTGATATAACTGCATAATTTCACCGTGGGGAAACGGGATCCTGTCAAACTATAATAATTAAGAACAACGCCTTTCACTAGTTTAACTAATGTTTATTAAATAATATAGTTCCATCAATAAATTGTGATAATAAATATTCTTAACTCAAGTAAAACGGAGTAAGCTAATAATATCCTTCACTGTTCGCAAGTTTCAGAGAAAATTGTTCAAGTCGGTTATTATTCTAAATATTCTTAAAATGAAGTGAGCTCCGGAAAATATGTCTTGTTGCTTACGATCAAAAGCCCGGACTGACTCTTGGAAATTTGGAAATTTGCTTCTGGGCGAAATATTACTCACCAAGCTTGTAATTTTCCATGACGTGTACCTGCCTAAAGATACCTCTACCAACGTTATTACCATATTGGCCAAGGGATCACGGCATACCCTAACTTGATTTGTAACTTGAGCTCTCTTTACCTGCACGTGAGTCGGAATGAATATTTCTAGCTTATGAACTCCGGTACAAGTACGTATCTAAACAAAGCAGTTTCAGGTAACCGACTCACGTACATTATCTAAGTGTCGTCTTTGATAGAGAAATTGGTGATGGTACGATTGTGAAACATAATGATATATTTTACGTCAGTACGCACACATATCCGACAGATTCCACAATGTTTGTATGCTAATCAGGTAGAGACACGTCGAGGCATCATGAGACATGAATCCTATATCGAGACAGCAAATAAAAAAGAAGTGCCCCATCTTCAGTCAATATATCTTGGTAACCCAGGTGCCCATTTTATAGACAGAACTTAGCTGAGATATAAGGCCTCGCTGCTAGTAAACATGACATTGACCTTTTACAGGTGTTACACCCTAAAGCCAATCAATAAGATACACAACACTTATACTATACTGAAGTCTTCTTTAAGAGAGACATTTGAAACAAGAACGAGGACTTGCATTCCTACATAATATACATGTATATCCTTTAAATAAATCACTTTAATATATATGATAGACTGAGTAGAAGCTACAAATAACCAGATAAACTTCGTGTAGTGATAAACATTGAAATACTGTCAAATCTGTGAACAAAGGGCACCCTTGGGAAATATGTGAGTGGCCTTTATAGACAGATGGTCTTTATTCGGAGGTCAGATTATTCTTAATATACAATAACGGGTTTTTAAAAGAAGTACCTTTATTCATAGGTTGGCGTTTATTCGGAGGTGACCGCTAACACAGGTTTGACTGTATACTACAGTGATAATACAACGACATATAAAAGAGTGTTTTAAACTTGTGTACATATACGGAATGTTAAATTTTCATAGATCTATTACAATACCAGTATATTATTCTACTTTACACTAAAACAAATCAAC
The DNA here is from genome assembly GCA_964023205.1 of Lutraria lutraria. NCBI lineage: Eukaryota > Metazoa > Mollusca > Bivalvia > Venerida > Mactridae > Lutraria > Lutraria lutraria. Next base: position 1,686,441 of record OZ026834.1, read on the forward strand.
GTAAAGATCGTGATTGTGTTTTACAAGTTGTATACCTCTCTTTAAGAGAAGTATTATTTGAATGAATACATGCTTAGATTGATTTGATTCTATTTACATATCAAGTTGATTCAATGTTATCAACTGTACGAGCTTACAGATCTGGATATATTCGGTATATAAACTTGAATGCTTCGACAAATCTTATTTACAAAAGCACAAAATCAAATACAAACCGATCCAAAAATGTACAAACATTTTGTTTACTGAGATTTGAAAAACTTAAAGTAGTTAATTGATAGACACGCTTTAATTGAACTGGTGTTAAATTTAGCAGTGCACTAAAAGACAAACATAACAATTATACGAACATTTTATTTCAAGATTTTTGCCTCAGTTGTTCTTGTGTTGTCGTTTTTTTATTCTCAAGGAAATGTTATGGATAAGAAATAGTTGGATTGTTTATAAAATACTGTAAAATGGTAAACTAATATTTGTGATTACGAAGCTGATATGTTTAACTTTATCTATCCCAGTGTTGCTGGATCATGAAACTGATTAATACTAATAGTGAAACATGTTTTATACATGTGTATAATAATATAAATGACTTGTTTTCTACTTATTTTATTTTTGTTTTGTATAAAAAACTGGTTCATCGGTACATCTAGTATTCTTTCGTTTAATTACTGTAGTATTCACATATTTGAGAGCAGCATTTTACAAGTATGGGGCTTTATTATAAAACCCTTGGTTAATTCACACTTTCTTTTTCGTTTGAGTATATAAACTGTGGCTATACTTCAACAGACAATCTGATACGTCTATATTACTATAGTGCTTATAATATTTGTACATAGTGTATATCAACCAACAGGTCCAGTAAGTTATATTGTCATTTGTCCAACTTGTGTTTGACCAACTTCACTGCATTGTTCAAATACAGAGAGACATGTGGGGACATTAATTATCTTTTAGGACACCGGGAATCTTATCTACTGTGTAGTATTATGTATGAATGATAGACTTCGGGGTCCTGTGCACAATGACCGTTTCGTATTCTAGTAATCACGGATAGGTTTAGGGTAGATAACAAGTAAAGAAGTGAGTGTCAGGTTTGTGTATATACATGTACATATATATTATGTATAAGTATGTTGTGAGTACACCAGGACAGAACTTTTTAAACGCTTTGTATCAGTAAAACAGTTGTTTTTTAGAGACTAAAGCCGATATTTCATGTACATGAAGACCTCGTTGCGTATAAATGCTTGATTAAAAACTTGAATTGATTGTGTTTTATGAGCATTTCTCCGAATAATAAAATAATTATAAAATGCCAAATTACAATCTTGCCTGATCTCTAATAAGAGTAAAATTAATGTATCAAGATATTTTCGGAATTACATGAAAGAGGCTACAGAACGCTATGCAAATTTTTGCTTATTTTGACGGCTTAACTGCTACAATGCTAGTAATAAGTGTTTCATCTGACACCTTTTATTGAAATAATAGTTCAAATCGTATTAATTATTCACACAAAAACCTAAGATCAACTTCTATTTATTATTTTGATTCAACACGCGTGGCTGTGACCAATACTATAGATAATTTATATGAACCTACAATATTTATCTTATTGATTATACTTCTCTTTCACAGGCTGAAAGTCTTTCAGAAGATCAGATTCAGGGTAAGTTTTTGTTTAAACAAGTTCTATTTTTATCCAGGATTTAATTGCCTTCTCCATTTATTTCCAACTTAAAGCCTAATTTCAATTTTATTGATAAAAGTAGTCTTAAAGAATTATAAACTATCAAATAGAGACCATTGTTAGTACAATATTATTACATGTCTGCCTTTTTGTTATTTTGAAACTACGTAGCTTTATTGTAATGTTGAGTGCTAGATGAAAACGGACTCCCTGAAAAACCAGACTCCCTGAAAACGGAAATTCCTGAAAATCAGACGATTTTGAAAAACCCATTTATTTCGGAATTGATAAAAATTCTCTGAAAACCGGAATTCTTACAAAACTGGACTTTTTGCCCAGTCCAGAAAGGGCCCTGATTGAAGGGTTTTACTATACTATTAAAAGCCGATAATAAACAAAACAAATACATTTAAACTGGATATGTGCAATATAAGAACATATTTGTACACATGTACACACGTGTTAAGTGTTTATAGCCAATTTGTGTATCCATTGATTCTCTAACGCCGGAAGTACATACCCCATGTTACTTAATAAATTACATATTACATATGCAGAGCCTAGTGTCATATTGTTTAGTCAACTCGTTTAATAAAAATAGTAAGGAATTAGCACTCATTCAAGACCCTCTATATAACATTTGATTTATTTTCTTAATGTGGCCTTTTGAAAACATGCAAATAACATTTACTCAATAAATACATGAATTGATAAATGAAGGACAGAATGAGATATTATATAATTATATATAAGTAAATTACAACGTTTTGAATACAACTTGGATACAACTGATGGAAAATCTGCGACCTCAAATGAGCGATATCAGTCAGACACTTGTTTAGTCAAAGCTATCCACTAGGATCGCTCACTATCATGCATACCGTCTGTATGTTTAGATAATGGTAGGAGTGACCGTTGTGGATTGGCTTGAAGTTTGACTAAACACGTGTCTGTGATCTCAGTTACACGTGGATGCTGATTCTATTTTATAAATTAATATTTCAGAATTTCGGGAAGCATTTTGTTTGTTTGATAAAGATGGTGATGGTACAATCACTACTAATGAACTTGGTACTGTGATGAGATCATTGGGACAAAAACCAACAGATAATGAACTTAAAGATATGATTCATGAAGTGGATATCGACGGTAAGCATCATAAAGATACCTATTAGATAAATCGGTAAAACAGCCACTGATAAATTAACTAGTGCTATAAGTATCTCCTAAATGAAGATTTGAAACCACTGATGACGTCAGTGTTAGGTTTATTCAGATTCGTCCTTGACTAAGTCAACGTTATAACATAACACGCTGGGCTCATCGGGTTGGGCCCACAAAACTATTTTGAAGCCCAGGTACGTAGCTTTGTTATAAACCGTCCCATGCAGACTGGTTCGTCCTCCATTTTTTACGCTCCTAATGTATTGGCAGGGTTTGTTGGTGGAATTTGGGGAAACCTAGTATTTGAAGTAGGCGGAATTGTTCAATCGTGTCTTTTTCTCTTGAAATTATCTATATTCACTAAGCGCTTGGTTAACGCATGGGCTCTTGTTAAGCAAACAATAAACTGCAGACTTCTTGTGTAGTTGTGTAACAATCATGCATTTTATACAAGAATACTATGCCGCAAAGTTTGCTAAAGGATCTATTGATAATATACTTGAATAAATGGATTTGGACTTAGGAATTGATTTGGAAGATGATTATGAAAATCACAAAATAGTAAGGATGACCCGATGTTTTCATGTACATGTACAAATAAACCAAGATTCAAAGACATTGTGTTGTGCCAACAAATATTTACTATTACAATCTTGCTGAATATGAAATAAATGATTTGTTTTACCAGGAAATGGAACGATTGACTTCCAGGAGTTTTTAACGATGATGGCCAACAAGATAAAGGAGAGTGATGAAGATGAAGAACTTAGAGAGGCTTTCAGGGTAAAATATCAGTCACATATTATGTAGGAATGATCAGAGAGGCTTTCAGGGTAAAATACCAATCACATATTATGTAGGAATGATCAGAGAGGCTTTCAGGGGTAAAATATCAGTCACATATTATGTAGGAATGATCAGAGAGGCTTTCAGGGTAAAATATCAGTCACATGTTATGTAGAAATGATCAGAGAGGCTGTCAGGGTAAAATATCAGTCACATATTATGTAGAAATGATCAGAGAGGCTTTCAGGGTAAAATATCAGTCACATATTATGTAGGAATGATCAGAGAGGCTTTCAGGGTAAAATATCAGTCACATGTTATGTAGAAATGATCAGAGAGGCTGTCAGGTTAAAATATCAGTCACATGTTATGTAGAAATGATCAGAGAGGCTTTCAGGGTAAAATACCAATCACATATTATGTAGGAATGATCAGAGAGGCTTTCAGGGTAAAATACCAATCACATATTATGAAGGAATGATCAGAGAGGCTTTCAGGGTAAAATATCAGTCACATATTATGTAGGAATGATCAGAGAGGCTTTCAGGGTAAAATATCAGTCACATGTTATGTAGAAATGATCAGAGAGGCTGTCAGGTTAAAATATCAGTCACATGTTATGTAGAAATGATCACAGAGGCTTTCAGGGTAAAATATCAGTCACATGTTATGTAGGAATGATCAGAGAGGCTGTCAGGTTAAAATATCAGTCACATGTTATGTAGAAATGATCAGAGAGGCTGTCAGGTTAAAATATCAGTCACATGTTATGTAGAAATGATCAGAGAGGCTGTCAGGGTAAAATATCAGTCACATACTATGTAGGAATGATCAGAGAGGCTGTCAGGTTAAAATATCAGTCACATGTTATGTAGAAATGATCAGAGAGGCTGTCAGGTTAAAATATCAGTCACATGTTATGTAGAAATGATCAGAGAGGCTTTCAGGGTAAAATATCAGTCACATGTTATGTAGAAATGATCAGAGAGGCTTTCAGGTTAAAATATCAGTCACATGTTATGTAGAAATGATCAGAGAGGCTGTCAGGTTAAAATATCAGTCACATGTTATGTAGAAATGATCAGAGAGGCTTTCAGGTTAAAATATCAGTCACATGTTATGTAGAAATGATCAGAGAGGCTGTCAGGGTAAAATATCAGTCACATGTTATGTAGAAATGATCAGAGAGGCTTTCAGGGTAAAATATCAGTCACATGTTATGTAGAAATGATCAGAGAGGCTTTCAGGTTAAAATATCAGTCACATGTTATGTAGAAATGATCAGAAAGGCTGTCAGGTTAAAATATCAGTCACATGTTATGTAGAAATGATCAGAGAGGCTTTCAGGTTAAAATATCAGTCACATGTTATGTAGAAATGATCAGAGAGGCTGTCAGGGTAAAATATCAGTCACATACTATGTAGGAATGATCAGAGAGGCTTTCAGGTTAAAATATCAGTCACATGTTATGTAGAAATGATCAGAGAGGCTGTCAGGTTAAAATATCAGTCACATGTTATGTAGAAATGATCAGAGAGGCTTTCAGGGTAAAATATTAGTCACATACTATGTAGGAATGATCAGAGAGGCTGTCAGGTTAAAATATCAGTCACATGTTATGTAGAAATGATCAGAGAGGCTGTCAGGTTAAAATATCAGTCACATGTTATGTAGAAATGATCAGAGAGGCTGTCAGGTTAAAATATCAGTCACATGTTATGTAGAAATGATCAGAGAGGCTTTCAGGGTAAAATATCAGTCACATGTTATGTAGAAATGATCAGAGAGGCTCTCGGGGTAAAATATCGGTCACATGTTATGTAGAAATGATCAGAGAGGCTTCCAGGGTAAAATATCAGTCACATGTTATGTAGAAATGATCAGAGAGGCTTTCACGGTAAAATATCAGTCACATGTTATGTAGAAATGATCAGAGAGGCTTTCAGGGTAAAATATCGGTCACATATTATGTAGGAATGATCAGAGAGGCTTTCAGGGTAAAATATCGGTCACATATTATGTTGGAATGATCAGAGAGGCTCTCGGGGTAAAATATCAGAAATATGCTATATAGGAATAATTCGAAAATCTTTGTACAAACATGAAATTGATCAACATTCATTATCAGAAATTTTTAAGGCATGTTTTATATGATATTAAATTAATCATACAATTTAGTATCAAAAATCATTTGAATGTTCGTTCATATATCAAATATATTACATGTATAGTCATACCTGTGTAAACGGCCACCTACGAATACAGGGCACCCAGTCAGTAACGGTCATTCTTTTTAAAACTGTCTTTGACTAATTAGAACAAAACGATCACCGAATAGAAGTCACATATCGATAAAGGTCACATGTTGGCAATGTTGTATTTCCCAAGGATGACCTTTGTTCACAGATTTGACTGACAGTATATACATCATTGGAAGAAAGTAAATGCTGATATCAAAGACTAGATTGTCCCGATCATACAAATAGTTGGTGTAGATCCTGTTTCTAATTCAGAACATGTACGTGTACATTTTATTCTTTCCATTCAGGTGTTTGACAAAGATGGTAACGGTTATATAAGTGCAGCTGAGCTACGTCACGTGATGGCTAATTTAGGAGAGAAGTTGACTGATGAAGAAGTAGATGAGATGATTAAAGAAGCTGACCTGGATGGTGACGGACAAGTTAACTACGACGGTGAGCACTGAGTAGTTTGAATCTTAAAAAAAACCTTTGGATTGAAATATTTAAAGCAGCTCCTGAAAAGTACGTTTATAAATAGTGCAAGGATTAATGCGGAGTTTGTGAGAACAATACATAATAGCATTAATTACTGAGTAACCACTCCAATGCAACACCCATTGGAAATAGCAAACTTATGTTGTTGTTGAGATGTTGTTGCTCTAGAGAGAGATTGGAATCGTGCAGTGGGAACAATCATGATGTTGTTGAAGAAGAGCGTTTAAGAGAGGGGCCACTTTGGAGAGGTTGCTCTGGTATTTGAACTTTACAGAAAGGTAACATTTAAACAAACGATACGATAAGTGGTCTGGCCAAATATTCTCGTACATCGATGGAAAATAATGTTGAATATTTGAACACTTTGTTTTTTCAAGGCACTGCTAATCTAGCAAATTCAAGATGCATACGAGCGTGTTTTATCTATGTCTCTTTCCTGAATGTGTTTAATTCTTATTTCAGAATTCGTGTACATGATGCAGGCTCAACACTGAATTTTACATACCTGTGAGTATATACCGGTCATAACTTCATACTCTGCAAATACTCCAATGACCTGTCTTATAATGTTTAGTATTTTTTGTCCATTAAATTGTCAAATGAATTTATCAAGAATTGTTAGATCAATGTGTTCGTTGTTCTAACATGTTTATTAAGATCTGTTTGCGCCGGAAGATCTAATTTACGTATAATATCTTGTCACTGTATAATTCAGTGAGTAGAACTTGGCAATTCTTGGACATGGTTAATCAGTTCAGACAGCCTTTTATCACATACCCGTGCCGATTTTGCCGTGCCGTAAAAACGGTATGGCACTGCCGTGCATATAATATGTAAATTAGCCGATTCACATGAATTTATTCCTACGCTGTTTGTCACTAAAATTTATAACTTCACATGAATGAAGTTGAATTGATTTTAACAATTTGAGTAAGCAAAGACACAGTTTATGTCGTTAGATATGTTCACATATTTATTATTTATGTTGATTCATATAGGAACTATTTTTTGCGCTCCTTGTTACGCATGTGTCACTGTTATGTTATTAGTAGCGCTCAATGTCATACATGCGTATTGGTTTTCGCCGTATTTTCAGGGTATGTGATAAAAAGAATATTAAATTCGTGTAGATTCCGTCTTTAATTCGCCAAAGGCTCGCTTCATACTGTTTTATACAACTCGTTCAATAAATTCAATACGGATTCCACACTCATTTAATATCTTCTATGTATTCTAAAACACGTGGACTGTCCCATGTGAGAATAAATACAAAACTTCTAAATTTCAGATATGTCATTGGCTTTAACACAACGGCGCAGCATCGGCATCAGAAAAAAACTAACAAACCCTACATTTTATAACCTTGATCAACATTTTCTCCTGTAAAAATCACGAACACTGTAGATAAAGATTCACAAAAATCATAACGTTTGGGATCGCCGAATTCATTGTCATGCAGTTGTATTGAAAAGGTGTTAAATAAGGCAGTTTGATTCTAGTGAATTATTTTGGGGAACTAAGTAAACTGTTTTGGAATGAAGACCAACCTTAACCGACGAGCATTTGGTGAAAAGGTGACCAAATGATAAAATTTAATGTTTATCAATAATTTTATTCTTTTTTATAATTATTGTTTTTCATCAAAGTTACATACATGTATAGATTTATGTCATCAGTTTCAACCATATGCATTTTTATACTGTAAATAAATATTTAACCATATGCCGATGTTTTCCATCACTTTGTATCCAAAATACAATGTATATAAATACTACAACAACGTCAGGAATCACCATGGAAATGTGCAGCCAACACTGCGCAGTGAATGGGATAATGACTTAGTCTAGTCCTGTTATAACACAAACATTTTGGCATTAAATCATTAAGGCCTCTTTATATCCACAACAAAATGCATTGGGTTAAGACCAATCATCAGATTTAATTAAGAAGCAGGAAACAAGGTAATCACAGACGTTTAAAGTTAATGCAAGTGACCAGATAGAAGAAATAATTAGTCGTACATATTCTTTAACTGACATCGGACTGTTGAGATTCGGTTTAAAATAATACAGGTGGGCCGTCAGGGAATGGGCACAGCCCCGGTGACGTCGATTGCGGACGCGCTGGCTAAGGACGACGGCATACAATGAACCTAAGACTTATATACATGAACGTGTACATAAATTATATAAGTCATCGAGGGAACTAGCATTATGTTTTATGTCAGGCATGGGACTTTACACACGTTTGTTATCAAAGATCTTCTAATGCTTTTTATTTTTGCTAGATTATATGTGTTCTCTAGGTACCTCTATTATAGCCTGGATCTCTGTCTATTTTGGTTCCCGGCTTAACACCGGAAAGTACACGTAAGTCATGTAAACCACAATATTGGGGCGTCCTGAGAGCATACAAACTTAAGGTAATCATCATTATTTGACTAATCGAAAACAAAGTCGATCATGAAAGGGTATCTAATCCGTATGCTAATATAATATGATCAACTGATATAAGAAAGTCCCCATACCTCAACACGCACAGCTGGTGCCGCCATTATTGCGCATTGCCTGATCCGATGACGTTGTGTCTGGGGCAGGTAACTCCAGACTCCCTCCATTATTCGGCATGTCCTCCATAAATACCTATTGTAAACACTGCATGAAAAGAGACCATAGATTCAAAAATTACGTTGGCAAGTGTTGCCATTAGAATAAGTGTAGATCGATATTCTTCTGATGTTATGTATTTTCTATATTTTTATTCATATTGATAGATTCCGCATTATGTTGATACAGCTTTCTGTCGGTTTTATAAAACTATGAAGCAACAAAAGTCCTGATTGTTTTGGATCATCCCTCAAATTTACGATTACAATACTAGTAATAAGAATTAATTTTAAAAGCAGTATTCGTTTAAAAACAAGCATTATATTGTATGGATATTTTTTGGATTTTCAACGTGGGGGTAACCCAGCAAACAAAGTATATAGGACCCATGTTTGCATGTTTGCTGGTTACCTTATCATTATTTCAGGAAGTAATGCTGTTTTATAAGATATTTTTTGTATTATTATTATTATGTATGTACGTGCATCCGTAGAAGTATATTTGTTTTTATTATTTCTAGATGTACATGTCTGTTTAGTTATACTAGAACCTTATGTTTAGTTATACTAGAACCTTATGTTATATTATTTTCATTCATATTGTATTATATTAGGCGTAAGAATGTGTTGTTTCTCAATACTAGCCATGCCCTGATCTTTTCCCCGCGACCCTAGACAATTTAGTTTCAGGTCCGATGAGCGGTACATCCACTGTTCAAAGAATTAAAACAAATCTCTACCTATATATATACTTACCTTATATTGTCTGAGCATGTAACCAGAAACAAACATATGTTCTCGCCTTATAAGTTCCCGCCTTGAAGTAATATGGTGTAATTAAGTCTACATCTGTACACTGTAAGGTGGGCTGTATAATGTAACTTGTGGTCAACATAATTTATCATCCTGATGTACTCCCCGGAGGCGGGAAGTAACGTGATATAAAAATACAAAAAAAAACAAGTTTTATCAAAAAGCAAGCACTTTTACGGACAAGTGTTGTATGTGTACATATATTTAACAAATGAATCATTTAATGGGGTACTACATACTACACGTGCTTATATGTCTGCTTGGAGTGTACGGAGGTGAGTCTGTTTCTAACAAAAAAATCTAAACACTAAATTCCTTAGAATATCGTCATATAGATCGACTTACAATTAACGCAATTATATGAAATTGTATATATGTCAACTATATATATGTGTCAATTATTTATCATTTTAGTTTATTGCGACAAACCAATACGTTGCTTCCGGTGTAGTTTTGAAGAAAACTACAACAAATGTGATGACCCATTCCACGTGACCGGCGTCCACGTGACACAGAACTGTACCGGAAGTTGTGTCAAAGTTAAAATATACAATGGAAAAGAAGGTAGATTCAAAACTATATTATATATTTCACTCTCATTCTCCATTCGTTTTTACACAAATGTACGCGTATTATCTGAATTCAAATATTCAGATATTTTATTTACGATACACGAACAGATTTGATTGAGCACTTAGATGGCCATTGTGAACAATTTTTTTTCCAGATCATGTTAAAGCCTTATTGTTGCTGTACATAATATGTACATATTGTATTGACTGTCTTCTGTATTACATTACATACAAGACAGCTAATATACATTTAAAGGCTCTGGATATGATCATCAAAATACAGTGGTCCCTCTTCAAAGCAACACCCTTTGTCAGGGAGTAGCAGAATTATATTCATGTTGAGAGGATGTTGCTCTAGAGAGGTTAAATTAAGAGTTATAAATCATGCAGTAGGGAAAAAATCATGCTGTTTTTGAAGGGAGGTTGTTGCTCAAGAGAGGGTCGCTCTCGAGAGGTTGTACTGAATATTATAGAAATTCTCGATTTAAGACTGTATATAACCTAAAGAGACCTGTTTGTCTTACAGATCATGTGTTTGGACGGTATTGTTTACCTGAGCAACAAGCGGAAGGATGTCGTGAGGTGAATACAGGGGTAAATAAGAAGATGAGAGATTGTTATTGTAACACTGATTTATGTAATAGTGTACCTTCTTACCAGGCGTCAGTCCTCTGTGTAGTCATAGTAATAACAATGTTAAGATTATCTAAATTCTGATCGCCATCTTGAAACGTCAACCGTCGGGAGAGATCGGCCATTTTCGTACTGTACCACACAACTAATAGGAAGTAACACTTTAGTACATTTACCGGGTATCGCCATGAGTTACCATGATGGTGTACTCGGAATGGACACGAAGTATTCTGCGATGTTATTAAATTGTCAAAGCTGCATAGTTTCACGGTCAATGCTTACACTTGTTTTAAGATTCGATGAGGTTCGATTACTTCCGTAAGATATATGAAACTTTTCGTTATACAGGATGTCGATGTATTTAATGACGCGCTATATGATATTAAATAAACATGATGGTATGGAACCTTCCCTAACGGTAAATTAACGCAAACTATCGACTGTGGTTCGAACCTAAAATTCAGCTTTGACAGGTTAATAAAATCGCACTATACTTGTGTACAAAGTGTCATGTACATTTTTGTAACATATAGTATCTATAAAACACGTGCCCATTCTTAGGGCACGTGTATTAATATTTATTACTAGTGGAGTATATATAATCATGTGATTGTGTACACATTTTGGTAACACAGAGTGGAGATGTTCTTGCATTGTTGATTTAATCTAATGAAGGCAAAAGTTGGGCTCGTCCGGGATTTGAACCCGGGACCTCCCGCACCCTAAGCGAGAATCATACCCCTAGACCAACGAGCCATTCTGTCATACGCAAACGAACTGACTCAGACAAAAATGTATTTTAATAAAACTTCTTTCAAGAGCATGTTAATGACATGCTATAGCGTATCATAACAGAATAGTATAACTTCCAAGCAAACAATAAATTCCTAGTTTATTTAAATAATGTTATCAAGATATTAGCTGTTTTTGCAAGTTTCAGTTGCAATAGCTACAATTTTGTCTTAAAAACAAATCGTTTTGTTAGTTGGGTGTGCAGGTACGATATACCATGTATAATAAATTCAGTTTACCTTACTCACAACATACAAGAAAAAATGGCTATTAAAGGTAATTTACGATGGTAGAATACACAATTAATCCTTGAAATATGGGACGTTATGTTGTATATAGAGTTACTGATGAAATGAGTCTCCAAAATGGTTTATATTATATTTTTTGACATACATATATTTAAAGGTTACTACAAACACTATTCTGTCTGTACAAAGGGAGACTACTGTGTGAGAAATAAACACTTCACATGAATGAGTTGTCTCCCATACATGCATATATTCTTCCGAACGCAAATCAATTCTAGCTGATTTGAGTGATAATAATCACATATCACAAAACAAAATAGTAAACCACATATAGCTACAGTCGTTTTTGGAAACTGAACAATAGCTGAACTATCCATAGCCGTCACTCGCTCGGTACGCATGAGTTTTGATGCAAACCAAAGTTCAACGAATTTTTCTACATGCAGAAAGCAAATTGTTAAACTAAACCAGTTCCTGTTTCATGTTGCAGTGCAAGTCTATGTAAGTTCAATTTCCATGAGTATTTTCAGTACTTTGATTATGTTCTGTGTGTAAGCTGAACAATCCCAGGACAACTAAAGTACATGTGCAAACATTTTATTTAAATTTCATTTTATTTTTATTACATTTGGAAATGTTCTTCATGGACCGGTTTTTACGAGGAAATAAAACTTTAACATCTCCAATCAAAGGGAAGTAATCCAGTGATTTCTAGTTATAAATATTAAGTTGTCTCCCTTTCTTCATTACGTTGTTAGTCGCATTTTTAGGGCATATAGGGCATAAGTTATGTCTTTGCTCTTAAATAATGTTGTGTATCTGTGTAATCATTATGTTATTATGCAGCCTGGAACTATGTAAACCATACCAGAACAATGTCTTCTAGAACTAAGGAAACTTCAAACAAAAATCAATCAGTCGACGTATTGATAACAAACTCGTCTAATAGACACATCAAGTACGATAAGACTAAAATTGGTCGTATTTCCGGTTACCCGACCGGCTCTATATTTTGCGCCAATACTGAAGGTGTTGATAGGAACATTTTGCGACCTACTTGGAAAGTACGAAAGATGTGCTCAGAAAAAAAGAAAATGGAAAGTTTGGCGACATACTAACCTAGTTTTTTTATCAATTTACTGTAACCATGACCATATATTTTCTAACCAAGCTTACGATTTGCTTCACAGAGTTATCGTTCGTTTCGTGTAAGATAATCATGAGGAATAACTCTGTTTGATATTATCAGTATATTCTAACTGGGTGTTTATCTTTTATGTACAACATAACATAATTGAAAAATATATAATTATAATAAATGTATGTATTACATACTAATGATATACATATCATACAACACGGGATGAAATCAGGCTTCTTAAATCTGTAGTCTTTTGTAAGGCATTCAAGATTCTCAAATAGAAAGCTACTTAAATAGACATTAATTATGCTTAAAGTCCTGGCTTTTTGTCGCTTTTTGTGCATTCTGAATAGAGCCTGTCATAACAAAACAGGTCGCCTGGCATTTATAATTAGGGAATCAAAGGAAATCTCGCGTAATACGAGATTTCTAATCTGAAAATGCCCCTTAAGAAAAGGCTTCTTATAGCTGGCTTTCTGTTTCAAAGGAAACCAGACACCACTTAGCATATATTCATTCGAAATACCCAAAAGATAAAATATTAAGAAAATTATTAGAAGCTAATAAAACTAGTATATGATTTTATCTTTTGTCTGCTTCGCTTTAAAAAGGTAAAAGTTAGCGATGAGCCAAGCATAAATCATTTTAACGCCTAAAATCAACGAATTAATGGTAAAGTCTATTTGTTATACAATCACTGTGTGCTTACAAATCTGAAAGTATGCTTTGTAAAATAATGGTTTAGTGGATATTTAAAGCTAAACATAAACATATAAATTACTCAATTACATCGATAAATACTGAATAGACTTTGGTTCTAAAAACTTTAATGCACATTCTGATGTCTTCAGCTTTTAAAAGTCGCGTAAAAATAATGTACTTCCTACCATCTGATGTCAGCTCACATCCTGACAACTCTACGTGTAGGTTCATCAGGTGACAGTACAGGTAACAGACAACTAATGCATACTATGTCAACTTCATACAAACATTCTCTTTCCGGGAGATCAAATTCAGGTAAAAATATTAAAATCAGTCTATTTACCATATCATGTAATTTAATTTACCAACATTCTATACATTACTATATTTTTAGTAAATACATCATGAACCATAATCATACCATAGTGGCTGTATTTGTATATGTACACACAAAACTGTTAACATCGTTGCGGTTAATGTTCGGATGCTTATCTGAAAAAACAATGTATGACTATTTAGCTGATCTCTGAAAAATGTATGAATATTTGGATATTTAGCTGATCTCTAGACAATGTATGAATATTTAGCTGATCTCTAAACAATGTATGAATATTTAGCTTATCTCTAAACAATGTATGAATATTTAGCTGATCTCTAAACAATGTATGAATATTTAGCTGATCTCTAGACAACGTATGAATATTTAGCTTACCTCTAAACAATTTATGAATATTTAGCTTATCTCTAAACAATTTATGAATACTTAGCTCATCTCTAAACAATGTATGAATATTTAGCTGATCTCTAGACAATGTATGAATATTTAGCTTACATCTAAACAATTTATGAATATTTAGCTTATCTCTAAACAATTTATGAATACTTAGCTGATCTCTAAACAATGTATGAATATTTAGCTGATCTCTAGACAACGTATGAATATTTAGCTTACCTCTAAACAATGTATGAATATTTAGCTGATCTCTAAACAATGTATGAATATTTAGCTTATCTCTAAACAATGTATGAATATTTAGCTGATCTCTAAACAATGTATGAATATTTAGCTGATCTCTAAACAATGTATGAATATTTAGCTGATCTCTAAACAATGTATGAATATTTAGCTGATCTCTAGACAACGTATGAATATTTAGCTTACCTCTAAACAATGTATGAATATTTAGCTTATCTCTAAACAATTTATGAATACTTAGCTTATCTCTAGACAACGTATGAATATTAAGCTGATCTCTAAACAATTTATGAATACTTAGCTTATCTCTAGACAACGTATGAATATTTAGCTTATCTCTAGACAACGTATGAATATTAAGCTGATCTTTAAACAATTTATGAATATTTAGCTTATCTCTAGACAACGTATGAATATTTAGCTTATTTCTAGACAACGTATGAATATTTAGCTTATTTCTAGACAACGTATGAATATTTAGCTTATCTCTAGACAACGTATGAATATTTAGCTTATTTCTAGACAACGTATGAATATTTAGCTGATCTCTGAACAAGGTATGAATATTTAGCTGATCTCTAAACAATTTATGAATATTTAGCTTATCTCTAGACAACGTATGAATACTTAGCTTATCTCTAGACAACGTATGGATACTTAGCTGATCTCTAAACAATGTATGAATATTTAGCTGATCTCTAGACAACGTATGAATATTTAGCTTATTTCTAGACAATGTATGAATATTTAGCTGATCTCTGAACAAGGTATGAATATTTAGATGATCTCTAAACAATTTATGAATATTTAGATTATCTCTAGACAATGTATGAATATTTAGCTGATCTCTAGACAACGTATGAATATTTAGCTTATTTCTAGACAACGTATGAATATTTTGCTGATCTCTGAACAAGGTATGAATATTTAGATGATCTCTAAACAATGTATGAATATTTAGCTGATCTCTAAACAATGTATGGATACTTAGCTGATCTCTGAACAATGTATGAATATTTAGATGATCTCTAAACAATGTATGAATATTTAGCTGATCTCTAAACAATGTATGAATATTTAGCAGATCTCTAAACAATGTATGAATATTTAGCTGATATCTAAACAATGTATGAATATTTAGCTGATCTCTAAACAATGTATGAATACTTAGCTTATCTCTAAACAATGTATGAATACTTAGCTTACCTCTAAACAACGTATGAATATTAAGCTGATCTCTAAACAATGTATGGATACTTAGCTGATCTCTAAACAATGTATGAATACTTAGCTGATCTCTAAACAATGTATGAATATTTAACTGATCTCTAAACAATGTATGAATACTTAGCTTATCTCTAGACAACGTATGAATATTTAGCTGATCTGTAAACAATTTATGAATATTTAGCTGATCTCTAAACAATGTATGAATACTTAGCTGATCTCTAAACAATGTATGAATATTTAACTGATCTCTAAACAATGTATGAATACTTAGCTGATCTCTAGACAACGTATGAATATTTAGCTGATCTGTGAACAATTTATGAATATTTAGCTGATCTCTAAACAATGTATGAATATTTAGCTGATCTCTAAACAATGTATGAATATTTAGCTGATATCTAGACAACGTATGAATATTTAGCTTATCTCTAGACAACGTATGAATATTTAGCTGATCTCTAGACAACGTATGAATATTTAGCTGATCTCTAGACAACGTATGAATATTTAGCTTATCTCTAAACAATGTATGAATATTTAGCTGATCTCTAGACAACGTATGAATATTTAGCTGATCTCTAAACAATGTATGAATACTTAGCTGATCTCTAAACAATGTATGAATATTTAGCTGATCTCTAAACAATGTATGAATATTTAGCTGATCTCTAGACAATGTATGAATATTTAGCTGATCTCTAAACAATGTATGAATACTTAACTGATCTCTACACAATGTATGAATACTTAGCTTATCTCTAGACAACGTATGAATATTTAGCTGATCTCTAAATAATGAATGAATACTTAGCTTACCTCTAAACAACGTATGAATATTTAGCTGATCTCTAAACAATTTATGAATATTTAGCTGATCTTTAAACAATGTATGAATATTTAGCTGATCTCTAAACAATGTATGAATATATAGCTGATCTCTAAACAATATATGAATATATAGCTGATCTCTAGACAATGTATGAATACTTAACTGATCTCTAAACAATGTATAAATACTTAGCTGTAGATTGGATCACGTGACCAGTGATTGTTGATTGATTTGAGATTACCACAACGTTTTTAACTATAACAAATTATATGTAGCCTTAACGACACACTAAGTTATAAAATTATTTTTATGTTGGTTCTGGAGATTTCAAAAATAGCAAACATCTTGTCAGGCAAATACACGAAAGTAGGAACCTTTAAAAGTTTTAAATTATGAATTAATTAATTTTTTCATCTTACGTCTCATCATAGAACGCATCGCCTGTGAAATTACTGACTTATCAATAAAGCACGAGTGCTTCACATATACATGAAATTGCAATAAATTGTGATATCATCATGTAATTTGAACAATAAGTATGTTTATACTCCCAGAATGCATCAGTATTATTTCCTTGTATTTCAGTCGACTTAAAAAGAGGTAATTTTAATTTAAAACGGTAGTTAATGCAGGCTATATTTTATTCATTTTCTATAGCTTTACGTAATACATTACACAAATAAAACAGTTATCATCATAGACCTTTGATGTGTGTCATTTAATGTGATATGTCGACATGAAAAAACGTATAATTAATGCATTTAGAACTTTTTTTATCAGGGAATTATTATTTTTTTCTTTGATCTTACAAAAATCCGAGGCACATCATAAAGATAATGCTCAGTATAATACACATCCATATTACTCTCCAGAGAACTTCGACTTATTGTTCAATTATCTTATATAAAATTAGCATAATCAATTAAGAGTCGACTAAGTGTACTATGAAGTATCATGGTTTAAATAATTTACTTGTATGTCATCATCAGGAAGGAGAATAATTAAAGTTGTAGTTTCTATAAACTTTTACAAACTCTATTAATATAAGTAATGCATACAAAAAATGTCCATAGAAAATCTGAAATCTAATCTATATAATGTTAAAAAAGTTTAATAGAATTATCATGCAAATAAAACACAGTCATGTAATCTGTAGAATATTATACAAGAATCACAGAGACGGTCAGAAATTTACTATATACAGTAAGTAGTGTAAAGCTACTTTCTCACACCAAACGATATAAAATGTCTGAAGACTAGTATACATTATAAATTTAATGCAATGTATTATTTATCAATTGATTAATTAATTGCCCATTCGACAATTATGGTCCTTTCAGAGCCGCCGTCCCAGAGAAATGATAGTTTCGAACAATATTTCCAGGTTCTTTATCATGTCCGTTTTTAAAACGCGCTTAATCTGTTACCTGTGAGTTTCTTAACACGGTACTTACCTCGGTAGTTGTGATGGAGACTTAAACAATGTATAGTACACGGTACTTACCTCGGTAGTTGTGATGGAGACTTAAACAATGTATAGTACACGGTTCTTACCTCGGTAGTTGTGATGGGGACTTAAACAATGTATAGTACACGGTGCCTACCTCGATAGTTGTGATGGGGACTTAAACAATGTATAGTACACGGTACTTACCTCGGTAGTTGTGATGGGGACTTAAACAATGTATAGTACACGGTACTTACCTCGGTAGTTGTGATGGAGACTTAAACAATATATAGTACACGGTTCTTACCTCGGTAGTTGTGATGGGGACTTAAACAATGTATAGTACACGGTTCTTACCTCGGTAGTTGTGATGGAGACTTAAACAATGTATAGTACACGGTACTTACCTCGGTAGTTGTGATGGGGACTTAAACAATGTATAGTACACGGTACTTACCTCGGTAGTTGTGATGGAGACTTAAACAATGTACAGTACACGGTACTTACCTCGGTAGTTGTGATGGAGACTTAAACAATGTATAGTACACGGTACTTACCTCGGTAGTTGTGATGGGGACTTAAACAATGTATAGTACACGGTACTTACCTCGGTAGTTGTGATGGAGACTTAAACAATGTATAGTACACGGTACTTACCTCGGTAGTTGTGATGGGGACTTAAACAATGTATAGTACACGGTACTTACCTCGGTAGTTGTGATGGAGACTTAAACAATGTATATTACACGGTACTTACCTCGGTAGTTGTGATGGAGACTTAAACAATGAATAGTACACGGTACTTACCTCGGTAGTTGTGATGGGGACTTAAACAATGTATAGTACACGGTACTTACCTCGGTAGTTGTGATGGAGACTTAAACAATGTATAGTACACGGTACTTACCTCGGTAGTTGTGATGGACACTTAAACAATGTATAGTACACGGTACTTACCTCGGTAGTTGTGATGGACACTTAAACAATGTATAGTACACGGTACTTACCTCGGTAGTTGTGATGGGGGACTTAAACTATGTATAGTACACGGTTCTTACCTCGGTAGTTGTGATGGGGACTTAAACAATGTATAGTACACGGTACTTACCTCGGTAGTTGTGATGGAGGCTTAAACAATGTATAGTACACGGTACTTACCTCGGTAGTTGTGATGGAGACTTAAACAATGTATAGTACACGGTACTTACCTCGGTAGTTGTGATGGAGACTTAAACAATGTATAGTACACGGTTCTTACCTCGGTAGTTGTGATGGGGACTTAAACAATGTATAGTACACGGTGCCTACCTCGATAGTTGTGATGGGGACTTAAACAATGTATAGTACACGGTTCTTACCTCGGTAGTTGTGATGGAGACTTAAACAATGTATAGTACACGGTTCTTACCTCGGTAGTTGTGATGGGGACTTAAACAATGTATAGTACACGGTGCTTACCTCGATAGTTGTGATGGGGACTTAAACAATGTACAGTACACGGTTCTTACCTCGGTAGTTGTGATGGAGACTTAAACAATGTATAGTACACGGTTCTTACCTCGGTAGTTGTGATGGGGACTTAAACAATGTATAGTACACGGTGCCTACCTCGATAGTTGTGATGGGGACTTAAACAATGTATAGTACACGGTTCTTACCTCGGTAGTTGTGATGGAGACTTAAACAATGTAAAGTACACGGTTCTTACCTCGGTAGTTGTGATGGGGACTTAAACAATGTATAGTACACGGTACCTACCTCGATAGTTGTGATGGGGACTTAAACAATGTATAGTACACGGTTCTTACCTCGGTAGTTGTGATGGAGACTTAAACAATGTATAGTACACGGTTCTTACCTAGGTAGTTGTGATGGGGACTTAAACAATGTATAGTACACGGTTCTTACCTCGGTAATTGTGATGGAGACTTAAACAATGTATAGTACACAGTACTTACCTCGGTAGTTGTGATGGAGACTTAAACAATGTATAGTACACGGTACTTACCTCGGTAGTTGTGATGGGGACTTAAACAATGTATAGTACACGGTTCTTACCTCGGTAGTTGTGATGGAGACTTAAACAATGTATAGTACACGGTTCTTACCTCGGTAGTTGTGATGGGGACTTAAACAATGTATAGTACACGGTACTTACATCGGTAGTTGTGATGGAGACTTAAACAATGTATAGTACACGGTTCTTACCTCGGTAGTTGTGATGGAGACTTAAACAATGTAAAGTACACGGTACTTACCTCGGTAGTTGTGATGGGGACTTAAACAATGTATAGTACACGGTACTTACCTCGGTAGTTGTGATGGAGACTTAAACAATGTATAGTACACGGTTCTTACCTCGGTAGTTGTGATGGGGACTTTAACAATGTATAGTACACGGTACTTACCTCGGTAGTTGTGATGGAGACTTAAACAATGTATAGTACACGGTACTTACCTCGGTAGTTGTGATGGGGACTTAAACAATGTATAGTACACGGTTCTTACCTCGGTAGTTGTGATGAGGACTTAAACAATGTATAGTACACGGTACTTACCTCGGTAGTTGTGATGGACACTTAAACAATGTATAGTACACGGTTCTTACCTCGGTAATTGTGATGGAGACTTAAACAATGTACAGTACACGGTTCTTACCTCGGTAGTTGTGATGGGGACTTAAACAATGTATAGTACACGGTACTTACCTCGGTAGTTGTGATGGAGACTTAAACAATGTATATTACACGGTACTTACCTCGGTAGTTGTGATGGAGACTTAAACAATGTATAGTACACGGTACTTACCTCGGTAGTTGTGATGGAGACTTAAACAATGTATAGTACACGGTACTTACCTCGGTAGTTGTGATGGAGACTTAATCAATGTATTGTACACGGTACTTACCTCGGTAGTTGTGATGGAGACTTAAACAATGTATAGTACACGGTACTTACCTCGGTAGTTGTGATGGAGACTTAAACAATGTATAGTACACGGTACTTACCTCGGTAGTTGTGATGGGGACTTAAACAATGTATAGTACACGGTACTTACCTCGGTAGTTGTGATGGAGACTTAAACAATGTATAGTACACGGTACTTACCTCGGTAGTTGTGATGGGGACTTAAACAATGTATAGTACACGGTACTTACCTCGGTAGTTGTGATGGAGACTTAAACAATGTATAGTACACGGTACTTACCTCGGTAGTTGTGATGGTGACTTAAACAATGTATAGTACACGGTTCTTACCTCGGTAGTTGTGATGGGGACTTAAACAATGTATAGTACACGGTTCTTACCTCGGTAGTTGTGATGGAGACTTAAACAATGTATAGTATAAAGTAATATTCGTCAACCTGTGTACAGTTTAATTTAAAAAGCAAACCGAAATGCGCGAGTTCACAATACACTGAGTTTATTGATATATACTAGTATTTATTTAACAAAACCGACACACTGCTCTATTAACGTAAAGGAGACTTGTTCACATCCCTTGTAGGAGAAATTCGGTTTTCAGAAGAGTTCACTACACGTATATAGTCAGAGCAGACCTCCTAAAATCATAGCAGACTTCCTAGAATCATAGCAGACTTCCTACAATCATAGCAGACTTCCTACAATCATATCAGACCTCAAACAATCATAGCAGACTTCCTACAATCATAGCAGACTTCCAACAATCATAGCAGACCTCAAACAATCATAGCAGACTTTCTGCAATCATAGCAGATTTCCTACAATCATAGCAGACTTCCTACAATCATAGCAGACCTCCTACAATCATAGCAGACCTCAAACAAACATAGCAGACTTTCTGCAATCATAGCAGATTTCCTACAATCATAGCAGACCTCCTACAATCATAGCAGACTTCCTACAATCATAGCAGATTTCCTACAATCATAGCAGACTTTCTACAATCATAGTAGACCTCCTACAATCATAGCAGACTTCCTACAATCATAGCAGACCTCCTACAATCATAGCAGACCTCCTACAATCATTGCAGACTTCCTACAATCATAGCAGACCTCCTACAATCATTGCAGACTTCAAACAATCATAGCAGACTTCCTTCAACCATAGCAGACTTCCTACAATCATAGCAGACCTCCTACAATCATAGCAGACTTCCTACAATCATAGCAGACTTCCTACAATCACTCCAGACTTCCTATAATCACAGCAGACCACCTACAATAATAGCAGACCTCCTACAATAATAGCAGACCTCCTACAATCATAGCATACTTCCTACAATCATTGCAGACTTCAAACAATAATAGCAGACTTCCTATAATCACAACAGACCTCCTACAATCATAACAGACCTCCTACAATCATAGCAGACCTCCTACAATCATAACAGACCTCCTACAATCATAACAGACTTCCTACAATCATAGCAGACTTCAAATAATCATAGCAGACTTCCAACAATCATAGCAGACTTCCAACAATCATTGCAGACTTCCTACAATTATAGCAGACTTCCAACAATCATAGCAGACTTCCTACAATCATAGCAGACTTCCTACAATCATAGCAGACTTCCTACAATCATAGCAGACTTCCTACAATCATAACAGACCTCCTACAATCATAACAGACCTCCTACAATCATAGCAGACCACCTACAATCATAGCAGACCTCAAACAATCATAGCAGACTTCCTACAATCATAGCAGACTTCCAACAATCATAGCAGATCTCAAACAATCATAGCAGACTTTCTGCAACCATAGCAGATTTCCTACAATCATAGCAGACTTTCTACAATCATAGTAGATCTCCTACAATCATAGCAGACTTCCTACAATCATAGCAGACCTCCTACAATCATAGCAGACCTCAAACAATCATAGCAGACTTTCTGCAATCATAGCAGGTTTCCTACAATCATAGCAGACTTCCTTCAACCATAGCAGACTTCCTACAACCATAGCAGACCTCCTACAATCATAGCAGACTTCTTACAATCATAGCAGACTTCCTACAATCATAGCAGACTTCAAACAATCTTAGCATACTTCCTACAATCACTCCAGACTTCCTATAATCACAGCAGACCACCTACAATCATAGCAGACCTCCTACAATAATAGCAGACCTCCTACAATCATAGCATACTGCCTACAATCATTGCAGACTTCAAACAATCATAGCAGACTTCCTACAATCATAGCAGACCTCCTACAATCATTGCAGACTTCCTACAATCATTGCAGACTTCAAACAATTATAACAGACCTCCTACAATCATAGCATACTTCCTACAATCATTGCAGACTTCAAACAATCATAGCAGACTTCCTACAATAATAGCAGATATCCTACAATCATTGCAGACTTCCTACAATAATAGCAGACCTCCTACAATCGTAGCAGACTTCCTACAATAATAGCAGACCTCCTACAATCATAGCAGACTTCAAACAATCATAGCAGACCTCCTACAATCATAGCATACTTCCTACAATTATAGCAGACCTCCTACAATCATTGCAGACTTCAAACAATCATAGCAGACCTCCTACAATCATTGCAGACTTCAAACAATCATAGCAGACCTCCTACAATAATAGCAGACCTCCTACAATCATTGCAGACTTCAAACAATAATAGCAGACCTCCTACAATCATTGCAGACTTCAAACAATCATAGCAGACCTCCTACAATAATAGCAGACCTCCTACAATCATAGCAGATTTCCTACAATCATTGCAGACTTCAAACAATCATAACAGACTTCCTACAATCACAACAGACCTCCTACAATCATAACAGACCTCCTACAATCATAGCAGACCTCCTACAATC
Organism: Lutraria lutraria; assembly: GCA_964023205.1. Taxonomy (NCBI): domain Eukaryota; kingdom Metazoa; phylum Mollusca; class Bivalvia; order Venerida; family Mactridae; genus Lutraria; species Lutraria lutraria. The sequence goes on from OZ026834.1 coordinate 1,710,642, forward strand.
ATAACAGACCTCCTACAATCATAACAGACCTCCTACAATCATAGCAGACTTCAAATAATCATAGCAGACTTCCTACAATTCTGATTAGATCTGAGTGAATTCAGCTTTACTTGCTTATTTAGTTTTTTTGCTGATTTCTGATTTTGGAAGTCATGAGTTACTTGAGGGTTACTTGCATTATTTTTTAATATTTCAAAAGCAGATTTTATTTAAACTAATTATCGAATGGAGGAATCCAGTGACCAGTTTACTCCGATCTACACTTAACAGAAGGATGTGTGTTGCTTAATACATTAAAAGCATTCTCAAAAGATTTGCTTAAAGATAAGAATTTAGAGAAATGGCTTCTAATGTTAAAGTTAAGAAAGTCTTATTGTTGAAGTGTTTGGTTATACCGAGAATTACTACACTTCTAACTGATACAGAAGTAAAGTGCTACTTAATTCTACATTCCATGAAAGATTGCTCCCTTGTACAAATGTTTGCTTAGTTTGGTATTATATTTTCCACAAAAAGTAGTGCGTAACACGCGTTACGTATATTCATACATCAGATTTTGAAATGTTTGAAACGATTTCAAGGAGTGTTAGGCTAAGAAAATAAAAGCATTTTAAATGAAATAGCACTGTATAGCCCGAGGTGGTAATAAGTTCTGTCAATAATTAGCCCCCAATACGAGAGATTCAGCGGGTAAAATCTTAATGATCAAATATTGGTACAATTCAAAAGGCTTAAAATCTGAATGGTTCACAAGCTTAAATCCATGGATCGGTCATTTATATTGTAAAATATGAAAACCAGTCAATACATAATGTTGATTTTTGTCATTAGAGCAGCTTTGACCGATCGTTAAATTTGTAAAACGAAATAATGTGTTTATTGTGGATATTTTGTAAACTTTTCAATCTTATTTCTAGCCAAGCAGGTGGGCTAAAGTTCAAATTTGCTAAATAAATAATTCTATGTAATGCATTTTTACGGCTGGTAATCTACTAATGCTACAGTAAATAAATGACATTTAAGGAGAAAATAAGCAACAGGGATGTGCAAATATCACGATTGTGTCATTATTACGGGTCACTAATGGAGTGGTTTAGATTCAAAGCATTTCTAGAAGCTTTCAATAGATTGTTATATAAGTGTAGGCACTAAATGCCTGTCAATATGAACATTGACTATTATAACACGTACCGGAAAATATAACACTCCGAATATCCAATAGATAATCCAAGATTACATCACACAGCTTGTTATAAACTGTAGTAATATAAACAATCAAATAATGCTAGGATAGAGACGAATAATTAGTAGCAAATTTATTTGATATATTTTAATCAGGGCCTACTCAATTTATAGCTGTTATACACACTATTGGAATTATAGGACATGCATTGTAGTTTTTATTAAAATATCCCAGATATTAAATCATATGATGCATTCACCAAACTAGATATTTGATAAACACAATGTCTTCATGGCACCAAATTTATGAAAAGCAACTATTTCTTCTGCACGGTCACTATAAAGACCCACATGTGTACTAACTATATTGTGAAGTTGTTTGGTTACTTGCAGATGACCCTATAAATGATTTTGGAATGATACCCGGGCATTTTCTATGTTAGACTTTGTCTACTGATGGATTCTGAATTATGTCCATGACTAACTCGTGTAGATACGCCTGCGTGGTATGACTGGCCCATTAGACAAAAATCGTCCGTTTTAAAACATTTTGGTTTTCCTCATAATTAACCAAGGCGTAGACATTTTGCTGAATCATTTTTATATAGTGTATAAATAAGCTTTATTATTATTATCATTATTTGTTAGATTTAATCATAACCTTAATCCTAGATCAGGCTCGAGTATTTCTACATTTCCTCACACTGAGGGTTGACTCATCAGTAGTAATGGTTTCAGCTCGATTGGTTTATCGCATTATCATTTCGATAATGAATCGAGCGTTTTTCTTCGTCATCAAATGTACTCATTCGGTCACAAAATATGAAACTAAAATATTGAACAGGATTGAAGTTGCATATAAATGTTCGGTGTCATAGATTTTATTATCTTTGATGATACGAACTTATGAAGAATATTTTCATTAATAAGCTGGAATCCTTTTAGGGTGAGACTTTTATGTTGTTAATAAAGTCGGGCTGAATTAACGTATTATATACATAAAATATATAAATAGAACGTGGTAAGACATCAGTTTGTTCTTGAACCGGGTCACCCCAAATTAACTCGGTTTAAAGGTTTGAGTACTGTAATCTGAAGCAATTTACGTTCATAAAACTATAAATGTCGACTTAGTATCTTCATCTGCTGGTAATGTTGATTATTAAATAGTTTCAAATGTTATTAGAAAATTCTTCGTTAATGTGACAGTTTAACGTAAGTGATGTTGGAATAAAAGGGATCAAAATCATGTAACTCTAAGCTTTAATGCGACACGTGGCTGAGTCTGTTCTCATCGTAGAAGTGTGGCGTGTTGTTAGTAAAAAGATGGCTTGGAAAAGTTCTAGCTAGTCTTGCTGTGGTATAAGTTTTGCAAAAAGGACCTGGGACATTTAAGACATACAAAGTCACGAACAATATCGTCATTACGGTGTAGAGATCTATAAATAGTCAAGCTATAACGAACAAAAGATAAAGTGGAAGCTAACAGAAAAACAGACAAACTGTACAACCGTCTGCCATATTTTCAGCAACAATTATTTACCATCACATTTGTATGAACAGGTGATTCTATAATTAGTACTACACGACATTTCTCTTGTGTTCAATAACCCATCGTGTTATATTCGAGGATAAAATCTTAATGGAGCAAGTTATTAGTAGAGACCGTATTCGTAATTATTAACAATTTACAGCGTATTAGCTATTTTTTCAATTAACAAATGATACAATGAGTTGTGGTGACAGGTGGGATAATTTCAGATATGAAAGAATTATTATCAGCTTATTTTATGCACTAATAACGTGACATACATCATACATACAACATAATGTACAATATTATAAGTTACACCATAAGGTAACCATACACACTGTATATATACAACATAATGTACAATATTATAAGTCACACCATAAGGTAACCAAACACACTGTATATATACAACATAATGTACAATATTATAAGTTTCAGCATTAGGTAACCATACACACTGTATATATACAACATAATGTACAATATTATAAGTTACACCATTAGGTAGCCATACACACTGTATATATACAACATAATGTACAATATTATAAGTAACACCATAAGGTAACCATACACACTGTATATATACAACATAATGTACAATATTATAAGTTACACCATTAGGTAACCATACACACTATATATATACAACATAATGTACAATATTATCAGTTACACCATTAGGTAACCATACACACTGTATATATACAACATAATGTACAATATTATAAGTAACACCATTAGGTAACCATACACACTGTATATATACAACATAATGTACAATATTATAAGTAACACCATAAGGTAACCATACACACTGTATATATACAACATAATGTACAATATTATAAGTAACACCATAAGGTAACCATACACACTGTATATATACAACATAATGTACAATATTATAAGTTACACCATTAGGTAGCCATACACACTGTATATATACAACATAATGTACAATATTATAAGTTACACCATAAGGTAACCATACACACTGTATATATACAACATAATGTACAATATTATAAGTTACACAATTAGGTAGCCATACACACTGTATATATACAACATAATGTACAATATTATAAGTAACACCATAAGGTAACCATACACACTGTATATATACAACATAATGTACAATATTATAAGTTACACCATTAGGTAACCATACACACTATATATATACAACATAATGTACAATATTATAAGTTACACCATAAGGTAACCATACACACTGTATATATACAACATAATGTACAATATTATAAGTCACACCATAAGGTAACCAAACACACTGTATATATACAACATAATGTACAATATTATAAGTTTCAGCATTAGGTAACCATACACACTGTATATATACAACATAATGTACAATATTATAAGTTACACCATAAGGTAACCACACACTGTATATATACAACATAATGTACAATATTATAAGTTACACCATAAGGTAACCATACACACTGTATATATACAACATAATGTACAATATTATAAGTTACACCATTAGGTAGCCATACACATTGTATATATACAACATAATGTACAATATTATAAGTTACACCATTATGTAACCATACACACTGTATATATACAACATAATGTACAATATTATAAGTTATACCATTAGGTAACCATACACACTGTATATATACAACATACTGTACAATATTAGAAGTTACACCATTAGGTAACCATACACACTGTATATATACAACATAATGTACAATATTAGAAGTTACACCATAAGGTAACCATACACACACTGTATATATACAACATAATGTGCAATATTATAAGTTACACCATAAGGTAACCACACACACTGTATATATACAACATAATGAACAATATTATAAGTTACACCATAAGGTAACCATACACACTGTATATATACAACATAATGTACAATATTATAAGTTACACCATAAGGTAACCATACACACTGTATATATACAACATAATGTACAATATTATAAGTTACACCATAAGGTAACCATACACACACTGTATATATACAACATAATGAACAAGATTATAAGTTACACCATAAGGTAACCATACACACTGTACATATACAACATAATGTACAATATTAGAAGTTACACCATTAGGTAACCATACACACTATATATATACAACATAATGTACAATATTATAAGTTACACCATAAGGTAACCATACACACTGTATATATACAACATAATGTACAATATTACAAGTTACACCATTAGGTAACCATACACACTATATATATACAACATAATGTACAATATTACAAGTTACACCATTAGGTAACCACACACACACTATATATATACAACATAATGTACAATATTACAAGTTACACCATTAGGTAACCATACACACTGTACATATACAACATAATGTACAATATTACAAGTTACACCATTAGGTAACCATACACACTGTATATATACAACATAATGTACAATATTATAAGTTACACCATTAGGTAACCACACACACACTGTATATATACAACATAATGAACAAGATTATAAGTTACACCATAAGGTAACCATACACACTGTATATATACAACATAATGTACAATATTATAAGTTACACCATTAGGTAACCATACACACTGTATATATACAACATAATGAACAAGATTATAAGTTACACCATTAGGTAACCATACACACTGTATATATACAACATAATGTACAATATTATAAGTTACACCATTAGGTAACCATACACACTGTATATATACAACATAATGAACAAGATTATAAGTTACACCATTAGGTAACCACACACACACTGTATATATACAACATAATGTACAATATTATAAGTTACACCATTAGGTAACCATACACACTGTATATATACAACATAATGAACAAGATTATAAGTTACACCATTAGGTAGCCATACACACTGTATATATACAACATAATGTACAATATTATAAGTTACATCATAAGCTAACCACGCACAATGTATATATACAACATAATGTACAATATTATAAGTTACACCATTAGCTAACCACGCACACTGTATATATACAACATAATGTACAATATTATAAGTTACACCATAAGCTAACCACGCACACTGTATATATACAACATAATGAACAAGATTATAAGTTACACCATTAGCTAACCACGCACACTGTATATATACAACATAATGAACAAGATTATAAGTTACACCATTAGGTAGCCATACACACTGTATATATACAACATAATGTACAATATTATAAGTTACACCATAAGCTAACCACGCACACTGTATATATACAACATAATGTACAATATTATAAGTTACACCATAAGCTAACCACGCACACTGTATATATACAACATAATGTACAATATTATAAGTTACACCATAAGCTAACCACGCACACTGTATATATACAACATAATGTACAATATTATAAGTTACACCATTAGGTAGCCATACACACTGTATATATACAACATAATGTACAATATTATAAGTTACACCATTAGGTAGCCATACACATTGTATATATACAACATAATGTACAATATTATAAGTTACACCATAAGGTAACCATACACACTGTATATATACAACATAATGTACAATATTATAAGTTACACCATTAGGTAGCCATACACATTGTATATATACAACATAATGTACAATATTATAAGTTACACCATTAGCTAACCACGCACACTGTATATATACAACATAATGTACAATAGTATAAGTTACACCATAAGGTAACCATACACACTGTATATATACAACATAATGTACAATATTATAAGTTACACCATTAGCTAACCACGCACACTGTATATATACAACATAATGTACAATATTATAAGTTACACCATAAGGTAACCATACACATTGTATATATACAACATAATGTACAATATTATAAGTAACACCATTAGCTAACCACGCACACTGTATATATACAACATAATGTACAATATTATAAGTTACACCATTAGCTAACCACGCACACTGTATATATACAACATAATGTACAATATTATAAGTTACACCATTAGGTAGCCATACACACTGTATATATACAACATAATGTACAATATTATAAGTTACACCATTAGCTAACCACGCACACTGTATATATACAACATAATGTACAATATTATAAGTTACACCATAAGGTAACCACACACACTGTATATATACAACATAATGTACAATATTATAAGTTACACCATAAGGTAACCACACACACTGTATATATACAACATAATGTACAATATTATAAATTATAAACTAGAATGGATGTGTACAATGCAGAACTTTATATGTTGCATTCGTTCGAATATTAATCAAAGAAACATTATAATTCAATTATGCAAAGGAAGTTGTGCAAGTGTATAAATCATATTAAATTGAATTTAACTGCAGAAGAAATATTATAGAATAATTTCAATAACAAACACTCTGATTTTTTTTATAAATTTTCTACAATACTATAAAGAACATCGTATCGTGAAGTAGTCTTTGTACCAAAGATCAAAATGTTGAATAAATCTCATCAACTTGTCATCGCCTCTGTATTTTAATATTTTAAGATCAACGTCAAAATAACCATGAAATTTTACACTAAATCAAGGACGTACATTTCTCAAAATACAATAAATCATTAATTTGTGCGATTATACAACTCTAAAACTGTTGAGAAGTTAGGGTACACTTTTAAAATATTCCCAATTTGCGCGCGCATCACTGGAGCGGAAAGGGCCTGCGATATTAACAGCAACAATGATCTTATTTAAAGTTAAAGATAATCGCGTTCATACTTTCAATTAATGTGATCTATGGATGGTGAAAAGGTAGTATTTGATCTTTATCTGCGAGATACTAGCGGCGATAAGTTGATACAAACAGCTGTAAGCTTGAAACAGCAAATAAGGCGATGACTTTCACATCGTCCCCGCTCGATAATACCCGTAATTATGTTACCACGAGATGCGATGAATAAAAAAAATTAAAAGAAAATTGATTTAAATACAGCCACCTGTGCATTATACGAGTATGCTTTACAATAGTTACACGATGTTAGCAAGATTTTAGTGCAGTTTAACCGACACCCAAAATAATATTGGTGGATAAAATATTGTTTGTTTTCATAAATGCATTTAAAGCATTGCTTTACCATCGTATGCATTCAATGACCTCAGCTTTAATATATATCTGCTTGAATTCTTGTTTATTGTGACACACTGTTTACTCACTGTGTGTGGTGTTTTGGATGTTCGGGCTTTACCTCAAACATGTCTGCTATACACGTACATATTACATTGTTTGGATACATGTATTTTAAGCTGATATTTGACTGGCAGTATCGATGATAACCCACGCTGAAAGATCTTCGAACCAATGCCCGCTTAAGTGAGTACTATGGCAGATCAGTCGGACAACGAGCATGCATACCAGAGTCACCGCCGGGAACCAATTAATTATTGGGGTATTATGTGACTAGGTAATATTTTTTGTGCGTAGTGACAAGCGTCATACCTTGAACAATTGATCTAAATGCAAGTTCTCATGTTCTCTCACTGTTTGAATGTATTTTAGTATCCGAATAAATATATTCTCAAAGAAACATTGACGTGAAAATCAAACAGCATTTTTGTACATTTTCCAGTTTGTGTTTTTTAAATATAAACTTAAAGGAGTTAACAGAAAAGGATCTATGTAAGCCTTTAATGTAACAAAGTTTATAGAGCACGATATACGCACTGACTCCTAGGTAATATTTTTTGTGCGTAGTGACAAGCGTCATACCTTGAACAATTGATCTAAATGCAAGTTCTCATGTTCTCTCACTGTTTGAATGTATTTTAGTATCCGAATAAATATATTCTCAAAGAAACATTGACGTGAAAATCAAACAGCATTTTTGTACATTTTCCAGTTTGTGTTTTTTAAATATAAACTTAAAGGAGTTAACAGAAAAGGATCTATGTAAGCCTTTAATGTAACAAAGTTTATAGAGCACGATATACGCACTGACTCCTAGGGGGCTTTCTTAGAACGAATTAACGTTTTTGATATGGTCTTAACACGCATGCGCACAGGCTTCCGGCTACTCAATCTGGATAATTTTCAACTCGCACGAGATGTTTCATAGAATAAGTAAATATTTATGAAGAATTCTCGATTAAATTGGGATTAAACATGTTTGTATAGTCAGCCATGCGTGTAGATTCATTAAATATTTATGAAGTACTACCTGACTCGAGATTTTCATGGCGAACTTATTTTTTGCAGACAAATTTATTGGAGCATAATCTGATTTGAAGAAACCATTTTGTTTATAGTGAATGAAATCTCTCACGATTTTGTAAACAGACATGAATTAAGTCTACAACTCCCCCCCCCCCCACAAAGCATATCAGTAAATTAATTGTGTGTTACCAGAAGGCGTTCAATATTCTGTACAAAATGGCAATTTTCGTCAACTGCCTAGCATCGCCGATGTTCTAGTCTTGAAACTTTTTTATGGTACAGTGAACTGATATGATATTTGTTACAAATATTTAATGTGGCATTAATTAAATTGATCGAGTTTTTTACAAGATTGGTCTACAGCACAGCAATTAACTGCAACAGGATGACAAATAAAATATGAATTCATTAAAATTTATGAGAATTATTCATATTAATACTGTGACAGTCACATAAATGCTATGATTTTACCATAGTATTTAGTCATAGGCATTTATCTGAAATGCTTCAGTTATGCGTAGTTTATTAATATTCTCCATACATTCATAAAGAAAATATTTTCACATTATTGTTTACATAAATATAACTTCATGACAATGACTTAAAGTCACGAAATAATAATACATGTAGGTTAATGGTAGAAGACGATGCGTGTATTCGGTAATGCTTTAATGCAATCGGAGGAAAGGGGGCGATACGAATATAAACACAGACACATACAAACAGTCAACATATTACATTATAATTCACATTTAAGAATGTTGTAAAACATATGTAACGACCATCGATATGTGTTATACATGTATGACTTTTTCTCAGTTTCTGTTTTTTAAAACAACATTTAAAAAAAACCCAGTAATTCAAAAGTTTATTCGGGCATAAATATTCTTGAATAGTTCAGTTATCTGTTGAAAGAAACTGGTAGTTCAAAACTATTTTTATAGTAGCAGAGTGATTTTCAACTATATCATTTTCATTCATAATTATATGACATCATATTAGCATGTGCGACATACATGGACACACATTCAGGGCGGATGTAGAAAACGTACGACTTTGGTCCACATCAAAATTCACGACAAGTAACGGCCTGATAGAGTTGGACAAACGGAATTCAACTCACAAAAAACGTATGAACACTTTTACTTGAGATTCTCCAGTTCTGTGATACGAATATGTACACGTACGAGTATGTCGGAATTAGATAAAAGAGTACAAATTCCTTACACGATCTCGGCTTTTTGGACGACAGCATGATTTGGAGAGGCTACTCAAGAACTCCACATTACTAGTTTTTAGAAGCAAAAGCGAAGCGAGTGCTTCTATGTATAGTTATACACCCAGTTTTGTTTTGACAAAAACATGACGCCATATAATCGCGTTGAAAAATAGTACTATCGGTTGTATAACTCTACCGATTGCATTTATGATACAAGTTGGATATATTGCAGGATTATGTTCATTTTTGAATAATTACATTGTAATGACATTTCCAACTGAAAAACTATTGAGTTTAATAATTCAGTATTCATCCGCACAAAAGTTTCATTCATAGTACGCTTCGCTACTATATACATTGACTCGCTAAAAGACACTAGCAGGGCGAGGACACCAGTTAACCGTAACCCCGCCTACCGGATAGATATAAAGTACGGAATGCACTCGATCTTGCGGAATGAATTTCTTATTTGTTAGATGGGCAGGAAGTGAAGGTATGAATTTACTCTCAACTTTAACAGAATTGGGAACATGACAAGTGAACCTTTACCAAAACGTCTTCATTTCACTGAGCCAAAACTGACCATTTTGAGGAAATTTTAGTCCAAACAATACATACATTTGAGTTTGAAAAATGGTGCCTAGAGTTGGTTGAGCTTTTTGGTATTATCTAATGCACATCTACCAGATATTATGAATTACATTTTAACTTTTGCTTCTGACAGTACTCTCAGTGCTTTGATTAAAGAAGCATGTATACATAAGTAGGTTACATATTATACCCTTATATACTTGTACGTGTAAAATACAGAACAGTTGAAGCCACTTTTATTGTAAACAAAGTAAAACATAGGACAGTATACGTACAATAATGCCGCATGAAGAAAAATATGCAACACATCAAAATATTAAGAACAAAGAGATCATGATGAACGGTTCTAAATACCAACAACGGCAGTAATACAAGAAGACACCAATAGACCAAGCACGTGACAAGGAACACCCAACTTATATCATGAAGTAGGTCTAAATGGTGTATATACAGTACAGCCTCTCCATAGAGGCCCTCTAAGGCAACAACAGCATGATTTTCCCACTCTACGATTTAAATATTAATTCATCCTCTCTAGAGCAACAACCTCTCAACAACAACATAATTTTCCTACTCCCAATGGGTGTTGCTTTGGAGAGGTTGTATTGAAGTATAAAACATACCTAGTGCTCGCATTTTTAAAAATTATTTGGTGTCCTTATCTTAACAGTATATAAAACCGGCGTTCTAACAATGACTTAGTACACACTGCGTATGCGAAGCACTAAGACGGTTAGAATGCATATTTGGGTATTAAACGTAATTTACGAAGAACATATCCACAAAATACGATATCTTCACAATAATATAACAGTATAGCAATATTTTTAGCTTTATGAAATACAGTGTCACAAGTTCATATACAATCAATGTTCAAACTATCATTTAGGCACCATTTATTTTTTGTTGTTTTTCGTAGAGCAATACAGAATACACTCATGGTCAACGATCACATCTTCATAAAATATTTCAGTCATAACGACATTGATAATATCGATTTCTACATTCGAAGATCGGACCTTCAACATACGGAATAGAACCGTAAACAGTCCATGATAAACGCTCGTCATAAAACAAGATTGCTCAGCAAACCGACGTATCAGTGTATCTATTTAGTATTTATTCATTACACCCCACCTTGCTGTTAGATTCCTCTGTTGTGTTTTATATAATAGATTTTACTGTTCATAATAATAACGTGGACGTTTAGAGAGCCATAACTTATACATCAGATCTTAAACATGCAATATGACGAGATAACATCTCTTTGATGCCCGCCATCTTGAATATTCTCTGATTTAATTACGGAAATTATAGAAATGTTTCGCAACGATACGACCTTAAACTCCGTAATTTATATAACATAAAGACCTTTAAGAATTTTTGTTTTAATTATATTCATTCTAAGCTCGAGTGATCTCGAAGAAGTGTTTGCTAAAATCCTTAAAACGTCATCACAACTGTTTTCTTTTCTTCTTCTTGTCTGCTTCTGATGCAACAGCGCCCTCTAACGGCGATATATTGATACATTTAAAACACAGAATAGTTTAATAATGGCAATTAAATCCTTAATCGAACCCGATCAGTGAATCAGGAACACGTCTAAAGAAAAAACATGCTACATGTTCCATTAATTTTCTCGCAATGTATAAATATTATGCGCCATTTCCACCATTTTCCACGGTTATATTAGTTCCAGGATCTGATATCTCTGTGCGCTTCAAATATTTATCTGCTCCTTGCAAATAAAAACTCTTCATATTTTGCATCAAATGCCAGTTTTATTTCAATTTTATTTGCGAATCAAATGGCGGTTTTACACTTTATTTCTTCTTTTTGTATCAAAGATTGGTTCGAAATGTGGAGCGTCATACGACGGACTACTTTTACGAGTCTGTTGATTGAATCTTTACGAGAGTACCAATTATCAGAAAATTTCACGACTTAACAATGTTCGCTCCTCTGTGCATACATTTACTGTCTGGAAAAAAGTAGATCGAATAAACGATTTTTCTTCTCCTTAACTATTCGACTGACTACAATTTAAACTACATTAAATGTTACAGCATACGCACGATCTATATGCGGATGGATATATACGCTTGAATCAATTTTTGTTCGGTAAATTGGAATCTCGTATTCTTGAAGCCCTATTATATTAGTTATACAATTCATAATTCAAAAACTCATGAATTGACACCATTCGATATTTTTTTGTTATATGTGTTTCGCACCGCGTGGCCCGTCAGTGAATTTATACATCATTCGTCAGTCAACATAGTGCGCTAGTGTCACGTGATTGCTTTAATTGTGTCACTTTATCACTCGATCTGTAAGTCGTCAATACATGTCACATATATAATGGAAGAAAGAGAGCAAGCATCGCTTTGACACAGGCAGTTTGTTAGAATATCAACCAAGTCGAAACTAAATATAAAGAAAAACGTTGCTAGGAGCAGACGTCACACACGACGTAGCCAGCGCATCAATAGCAGAAAAGTGTTTGATTTCGACGTACAACACACACGTCTGCTGTTGTCACCTCTGTAGATCTAAGAGTAGCAATTACTACAGTCTGCAGTCACTTTCGTTTAATTAAATGATCGTTTTTATAATAGCCTTATTACTGGTGTTATATGTCTTGTTTTAGAGAATTATAAAAACGATCATTATAGAAACCATGTCTGACGCATCTAATATGATAAATAACTGTATTTGTAAAACGGTATAAAAAAGCAATGTATTTAAAGCCTGGCAGCCAATCAGAACCTTATTTATTCAGCCTCGTTTCAAGACTTAGATCCTACAATCCTGCCTATATATTAAACTATTATACATCCAAACAAAAAGTCAATTAAGGCACTGATAGAACAGCTACAGCTTGATTGTGTTCATAATTTATTTTCCACCAAAACATAAATAAGAGAAAGGGTTTCCATTCAAACTTCTTCACTACCGGTTTACATTAATCGTTTAACATGCATGAAAACTTTACTTTATAATGCTGAAATGCATAATGTCTGTTATTATAATAAAAATATACATGTAATAAACGAAGGAAGATTCTGAATGGTGAAACATTACAGAATTAGGTCATTGTTAGTATTTTCGACGTGAGTATGAACTGATATTATGATAACTACATATGTACATGTATAAAATAGTATCTACTTGGAAACATTCGTTGAATACATATACAGTGTCATATTTCATCTCGATTAAATTCCTTTTTAGACAAAAAAAAGCATTCTGTTTCTTAACAACACCAACACCAGCAACAATAATAACACCATTAACATAAACAACAATAAAATCAATATCAATAACAGCAACAACAACAACAATGACGATTTCATCATCATCAACAACCACAATAAAACAACAGCCACAGCATCAACATGATGATGATAATAATAAATAAATAAAACTCGTGGAAACATCCTGAATATTGACTCCATATTCAGTGTTCGGATTGCTTCATTAGGGAACCATATATCATAATGATATTCCTCTATTTATAGAATTAAAAAAGAAAATATATACGTATTCATGACTTCTTAAACATTAACAGTACCATGATGCTAGCGGATACATCACAGTCCAATAAACATATTTCATGTAATATTTATTGTTACATGTATAATATATTCATTGACAACACCTGTTTTGGTGTATCTAATGTTTCGCCTTTTATACCGAAACTATACATAATTGAAACTCGTACTTACATCATTACGTCATAAACACTGTAAATTCTTCAGTCATATGACTCTTGGATCATATATTTCAATATCTACTGGAGTTTTATGTGGTATATATTCCCTACGTTATCATTTATCATTGGTCTGTCATAGTATCGTAGTTATTTGTTATTATCATAACGCGAAACAACACATTCACAAACTCGGTGTTCATTATCAATATTTTACTATAATTACTTGAACGATTATCATTTCATTAATAATTTGTAATAAATTCATTAATTGTAATATAATTCATATTGATTCTATCAGCAGTAACCATGTGTTAGAATTATGATTACCCCACCCACACCATTAATGGATGGCTAATGCGGTATGTTTTCTCCCGTGTAAGCCATTAATTCGTTTCTCCTCTTGCAAACGCGCATCTAGCAATAATTTCATTTTCAGTCATGGATTATTTTGTGTGTGTGTCCAGAACTTAAGCCTCATGTTGGCTATAAACTAATTTTTAACGTTTTGCTTCTGATAAAGAAGTCAATTAAGAATGCATGGTAATTGTAGATATACATAAAATGATGTTGTTTTGTGAAATCTAAGGATTGCTTCTTAATCGAGGAGTGCTCAGGTCATCCAATATATTAATCACGGGCTAAATGTAAAAGTACAAATTTATTACGCCAGTTACTAGTATTAGATAACCTTAAGGAGTGTTGATGTACCAAATATCGTTTGAATTCCGCGCAAGTTTCAAATCAAGTTCGATACAAAGTGTACATCAAGTGTAGAGTAAAATATGATTACTTGACATTAACACCCTAGAAAGATCAGAAAACGCTAATCATTTAACAAATAGGAAATTTTAATAAGAAAGAGTCACAATAAACCTAAGTAAGAGTACGGTTATATATGCTTGACGGTATAATGGATGGATAATGTTGTCATTATACCTAGGTTATTTACAACATATAACATTACACATCATAAACTTAATCACATAAACAATGGTCTCCATGCTGAGCCAAGATGGTCAATGAATTAACTGGATTATATTGTAGTGACAAGCTCTATATAGATGTAATGATATGTTTTAATAGAAATAGACTTCAGTAAAAGCTGCCGCAAATGGAAATATATTGCAGTTCTACTAAAATGTAATAAATAATGTAAACAAACGTTGAGAATACAATGTGATGAATCGTCTGTATATAGTAAAGTTTGTAGGTAGAGCAGGTAGATATTGTGATGTTTGTATATCTAAACTAAAAACTACTGTTTAATGTGAGGACTAGATATTTAGACATACTTAATGCAGTTTTGTGTATAAATTGTGCAATATCTGTGTTAATTGATTAATCATCTAATATAAGTGGGCGATTAGAAAATGACAAGACTGAAAACAAAATAGTTTGCGGCAATACGAGTAAAAAGGTGACCGACGAAACTCGACAATACAGGATACCATGCATTTCCATTGGTTAAAAAACTCGGCAATATATGACATTATGAAATGCGTGTTTTTCATTGGTTGTTGAAACTCGCCATAATACGAGTAAAGGCATAAGAAAATAGTAAATCTATTTTCTGCAAAACAATTCAAACGGTGTTCAATTTTGTGTTATAGCTCGGGTGATTTTTTGACATGAGGAAAATGAATTTTGCCAAGTTGGTCATATAAAATAACTACACGTTGTGTCTTAGATCTGTGTAATTTGGACAAACGGACAGGAAATAATGATATTCATAATTATACCAGAAATAGTATGGTTGAACATGCTCTGTTAATGCCTTCGTTCCTTTTGCACATTATTGTACATCAAGATCACGTGACGAGTCTTATTTCTTATACATATATACATTACCTGTGTTATACATGCCACGAACAGCACATGCTTTATTTAGAATTGTACAAAGATGTACAACATCAAAGTACATGGTCATAAAAAATCAAAATTAAATTTATATGTATACCTATTTTCAATTTTCTTTATTCATGTACCTATACACATAAATATGTATAACATAAACCATGTGATTTAATGATATACCACATTATTAATGATATATACATGTATATATGCATTATACATTGATATTAGAGCAGCACGCATGACTTTTAATGAGCAATTATTTGATAAGGATATCTTATAATATTCAAAAATGTTGTTAAGGCGTGTATGAAAATAAGAAATTAAATATGTAACGATACTAATACGTTGTTGGTAATTATTTTGCATTTAATGTTTATTTTCTTGTGATATTTTAACAACTAGAGATAATTTCATTTGAAACTTATTTTGTATAGGTGATAGATATACATGTAGGTTCGTAGGGCCTATATTTGTATATAATGTAACATGTACATATGTCATGTCATTTGAATAAAACATTTGCTTATTATCTTATTTACTTACTTATATATCCATGTATTTAATGTGCATTTATTAGTTGATATATATATATATAGCATTGTATACATATACTGTTTACTTATATGCCTCTATTTTTCTCTTTCTTGTGTTACATACTAGTATGTTTGTTACCATTGTTAAAATAGTCACGTGCTACGTTCAGATGTCTGTATGTTACGTTACTCTCTTAGAATAGAATTTAGTTGTTTGTTGTTTTCTCTGATTTATCGGATGTTTCAAGTACCATACAGATATCTAAAAAATAAAGACACACGAAGACACATGATGACATCTACTCGAATTATAGTTGTATAATGGAACATGTTCATTTTGAAGTATTTTTTTCTCAAATGAATTTTGAGTCTATCTTTTCTCATATGCATATCTTTCATCTCGTGTATTACTACATATTATGTAGTTTAGTTAAACATATGTTACATGGGCCATCCAGAGCGTCTCACCATCTGATCGTTCAACAGATTGCATGAATACTGATGTCATAATAAGTTGGATGTATTATAAGATAGAATTCCGAATACTAATTGTAAGATAAAGAAGGGTCTTGTTTTCGGGCGACAGTAGGTTTCGAGTGTTTAACAATATTTCTTCAACTAGGTTTCCTAAACTCTTGTCCCTAAGTCCCAGCATATGGACATTGTACAAAAAACAGAAGTTATATCTAAATGGCAGGCATTGTCTGCAATGTCCTTAACTCTTGTTTCTATGTCCCAGCATAATTTATGGAAATTGTACAAAACAGAAGATATTCCTCCAACGTGAGTCATTCACTGTATGGTAATAAAAACCAAAATAAACGGTAGTTCTAACAAAACACCTTGACAACATGCAGAATAAATCTTTAACTTATTTAATTCATAGCTTGAAACTATATTTGTAACTTTAATAATTTTGTTCTCCCTCCGAAATTAAATATGTATCTTTTTAAAAAAGAAAGACGCGGTATGTCGTGGTTGACGATTTGGTTGAAAACTTTGCGTCAACGTTTTTTCGTTCTCCAACACGAATTCGAATGCTTTTAGAATTACATGTATACTGTTCGGTTTTCGAATGCTTTTAGAATTACATGTATACTGTTCGGTTTGGGAGAGCTTGGAATTATTAAGTTTACAAAAATTTGTATACGTGCATAAAGTTTGAACATTCAAAAAAGAAAATTGATCGAATAAACGGGAATAAAAAAATGACAAACATCGCCCCTGCCGAGAATATCGACTAGGTTGCCTCCCTTGTTGTTTGACGTCACTGTTGACATTGAACAAGAAATTGTGGTAACTTGATGAGCACAAGGTTAGTACTGATGTAGGATCAATGAAAAGTATGATAAAGTTAAGGACCTATAAGGGATCGCCAGTATGTAACTGAAATACTGAAAATACTAGGCAAAACCCTAAAACATTTACACAAGTCAACATTATAATATTTTGTATCTGAATGTCATCATATGTGGTAGAAAAGAGTTCCACGTGTACAACAAACATGGATATATTATTTTATGTGTTGAAATTGTTTTCTGTCCACATTTGTGTGTTTATCTGAGTAAAATGAGCTTCTAATGTTATATCGGTTATATCTAAACTTGTCATATTTGGATAAAATATTGCTGAATAATTCATACAAAACAAAAGAAAATATATTATTAATTTTAATGATAATGATTATTATGCAAATATCTACTAGATTCGGAACTTGCAACACATGATAATACAGACGTTTTACTCAGAGCATAGTATATATACATTACAACAAATTACTTATATAATCAACCCGCAATATTTTATAGCATCTATATATACATATCACTATTCAGCGTCCTCCGGAGCCTAGAACATTTTCACAGAAAATATATTCTGTTACTTTCCATGACCGTCATCAGAAACACTTTCGCGCTTTTATGTTTTCCTCCAGATATCTGAGCACTGTCGTGAACCGCGTGACTTGCTTTTAGTGACGTCATGTCATTAATATTCAAATAAATTAACCAATGAAATTCTTAGAAATGTCATGTCGAGCCCTCACGTGATCTATCATGTGGCAATTCTTGTTCGTCACCGGAAACAGTATTACAGTGAATGTTTATGGGACTAGATGGACACGATACGTCGCTGTCACAAAAACTTTCATTTTTATTGTCTTTTGAAGAATATGAATATTCAGAAGCTGGCCTTTGTTCGCTATCTGAGTCCTTGTCATCACACACATCAACACAAACACGCTCTGTAGTGTCTCTACCTGAAGCGTCTCCTGTCGTCTGCGAACTTTTTCTTTTGGTATCATCAGTTCGTCTGGCTGCTTCTTCTTCCCGTTTTGTCTTGCGCCATTTTGCTCGTCTGTTCTTGAACCAAACCTGTAAATGTGGAAACAAAAAAATTAAAAGACAGAAAACAACAGAACAGATTTTTTATCAGAAAAAGGAGCAGTATCGAATTAATTGCCCAAAATTATACGTGTATGTTTATGTTCAATAGACGTAATCCCAGGCATTATTTCAGACAATGACTTATTGATCAAATATTAATAAATTTCATGTAAATTTATTTAAATTTACTATTCAGAATTTCCGTGAGTTTCAACACTCGTTGTATTGAATTAACCATGTTTGATTTATGTTGACACACAAGTGGTTGTGACAGAAATTTAAACGCATGTTCTGTTCGCGAGTCTGTTTTTACTTCAAAGGAATGATTTTTTTCCACAATGAGACAACAATTACTTGAACAGAATTAATAGAAATAACAAAAAAAAATCATGTATAGTTTTGCATTCGTGTTTTTTAGCACTTGCATAAAAATATTTTTATAATAAAAGTATAGTAGTGAAAAGATATAATTTCATTTTTTACTTTTATATTAATTTTGTATGTTATATTGTTGTCTATAACCGCCTACATTTTTATTAAAATGATTCCATCCTCATTATCAGTTGATACAAATACTCAGATGATCATCACAAATAGCTAATATTTCATTGCAATAATTTCTGACATATTCAAATATAATATATCGACTATTTCGAGGGTATTAAATGCATATACCCTTTAATATCTCAGATAAAAGCTTATCAACAATTGTTAAAATACTTTCAGCTAGTTTTATTGTCATATAATGTTAACTAATGTAAAAAAAAAAAAATACTAATGGCTGTTCAAACACGTGACTAAATGCGGTTTATCATAAAACTATCACTTTGTGTGTTCCTAATAACACATTGAAGGTACTTATAAACAGTGAACACCCATTGAGCCGTGAGAAGATTCGTACATTTGAGTAATTTTCTCAAAATCTGACTCATGTAAAAAACGCGAAAAATAGAAAATCAACGAGTTTTGTCACCAATAAAATATTATATGGTTGATTTGAGACTTGTAAATTACATGTACATTTATACTGACTATAATTGGTGAAATATAGAAGTTAGATGTTATCACAATTGATCGATTAAGATATTAGCATTCTTAAACAATCTGAATAAAACAGCTGTGTCTGATGTATACAACATCTTGTTGCTTTAACTGTCAATATTCTCTTGTTTTACGACTGTGCGATACTTTTGAAAACCCTATTTACAGAAATTATTTTAAACCATTATTTTAGAGATCTGAATTATTTCAAGTGCTACCGACCCGAGTAGCAATGTTAACAAATTAGACTCAAGTTTATTTTCAAAATACTGCCAGTGAAGTTTGCGATTATGAAATCGTATTGCAAAAAAAAAACATGGTTATTTAGTTCTTTCTTCTTACTGTGACCGTCCATTGTTTTGTTTTTCGGTATTTTATTTAATTGTTCACGTAAAGAAATAATCATTAATTATGAATTATATAAATACAAAAAAAATGCATTTATATTTGGTTGGATTTGGGTTTTTTTTTGTTGTACAAAAACGTATGCCCAATTGCGACCGACTAATTATTACAGTGTACATTGAAAATCAGACTTCATACATAAACTTGCATCGACCTTTTTATATAATATCTTTGTATAAAATAAATAAACGAAATATTAAACATAAACCTGATTTATTATATTTTTGCTTTGCCATTCATTGTGATTTACCCCAAACATTCTCTTAAAGCTTAACCCTTGTTCAATATTGTTATCTTCATATAAAATAGTAATTATTAATTTTGTTTTCATCATTTTATTTTTAACATGGAAATATATCTATTCTTCATTGATATGAACTTTCAAATGTACAAGTGTCATTGCCATGTGTATATTATCAATCCAGCACATGGGCCTTAATCTTGGCTTAATTAAATCGAAATAAATAAACGAGTATGGACTTGGACTTACCTCTACTCTTTCCTCTTTTAGATCAACTTTCATGGCTAACTCTTCTCTCAGTAAAACATCGGGATAATGTGTTTTGTTAAACGTATTTTCTAGTTCTTCAAGTTGCTCTTCTGTGAAAATCGTCCTGTGTCGTCGTTTACGTTTTTGTCCTGCCCGCATCAAATCCATTGGGTTGAGGAAACTCTGTAGTGGATGGTAGGCCGCGGCTGTTAAATAAACAATATTTATTTATTTGAAATTAACGAAACAAGATTATCCAAACATTTTTTATTTCATTTATTAGTACTACAGATTAGATCATCGATACAGTGTTCTTTCGATGCCATTTTGAAAATAAAACAATCTCAAAGCACAACGGACGGATCTTCAAAAATGAATATTTTTGAGATCGGACAACATTATTTTGTATTTATTATTATATTCATAACGACATTTTGTGACATTTTTATATTCCCGACATTAAAAGAAAATCCCACTGTTTCGTACCTAAGGCGATTCGACCATAATTTTTCTGAGTAAACATGTTTGAAAGCATTGTTCATTAACTAGTGTAACTTTATACCAAGTTTTATTTGAACACGACACAGAACAAACAGGTTTATTAGATAATGGCTCCCAGCTGTTTGTCTTTGGAAATTCTGATCTTTATTAATGTTGGTTTAAATCGAGCTAGAATTTACTTTTCCGCTTTCCGACTGGAATTAAAACACCTTCTAAGATTAAACACTTTATCTAAAACATCAAAACAGCACCGCTTCATTGAATTCAATGTCCTTGATAGAATTTAGACAAATGAAAAATATAACAATAATCGCCAGTTTTACGCCAATTATCATTCAAAGAATTTAGTTACACTATTTCTGTCGTGTTATGTCAGATTTAATTGCTCCAAAAGCGATTATCTGTAATTCAACATTGATAGTTATTGCCTAGAAACAACGTTTTTACAACTTATAATGCGATTTTCACGTCATTCTATTAAAAGATTTTAATTGAATCAGCGTTAACATTGAGATATCTGGAGGTAATTGGAGTGTTGTCTTTTCCGTTTAATTATCATGTATTTATTACAAGATAAACTCCAAGAGATTTTAGACTGGAATTATGTGGAAATATCCCAGTACATTTCCATGTATAGTTACTATGTGCTGTTTTGTTCCAGTTAATTTGTCGTAGCTAAATTAAACCCATCTTTAGATTAAGAACGTTTTCTGTTAAATTTATTCTTTATTATTTACGGGAGCATATTTTTTGTGTTATCAAAATGAGCACTATCTGCATAGAACTCTTTGAAAACTGACACATTTATTCTATAAACAGATAGGAATCAGAGTCATACAAAATGAACAGTTGAACCGGTCCACAGCGAAGCCTAGTGTTTTATATATCAAGTCGTAGCGAGGAGATCTCGGCTTCATTAAGATATTCCTCAGATTATCGTTTAATCCCCTTTGTTGTGGTAATATTCCGCCTTGTGGGGACTGAAATATACCGGACTGAAATGTGAGCCTTGTTTTAGTTCGCTCTGTATCTCTGAGTTAAATCTGACAGGCCTCTTAAAATATGAAATTATTACTTTAAGAAGTAGGATATCCCTCAGCGTGTATGATTATACATTTGCTTCAAATTCATAAATATCATTTTGATTTTATACATGCATTATGAAGACAATCAAAAGTATTTTCTTTAAATAAATAAGCAAGAATTCTTTCTGCTTTAGGAGTTAATAAAAAAATGCAAATTTTGGTGTTAGATGTATTTGCAAACTTAAACAGAATTATTTACGATCTTATACAATAAATTATTTTCCCAACAGTTTCCATGTAATATTTTACGAGATAATAACATCATATTTATTACTTTTAAATAACATCACTTTACACGTAGGCATTTTTGATAATTTTAGTCGCGTACTTTCCGAACATTAAGACAACTACTATAAGCCACAGGGGACACGTTTTATCAATATAAAAATTTAGACATCAAATATTAGGATACGTATTGTTTTTTTCTGATTTTAATCACTGTCGATTTGTTGTTGTTGTTGCTCGGGGCTCTCGTGCATATTTGTTATTTTAATCATCTGAGAATCGCATGTTTTAAACACTTACTGTGACATCTGTTTACATGCTTGGTGAATCTAATCGGTATACTTAAAGTGTTCAAAGGATGTTTTTTTAGAAAAGCTTTTTTCAAAAGCTTTTTAATAATTTATCTCGAGTCCATCTTTTTTCACATGTTGTTAAAATACTGTGTTATGATGGTGGTGAGTTTGAGATTAAACACAAGATTGTTTAACCGATGAAATTAAAATACTAACTTTTCAGACATTATTAAAACATGATAAATTAACACAACGCTAGCCCATGATGACATTATATATTTCAATAATCAGTGAATTTAGTTCCAGTTTTTCCATTTAATTCAATTTTTCATCCATTAAAAAGCTTCATAATAAATGCTTGATAATAGAGATTATCTATTTTAACTGAAATCTAACCAAGGTATATTAAATACGGGCTTAATTGATAGTCTTATCACTTAAACGTGGCAATATTAATTACATTATGAACAAACTATTAGTTAATTACACTACATGATACTGTTTTGTGAACATTAATCATATTACCAATTAACAGATCCCTGTGTGGAATCATCTTCGTAGTATTTAATTGTTATATCAACTAGCGTTAAATAATTCTTTATGGTAACTCACTTATCATTTAAATTTTATTCAAAAAAAATTCCAACGCTATTAAAATCTTAGCATAGTTCCGTTTTACTCAAACCATAAGTTTAAAAACTGCTGATAGATTTGTTAAAAAACTGAATTATTTAGTCCACATAAATACATTCAGAGTTTATCCAACTCTACATGTAATTCATATTTTAAAATCATTTTATTACTAAATTATTACTAAAATCTGGTATAGTAAGAGGTTCAGATTTTTTACGCCAACAAAATAATCACGGAATTAACTGATATTTTTATCTAACATATTAAACATGGTTAATAAAACATATTATCTTTGTCTTTTTTGTTGTTCTGTCTCATATCATATAATTATAATTATGCTGAGGAATGAAATAAACTGAAAATGAAACCAAATGATGCTTGCTGACTAAGTATACGGCAATGTTTTGTATAAACTTAAACACCAACATTATACTTGACTTCTTGCAAAATTACTATGTTTAAATTATAAAAAATATATGATTTACATCAAGTGAAATTATAATTTACACATATGGCACATTCCTTTTTCAACGGTAACAATTAATAATGACAATAAAATAATAAAAAAAGCAATTAATGAATTAAACTTGTTAGAATTTATAGCATATTTAGGAATAAAGAAACTTGTTGTAAAATTAATAATAATAATTCTGTACTTTTGTGCTTGTCAATCAATAAAAGTAGTTTATGCTTGTCATCAGTATATTTTTTTCAATGCCTCAATTTTGTCCTTTTATATATTTTTCAGCTAAATATGAGATACATGTAGGAATGGAATTAATCATTAGGAGTATGAACAGGATTCTCTATCGGTCGTTCCACGTGTTATTAGACGACTGTTCGAAATTCATTCCATTTTTAGCAGAACACGGCAAAATAATTAAACAACTTAATTTATCACGCAAAATTCATCCCTGTTGATTACTGTTACTTCATTAATGTCGTATTTTAGCAATTTAATTTTGTCTGGTATTAGCTGTTAATATCCAACAAACGTATCTTCCACATGGCGTCGCGTGCACGTGATTTGCAATCAGCTACAGAATTAGTTCTGGTACATTTTGTTATAAAATCTAAGAACTTTACAATAAATTCGCAATGAAAAGACAAACGGTTCAAGCATTATATCGGTACTTGCAGCAAGCTTTTTATTTATTTCAAGTAATTGTGACTTGAAATCGCATTTCGATCCTTTTTTCAGTATTCATTACTTTCAATATGCATTACATCAGGGTAATCAAGTCCTTGATTACATGTGAATATAATACGATAATTATTTCTTCATGTCGCATCGTACCAAACTGAAGTTGCCATTACTAAAAAAAAACAATGCAAAACTGTAAATACTTACCAAACATTTCTGGTGCAAGGTGTGGCATTGGTGGGTAAGGATATGGATACGTCGGGGTCGGTCTGTGAGCGAGTAGGGGTCGGTTCTGTGACAGAATGTTATCTATGGAGAACATCGAGGATCCTGACGACGATGGGGGTGTTCCGGATAGTAGTGGTGACGTCGGTACGGGTTTTATACCCTCCGGACTGCCAGGAAGCGACTTGAGTTGTTCTTGTCCACACAGACTCTTCAGTTGTTGCTCGGCATTGCAAAGTGTTTTCAGTTGTTCATGATTGTATAAAGCTTTAAGCTGTTCATGTCCGTAAGCGGCTTTCAACTGTTCACTTCCATACAGAATCTTAAGTTGTTCCGAGTTGTAAAACGACTTCAACTGATCCGGCGTGTAATAAAAACTCAACGGTAAATGATGCATCATTGTGCTTCCTTGCTTCTGTGTCAGATAAAAAACAACTAAAAATCCTTGTCAACTTTCTAAGTCCGAATTTTATAAATATAAATCAACAGAGTCCAATATTTTTTTAACATAAAACTCAATGTTCAAAATATAACTGTGTTTAACTCCCGCAGTGAGATGCGATTGTAAAACTTCTGTGCGAACTTTGCTGACTTAATTCGTCTAAATAAAATATGTATCCGCCCAAGCTATTATAACAACATATAATCTGCCCATATTAGAATGAAAGTCTAAAGAAATCTCGACAATAATCTTCCTTTTGTGCTCAAGTGGATGAAATCGAGAACACTGTCGACCAATCAGAAAACGTCTATGCAAATCGAGTGTTAAGCCCCGCCTCTTTTCTCTGAACCGTGAAAATAGAGACCAGCAAATTAAGTCTGCTCTGAGAACCACGTACAAGTAATTTCACAGTATGCCCTGAGCTAAAATACCTATATTCTATAAAGGTTTATCTGATTTTATACATTATTCTTATTATTTGATATTTTACTGATAAAGGAATATGTCAAAAGTTAGAATTACATACTAATTCAATTTATTTATTGGCATTTTTTGGTTATGATGAATTATTATTGATGTTTATTTCATAAAAATATGGCTAACGTATTGTATTATTGTAGGAAAACACGCTGTATAACCCCAGGGTAATTTCTCCCGATATTGTATCTAAGTAAAATATTTAAAAAATATCAGTAATTTATGTTTTATTGCCTTTATATGTAATGATGACAATTTCTATGCGAGAAAAAAATGCATTAATGTATTTTTCTTAATGTTTTTAAATCAGATAATAAAAGCTTTTGTTAACTGTGACTTATCTAACTTGTTTTAAAAGCATTATTAAAGAATCGATACAAAAGTGATGTATGTTTTCGGATTCTTTTGATTGCAATTAAAATGTTTTAATTACAATTGTGAAAAATTGTAAATTACAATACTAGATTATCGGTACAATCTAAAAATATCAGTTTTCTAATCAAACATATAATTGACATGTATTTTACAAATTTCAATTGAATTGCTTGATAATAAATTGTTTTAATAAGCGGTGTTTTACTTTGAAGTTAATGCGTTTCGCACGTATTGTGAATTATATACATGTAGCTGTACTAGACGCAAATAGAAGCTCTGCACGCGACCTTTTCTTGCTAAAAAAAAAAGGAAAACCTACTTAAATAATTCTAACATAAAACTAATTGAAGGAAAAATTGAAATTTCAAATATTAATTGTTGGTGTGTTGTTCTTCTGTTTCTCTTTAATTGACGCTGAACAATAATTGTTTTTATTTTTTAATTTCATAAAAAGATATATAATGGATGATAACGTAGATCTGCTTAAATCCATTTAATGTTAACTAAATTTTTATATTCAATTTATATAAAATGTGAGTGAAACTTATTTTGTATAGGATGAGCCGTGTTTTTTATTATTTATTTACATTTGAATTCGCTGTATAAATATTATATTTTACTAGTGTAAGTAAAGCAATGAACGAAATTTTAAACAATAAAGGTGAGTACGGCGAGCATAGATTCATAAACCAGAATTAGAAAAGGGAAATGCGAAAGTCAGGAACGCATATTACGAGTCGTCCAACCTCGATTGCTATTTCCGGTTAAGTGTAAGCACGACATCATGACATGTGTCTTCTGACAATTCTGTATTTTATTCTTCAAGACGTGAACATTCTTACATTTTATCAGATGTAGTCAGAACTTTGTAACAACCCTAAGATTGACATCAAATAAAAATTCACAATATTGTGACAATAAAAGTGTAACACGAATAGTAAGATAAGATGTCGAAGAAGATGATGATGACGAACGTAGAAGAATATGACAAAGAAAAAGAAGAGGAATATTTATTTATCACTAAAACTACAAGTTTCTCGTGATTAACATATATACATATTATGGCATGAAAAGTAGAAATGACGTGAAACTAAACATTTAAGTTGTACTTTAAAAAGCACAGAAAACAACCACAAGAGATGTTAAGGATAACAATGTCACAGAAATAAATTACCTAGTCTAGTTTGATTATTTTACATTTTGTCAAATTTGAAAACTATGAATGTAATGAACAGAACAGATCAGAAAATAAGATTTATTATTGAAATAGAACAATGTTCATCATCCAATAAGTTTGTATACATACATTTACAAGGGTAACATTTAAATAATAAATATGAATGATGATGATATACATGTATATTGAATCATAATGATCTAACAATTAATTCACATAACATAGACAATTAATATAAATGTAAAATCAAGTTAATGGTAAATAGGGTCACACTGTATGAAAAGTCCTAGATTCAGTAAAATGTCAATGTTTTTTTGTATTTAATAAATTAAGAAGTTTATACATATTTGGTCTTCTCAAATAGTTTGTTAAAATAAATCTACGTCTAATGAGATTATATTTCTGACACTCAAAAATGAAATGGAATTCATCTTCCACACAATTCTGTTCACAAATTTCACACAATCTTAAGTAATGGTCATGCCACAGTCTCATATAACTCAAATATAAATGGTTGTGTACATGTTACAATATTGTAACTCTATGGACATAAATGAGACTTTATTATGGAAAATACAAGTAATACTTTGTCTGTTTCTTAATTAAAACATGAACTTTAGGTTTTCATATCAGTCGCCACCCATACGTATATTTGTATATATGTGAATGAGACTTAAATAAAGAATATATATATACGTTAGTAACAATGAAATATATTCTTTGGCGATAACCAGCGTTTCATCAGATAATATTTGTCATTTTAAACGTCTGTAAATTTCTTCCCTTAAAACATCAATATGTTAGTATTTAGTTGTGTTGTTTTTTAAGTTTTAAACATTTTAATTATTACGTTAAACAAATATTAAATCTCGCTACGATTTTGAACTAAGTCGGGGCATCTTAACATTGTTTAATCCGGGAAACTTCTTATCCAATTATTTTAATTCAATAAATACATAAATGAAGATCCGTTGATTCCATTAAGGGTTTAAGGATTTGTGGGGTCTTTTCTATTGATCTAAGAGGCCGCTAATGTCGGTGTTTAATTTTCCAATGATATATTCTATTTTGGCCATGATTGGTAAATCAAAACACGGCGGATGTAAGCGCATATTCTTGATCGGGGAAATAATAGAATAATGGGATTAATAAATCTTAGCGACATAAGTTTTAAAGTATAAATAATAATATTGTCTATATAATTTATAGTCAGTTAGATTACTGTTTGTGTGCGAAAAAATGCAACCTCATCTGTGATCTGTCCAGGCTAACATAATAATCAGCTTATACACCATACAATGAAATCAGTTCTATGGAATTTTGTTGAATATTCGTTTAATATACCTTGTATCAACACATTATTAAAACATCCCTTTGAGGAAACTAGAAATTTATGATATATTTTAATCTTATTCTTTAAACATAAGACAGAAAAGTTTACCAAACACGAATCATTTAAACTTTTATATTATACAACACCATTGTAAATTAAGTATGTATAAAAAATCGTGCATGTCAATTTGTACAAAACACATTTAAATGCAATTATTATACATATATATCTGATTCCGAACATCTGTAGCAATAAAGAATATTAGAGCATGTTGAATATATTAGATATATCAATATTTGTAACAAATGACCTAAACATATGCTCGTACTTGAAATGCACGCACGTAAAACTTGTTGGAATAAATTTATTAATACAAAGGAAGACGCCATTTGTCACGATAAAAAGCCCCCCCCCCCCTACACAGTCTCGTGACAGTGGACCCGTTTACGGTTCCTACAAATATTTCCAAGGCGTATTTTGGTTCAAATGCTGTGAATTGTAGAAAGTAAATTATAAAAGTGACCCTGATTGTAAAGTATTACCGAGTGTTCTGAACTAACATGAGTGTTTAATATCTAAATGAGTGCTCAAACTATGCACTAGTGTTTAAAACTGATTAATGGTTTCAAAAGGTCTGTAAACAATTATAACATAAAAACTAAGCATCATTGACACAAAGTACACATAGAGTTTCTTACATTACACACCAATAGAGGTGTGGTTGCACATTTTTTGGGGGGTGAATGGGTTAATTTTGTGAATTTCGCTGGTCCAAGAAATTAAATTCCCACGAATGGAAATGCTAAGATGTCTATCAACAATCCGAAAATCGGTATCCGATATAATCCTGTATGTTGCGAAACGAAAACATAATTTCTCTGGTAAATTTGTACAATCTTCGACGAATTTCTACTGTTTGGGCGAAAACAGTATTTGATAAATTTGAACAGTTGTGACAGGCTTATATTGTTTGAGTTATATCATTGACCTTTCTGATCGTCCTGTATTGATTCAGTTACCCAAGCAACCGACTTCTTTTCTGAGTTTCGTTACTAGATAGTCAGTGTTATAATGTAAGTTTATTAAATATGCATCTATAGAGATCTATATATAAAACAAAGGAGTATTACACCAGTTGGTAAAATATGACACGATATACCTTAGAAAGGTGTGAACAAGAGCGACCCCTTAATATTTCGCCATATTCGCACCTTCGTTAATTTGCAAATCTTGAGTGTCAACTATGACTAGTATACATGTATCAACAATATATATCTGTCGCCTGTTGTACAACTTTTGACACGTGAAGGTCAATGAACCGATTTTTTTTTCTCAGAGGAACTTATTATTTCAAGAAAATGGCAGAAGGCGACTGGGCAAAACATTATCTTCCCAAAATTAAAACACCACAATTATAGCCGTTTAAATATAAAAAAAAAACATGAAAATTGAGCCGAACGAAAAATAAAACCATAGTATGAAATTTCATGATTTGAGTTGATCCAGTGGAAACAGGGTACATTGTCCCCTTCTATCTGTTTTATTGTTACTGTAAATCTTTATCTGCTGTGCAATGTAGATATCAAATTTATTATACATTTTCGGATAACTATATTTTTTTTGTCTCATCATGACATTGAAAAAATCTATATGACTTCATTTCCTAAATTACAGGAAGTGATACATTAATAAACCTAGGTCTAGCCATGACTAATCATATCATCCTACTTGGCTGATGTATAGTCTTCTTCACTTGGTCCAGACATAGTGGTGTTGTACATATTAACAAAAATAAAGACACACTGACTGTTAGTTTATTGATTTCAAACATGTTCATATACATCTATACATAGTTCCCACATCTACAATATTTACCTCCCTTGGCGGCCATCTTGCTTGGCAAATTTCTTATGCGCTTAATAGAAAAAATCAGAAAATTGGTTATTAAACAACTTAATTTATAAAAGATAACTTAATCATAAAGTTGTTAAGGCCATAATCACATCAGGTTTAAGAAAATGTAGTTGTCACACATAAATATCCTATATTTAGAATTATCAAAACAAAAATATAAATATCTTCTATTAGTGCTTGTTGAATTTGCTAAGCAAGATGGCCACCAAGGGAGGTAACTACAGCACTACATGTAACAGATAAATACACAAGTATGTCACAAAAAAGGGAAAAGTTAATTTATTTATCTCTTCGGATTTAACGCCATTTTCAACATTCAGTCATATCGAGGCGGGTAGTTATCCTAACCAGCTTCCCTGGATTTCATTTAGGCCTTAACCAGTACTAACCACATTCTATCCGCATGTCACTACCAAGCTACCCCACATAATTCAGAGGTGGAGGACAATTTAACATATGATGTAATATCCAGTCAAATTTGTCACGGACAGTGTAAGCCGCGCCCGGGGTTCAAACTCACAACATAGTGAGAGGTATCAAATATACTTGTATGTTACAGTGTCAGATGAAGTATGATAGCTAAAACTAACAACCTAAGTTAAGTATGCCCTCATAGAGAAATTCAACAAGTTTGTATTCATCAATACACACTAAAATAAGCTTCAGGTGATGAAGTTGTCAAACTTTAAAATAAATTCGAAATGAAACTAAAACTTAGGAAGAGAGCACGTGGATAGTTCTGACGACTGAAACCAGGACTGATGAGGTACGTATGTATATATATACATGTATGTGATATGTAGAGGTACGTATGTATATATATACATGTATGTGATATGTAGAGGTACGTATGTATATATATACATGTATGTGATATGTAGAGGTACGTATGTATATATACATGTATGTGATATGTAGAGGTACGTATGTATATATATACATGTATGTGATATGTAGAGGTACGTATGTATATAAACATGTATGTGATATGTAGAGGTACGTAAGTATATATACATGTATGTGATATGTAGAGGTACGTATGTATATATACATGTATGTGATATGTAGAGGTACGTATGTATATATACATGTATGTGATATGTAGAGGTACGTATGTATATATATACATGTATGTGATATGTAGAGGTACGTATGTATATATATACATGTATGTGATATGTAGAGGTACGTATGTATATATATACATGTATGTGATATGTAGAGGTACGTATGTATATATATACATGTATGTGATATGTAGAGGTACGTATGTATATATATACATGTATGTGATATGTAGAGGTACGTATGTATATATATACATGTATGTGATATGTAGAGGTACGTATGTATATATACATGTATGTGATATGTAGAGGTACGTATGTATATATACATGTATGTGATATGTAGAGGTACGTATGTATATATACATGTATGTGATATGTAGAGGTACGTATGTATATATACATGTATGTGATATGTAGAGGTTTATTCTAGGCCTGATGTACATTGACACCCCAGAAAACCGGACACCAAGAAAACCAGAATTCTATGAAAATAGGACTATTTTTCAATCCCCAGTATTTTAGGAATTTATGAAAAGGTTCTCTAAAAACCTTATTTCTCGGAAAATCAGACTTTTGGTTCAGTCCGGAACGGGTACGATTTTCTTGTATATGAATCTGTTGAAGTAGTAAACTGGATCCCGTTCCATGTTTCAGAGCACCAAATACTTTGTACAGGTCTCTACATGTCAATGGGAACCAGTTTAATAAAGCAGAGCACGTGATTATGGTTCTCTTCTATTCAATTTCATGAAGGCGATTTCCTTGCAGATCATGTGACAATATAATAAGTTTATAAATGGGATATAGATATTTTGAATAAACTCCGGAGTGTATCGATTATCCAGTTAAATCAATATTTTCATGCCAGGTTTTTTGGTACGACTTTTTACCATGTATGCTGTCACTAAGAGATATAATATTGTGTTACCTAATCTGTTTTAAAAGCATAACAGTCAATTTGTTGTTATCTTGCTTTCTTGAAAAATAAACTCGTTCAGTCCTCGTAAGAGATATCTACAAAAATATAGACCGTAGGATAAACTGGTTTAATTTACTGACCACAATGGATTGATACCCCAATCCAAGCGGAAATTTAACTAATAGGTTAAAATCCGAGAGATTTAACAAATAGCCAATGAATGGGAATCCATTAAGTTTTCATTATTTTCCTATTTAGCACAAAACTCTTAAACAAACTAACCGCGGAGTGTATTTATCACGAAAATAAGAGAATGGGAATAATAGCCAGCACCGTAAACAATAGTGAAGGCCGCAGTTTAAACTTACCTTTCACAATTGTTCTTGATGGCTAAGTTTATTCTTCGGCTAAGGATCATTGCTGAGTGTTTATTTGGCATTAGCGGGGTTAGCTAAAAATCCGAATAGCTCCATAACACATTTTGTTTGGGATAATAGGTAACAAATCGGTTGAATTCTGAACAAATATGTCAAGAGTACGGTATCCAGACCTTACAATACGTACATGATCTTCGATTATTTGGTTGTATCAATTGTTTACTTTGTAGAACATCGCCCCGGTGTTGTCATACGTCAACATAAATATGTTAAATCTTAATTGTTGTTTACTTCAAATGTATTTAGTTACTTGTATTAGTACTAATGTGGTTTACAAATACCTAAGATGAACAATGAAGAAATAAGTATATTTTTACCCATTTTGACCCGAAGCCTCTGCATGTCGACCTCTAGGCTGATCAGCAACATGTTCTACAATCAGCTTTTTATTAAACCTTGAATAAAAAAAAGCTTTCTAGCAATTGCGCACCCGGATAATGACACATTCTTGTCAATTATATGAAACAGAAAGATCTCATCAAATCATGTTACAAGCAATGTCAATTTTTAATCACAAGATCTGTGACTTATGATAGAGTCCATCAACTATACCCGAAGTCAAACATATACTCATCACTACAAATTAATAATCTAACACAAAACATGGACTTGTATGCTTGTTTATGGTCAAGTATTGTGTCTATAGATCAGATATTAAGACCACCCCACGAATAAAACCACTTTAGTTCTGACTCTGAACATATTCATATAGTTTTACTGTATGTAAGTAAAGTCAAACCTTTGAACAAAGGTTATTATTGGGATAGACATAATGTGGTAATTATTAACAAGTGGCCTTTATTTGAATGTCATTTTGTTCGAAATAACCAATCTTCTGTTCTTCTTTTTCGCGTTCGCTACTTGTCACACAGGCAGCATCGAAGAAGACACAAGTCTTTTTTCAGGTCCTCCATCGAGCTATGTATATATAGGTTCTATCAATCTTTTAAAGAATATCCGTTATTCACAGGATGGACTTTATTTGGAACTTGGACTTGACTGTATTCCGACGTTTTCTAAACATAGAACGAACCCGATCTCTGAAACAGATCACCGGACATGCTATATATATCAGTGACCTTAATTACACATTAAACTTAACAACAACTGAAATATTATTTTAAGACAACAGACTGTTCCTCGTGTATGCAAATTTGTTGATTTGAATATTAAAATATCGTATCAGATTGTCATACAAGTAACAGCTTAAAATCTAACTTTCATACCCAAAATCATTCAGATAGAATTACGTTTCGTGCTGACACATTGTTAGTTAGCAAGTAGTTTACCAGCTGTGTAGATATCAGATGCTATCAGAAGAGAACTTTCACAGAAATTCCACCATTAACATTAATTTACATATATGAAATATTGGAAATAGATTGTAGTTTAGTCTGTCTGTGTATAAGAAAGTTAAATTTGCAAATAAAGAAATTATTCATCTACGTATAACCGGGATACCAAATCGTAACTACTCGGCCATTTCCGGAAAATCTCGTCTATGAGAATACGCGTTTTCTCCGATTGCTGGACACGCTCTCATCGGTCGTGTAAGGGAGGTAATCCCATGTTATTAAATATGATTTACATCTCCTGTAATGTATATGGTGAACAAATAAACTCATCTCATCACACGCCAGTTATAGTAATTAATGTTAAGATATTTATTTTTGTGTGATGTTCATTTCTGCTCTTTTTATTCACATTTTTATGGAATTACATCAGAGTACAAGGTTTACATGGATTTGGTTCATTTAGAGGTGAAACTCTATGTGTATATATATTAATAAATAAAGTGTCCCTGGACAGCTATATCATGACTGTAATATATACAACAGTTTGGTTCTATGACACAGTACCAAAACATAGAACAATTTGTATTTATTTTGTTTCTACATTGTTTCTAGACCTAATAAAGCAGTGACTGGATAAACCTGGCTTTATCCTGTCTCTAGATCACGTGGTCTGCTTTATTTCGTCACTTTGTATTCCTACGCGCCGTAGTCCGCTCGTTATACAACAAAGTGTTCTTTTTATATTACAAAATGATACAATGATATATAAATAAAGTCAGTGGCTCGCCCATTACAGCTTCCTAAGCCTCACCGTATAAACCTTCTCCATCTCGGCACCAACCATGCATTCTCTATATGCAAGTATTTATTGTGTTTATCAAAAACAATCTCTGTATTAATAATTTACGATGGACACAAAATAAAGAAATGATCTGACAATGAGTAAATAAAATTGTAAGGACAAACTCATTAACCGAATATGACAGCAACGCTTAATTTTGACTTATCTTATTAACAAGAAGAAATTTCAAATTTTGTTCGTGCAATTTGAATACGTTGCTGCATGACATACAGAAAGATAATAAAACAAAATCCTGTTCAAAAAAGGTACAATCAGCTACATACACAATATACAATATATCATCTTTCTGATCAACATTTACAACAAAGATCAGACATTGCTTTATTTCCTTTTTTTTGTCACACAAAACTTAATACACTGGTAATGCTCACAACAATCTCCCGGATCTGTTACCAACACAACGTAGCCTCAGAGTTTTAGGCGTTAATAGCCGAAGTACTCCAAATAATCGCTTTACAACGTTTTATCTGTAGCCTGTAAGTGGTAAATTTCTTGTCAAAAAAACTTTTATACAGAACGTCAATTAGTAAAACAGATAATTTATAAATGTGGCTTCGAGCAGTTGACATACCAAAATCATTTTTACTAGTAACATTTTGAGGGTAATGCGCGTTAAATTTATTATAATGGCTGCGACATGGTTGTTGTACAGTTATATATTCCTCCTGTATTTTAAGTCTTAATAGATCGAGTGTGACTCAGTGTGTAGTTTTAGGGCATATTAGTGAATTACTCATCGAAGTTATATTCTTGTACCTAGACTAAACGTGACAATTTTATCCAATGAGAAAACCAACTTTTTTTCATCTTCAATAATATCTGGTGTATAAAAGTGCACAGGTACAAATGTAAATCAGAATAAATTCTTGCCGACATAAGTTAAAAATCTTTACGTCAACTACGTCATTGAGTTCATTAATTTATTAACGACACATATCTCGCCTGGCGTACAACAATGACTGGCTGAAAAGAGCACAATATACTTCATGAAACTACGTACATGTACATAGTATCGGTTATCTACTGATAATACGCTGGACTACTGGACGAATGATTGTGGGTTCGAATCTCGAGGACTCCGCCTTCAGAATGTCTCAGGAACGCCTTGGAATGTCCTCATCCCAACTACCGAGCCAAGTATACTGTGCCTAGAAAAATCACAGGATAGGGGTAATGTGTGTATCAGTGTTTTACACCGGGCACGATAAAGAATCAGGAAATAGCAGGGACACAAATGTCCAGTTCTCCTGTTTCTTATCTCCCGTCTCTCTGGGGGCGGCCCTGTAATGATCATGGCTGTCGATTAGGCCGTTAAACATAGATAAACTTATTTCAATCTCACTTTTATGTTAACACAAATCATTTATAAAAAAAATATAATACATGTACCACCATACTGTAAAATGGTTCCTGTTCCATGTTACAGTATAGACAGTGTGAACGGGAACCAGTTTAACACCCGTGGACCAATTGACGTTTGTCTTTTAAAGTAATTTCTTATCATTGTCATGTTTCTATATTTTCCTTATAACAAAGTATGAATGTTTATAACTACATGTAGTAGATAATGATTATCCTTAGTTTCGTGAACTGCCTGACTTTAAGTGATACTATCTACATGAAACAAAATAAAAGCAACATCAAGCATTATCGACAATCCCCGGAGATTCTACTAAGCGTTAAAGCGGTGTACGAGTGCCGGTGATGTGTTGTACTTAATTAGCGTAACTTAATGCATTTTGAATGAGTTTGAAATGTTCAAAACAATATCTCAAGTCAACGATAGGACATTAACAAAGGAAAAAACATGAACGAATCGGAAACACAAAGTGATTAATGAGGTTTAAAGCGATTGATAACCTAAAGTTTGTTAATAAGTGAAGAATAAAAACGTGTTAATCCATTCGATACAATCACTTAATTATTGATAGATTTTTTCGAGTGATCTGCTGGAACTAAAATTGTACTGATATACATTCTAGATAAGGAATAATAAAACGAAATAACCGTTTCAGTGACGGCGCTTATCTTTTAGTAGAAAAATTCGCAGTTAAAAATCCTAATTGTTCATTCTATACATGGCGAGAATATTGTGACAGATTGTGAATATTTATCTCGAACTAGAATTTAGAGATTCATGGTCGATAGAGGGTGTAAAGCTGAATCTAAATATTAGAATCTGAACGTATTGTCATTGGTCGTTTAGTGATCTGTACTCAGTCAGAACCAATCAGGTCCCGGGGTTACCAAACTTGAGATCGGTGTACGAGCTCAAATCTCAAATCTTGTCTTTTAATGTTTCGAAGTTAATTATGCTCAAATAAAAAAATATCATTGATACACTGGCATGACAGCATAATTGATCTGAATTTGTAATTAAACATTAATCAGCTCCATCTCTTAAACCGTAATACTTTGAGAATGGAATGGAGATTTGAGCTTGGAGATTGTTCTCATGTTTTATGACTTCGGGACTAGATGCTTGAGTTGTGATACTTCCGACAGTTGAGTGAGATGTGTCGTTTAATATTCAATGTCCGAATATACTGAGTGACCCTTATTATTTCCTTTGTTGTTGTTGTACCTGAGGAGGGGCGTACTTGTACCTGTAAAAGTAAGAATTATCAGCAAAGATGTTCGAACTTAGGACTTGAGTAGCCAGCACAGATCGACTCACTAAAGTTTCGTCTATGTACCAGAACGCTCGAGGGAAATTCCATAGCTTAGGTTGTAATTTATCGTATTACACGTCATGAATATGATATTAACTCGATTTAGATCTTCGGATATGGTATTGTTTCGTATCTGTCTTTTATTATCTTATGAAAGCAGTTGCTTTCTCTGACCTATCTTACAGTATTATCGCATTGTTTCATTTTTTATCGTATCTTATCATATTAAATTACAAAATTATGTTGTTTTATCATAAATTTATACACTTGAATGACAAGGAATTACTCCGATAATGTTCTCTGTCACATTATTAAATACCTTTTATTACACGTGTTTGTTCTTATTTGAAGTCGCCGAAAACTACCCGGAAGTAAACGGACATGACATTCCGTAACATATTTTTATCATTTGAAATGAAATCTTATCGCGTATGTGGTTTGTTTAGATCAATGTAAATATATTCAATCTTATAATATTACTTTTTAAATCGATCGTTAATCTGTAAACGTGTATCGGTGCTTTACACCGGGCACGATAAAGAACTAAGGAAAAACGATTCGAAAAGTGTAGGAATATAAATGCCTGGTTTTCCAGCATCTTCACCCTTCTCTCTCTGGTGCGGCTCTGACATATCCATAGCTGTCGGATGGGACGTTAAACAACATATATAGTTTATATACATATATAGAATAAATGATTTAAGGTGCAGACATCCCTGAAGTAAGCTTATTCACAAATCATGGTTCATTATGTTTTAAAATATTTATTTCACCTACTACAACGAGTTTTCACATGACAGATGTACAGAAAAAAAACTCATTTTATATGTACAGAATGATAAAAAACATGTCTCACAAGCAATAATTATTCATGATAACTCCATGTATTTTTGTATCAATAGACAGAGTATAGAATGTTTTTTTTTATTAAATATACAGAAAATTTTCATGCAACGCCATGGTGACGTCAATTTTAGTTGCACTGTACATGATATTATGTCGTCAGTCGTTAATGTTTACGTGTGATGATTAATCATTATTTAGAAAACTAACACATGGACCACTGTATGGTTGGTGTGTTGGTAATGTAACTCGGCGGTCCGGGTTCAATTCTCGGTCGCGGCAGGTTATACCCTTCCACGAAAATTTGGCGAAAATGTTGATTATCGCGAAGTAGTCGGCTCCTTGAGGAAGAAGGGTAAGTTAGAACTGGTTGGAATACAATCCTGGAATACTGGTGTGGTGAACCGGCCGCCGTTGATAATTGAAACCCACTGAAAGAAAAATAACATGCATAATGGAAACCTATCAACAATCTCGGTTCAAAACTTATAAAAATTGCCAGTCTTGTCAATCTTCTTAGCCGGTTCATGTTCCATGCTTCAGCGTACCAAAGATGTAACCCGCCTCCGTGATCGAGTGCTTAATATCGCCGACTTCAAATCAGTGTAACCTATGTCTCTTAATGTGAGAAAGTAGGAGCACGGGAGTCTATAGAACCCAGGGACGATGATTAGGTGAACTGTCCGCTTCATATGCCTCTGACTGTTGAAAGGGGTGTAAAACTCAAACAAACAATTACAAAGCAATACAAATGTAAGACATATTGATTGCTGAGTGGTTGCTAATTGTCCTAAAAGACTTATGGAGGTGATGCAGGTTTTAAGATTACCAAAGATTATCAAGATATATAATTATACATGTACATGAATATTGTACATGTATATACTGATCATACGTTTCATGTTTTAATTAAGTAACCACTATTTGATATACTAGTATATAGTGCAACGTCCCCATAACAACACACTTTGGGATTGGAAATATTATGTTGTTAAAGGGAGGTTGTTGCTCTAGAGAGGTTAAATTAATAGTTAAATCATGCAGAGGGAAAATCATACTGTTGTTAAAGGGAGGTTGTTGCTCAAGCGAGGGCTGCTCTGGAGAGGTTGTACTGTACATATGATATGGTAATTTTTTTGATGTGTTGACAAAACCTCAACAGTTTTAAACAGATTTGTTTTATGCCAACGTCTTAAAGAAGTTCACAAAATGTGCTACACGTGGTCTGACATCACTGAAGCACGTGCACACTGATTACAATTACAGGTCACCTGCTTCCATGAACTATAACAACGTTCACTTTATACCTATATATGGATATAAAAACTTCAATAAAATGAATACTGTTTTTATGAAATACTAAAATGCTATTATTCTGAAAAAAGTGTACAACCATGTACTATGCAATTGTTTTATCAATACTTCTTACTCATAAATATAAGTACATGGTTGTATAACGGTTATACT
The DNA here is from genome assembly GCA_964023205.1 of Lutraria lutraria. Lineage (NCBI taxonomy): Eukaryota > Metazoa > Mollusca > Bivalvia > Venerida > Mactridae > Lutraria > Lutraria lutraria. The sequence goes on from OZ026834.1 coordinate 1,751,231, forward strand.
TCCACTGACATTTTATAATGACAAATATAATTTACTAATTGCTGTAACGAACTTTATAACACAACGTAACAACACAAGTTAACGACTCACACAAAACAAAATTCTAACTGATTTTGTCTTTCATCTTTTTATTCTGTTTTGTTAAATTGATGATTGTTTTGCTAGTTGACATATCGAATCGAATCCTGATCAAATGAACTACCCAGAGGGGTTTAAGCATTAACTTAATGTTTTCCAATAAATGTTTTGACAAAGATAACATACTTAAAGTTTGTTGCTCACACGCGATCTTTGTATTTATTTTAATTTACCAAAGTTCTCGTGCAGTGAGTATCGCACGAGTTAGATCTGTTTGTCATGATATGTCTCTTTGTTAAGACAGATCTACGAGCGGTTTATCCCAATCTAGCTGGTTAAAGTAGCCTCATTGCCTCTAAATGGCAGAACTTCGATGTCAACATCCCTTCCTTTGATTTCAACCAATTAACACAACCACAATTTCATTAAAATCCTTTGTACTGAGAGTCTCGGTCAATTAAATAACTGTATTATCCAGCCTTGGAACTATCATTTTCCTCGGCACAACTTTGTCCGTGATAATTTATCTTATTTGGACATTTGTACCGGAAGTGCGAGGGTTTTAACCGTTCCGGTTTACCTTTTAGTACGGGTGGAAGACCGTTATTAGCGCCCAGCTTACTTTTTATCAAATAAAAAGACAAATAAATCAATGTACGTCCTTAATTTTACGCAACAACTGGAACTATTTCTTCTTTTCCATTCATCTGCTCGATTCAGACATATGTTACATTCTACAGTGTGTGACTGTCAAACTTGTGAACAAAGGCCACCCTAGGGAAACACTTACTGTGGTGTTTATTGACAGATGACAGATATTTTAATTATTCTTAATAATCAATAACGTTTTTTTACAAAAACTATTTTTTTGTTACAATACGGTCATTGCTCACTGAGTTGACTGCTAGTAATTATACATGACAATGTTGTTTTTAGCTCAGGTTATATGGTATTTAACATGTTCTTTTAAGTTAACATCAAATCATTTTTACGGTTCTTTCCTACATTAAAATGCATCTATAGTAAATGACTCAATGAATGTTTATCAGAAGGAAACCTCAGTCCACGATGATCAGAGCATCTAAGTGAAGCAACAGTTACCAGATGGACTTAATGTTTTTTATCTTGAACGAAAAATATTCATCAAAATGAACAACATTGCAATCAGCTCCGAATAATTCAATCATTTGATTTCCGGTAATCATTTATCACATAGTTGTCGCCATTTTCTCTCTCAGACATATACTTCCGGTTCGGCGAGAAAATATACTTCCGGTTTGGCGGGAAAATTACAATATTGCATATTTAGCGCAATATCTGTTAAAGAGAATACTAACATCACTAAATAGAGATGATTTCAATGTTTTTCTAACTAAATGATCAGATAAGCGCATTTATCTGCACGTTATTTAGTATTTAACTCTGCTTTGTCGTATGCTTGACATTAGTTGCTCATTATTGCCATTATTTGGTCACGCGAAAACAGTTTCAATCAGGCTTTCACACCATTGATTAGTTCTAATCAGCGAATACAATACAAGTTAATTCCAGCGATTGCAGGTAGTAACTTAAATATACACTGGTTTATAATCTATACTAAATCCGAACCACATGCGTTGATGTGTTCTTATCAAAATATAATGCAACACGAAATGTTCGTTAGGACAATAGAAAAGAAAAGACATAATCTAATGTTTTGTGCGTTGGTTGGTTAGTTCGTTGGTTCGTTGGTTCGTTGGTTGGTTCGTTCGTTCGTTCGTTCGTTCTTTATTCATTCATTCATTAATTTCAAAGTATTACCATGATTTTTCTTGCAGTTAAAATGAACACTAGCTTATAAAAACAAATCTGTTTCACCATCATCATCATCAACATCATCAAAACCTATCATAATCTAATTAAGATATAAATTAGGAAATAATCAAACAAATTATAATTCTCCTCAACATTCATCGCAGCTATGAAAAGAAGGAGTGTGTAAAAGCTAGCGTGACTTGACATATTTGTTATGACAGCATAAAACATAAAAACAACAACCCCGGCCCAGTGCCTTCATTCAACTATCCGACCATTAGTTCTAACAATTTATTTAAACACATTTATTTATCTGAGTTGATTTAAAACATCGTAAATTATTACTTTAAACACTTCCAGCTATTGAACTAATTTGGTACAAAAAATATAAACTTAGTTTATAACCATCACAAGAATAGCTTGAACTAAATTATAGCTTGAGGTTATTTTTACTTAAAGCCATTAGGTCGTTTCATTCAGAAATAAAATGAGACTAATCGATTTAAATAATCCAAATAGCAGAACATAATTCTCACAAATATTGACCGAGTGGTAATTCATAGTGAATACATATAAAAGATCTATATATTAACACTATAATGCTACTAAGTAATATTGTTTTGTTTTCGGAGCTTATTCTATTAGGGGTTCGATTTTTCGCCAGATCTGTTTACTCAAAAATATAATTTTGCATAATTCGTCGGTAATAAAATAAGCAGAAAACTATTAGACTGTTCAAATATTTAATGTCATTTAGGTTTAAGGACTGCTGAATCAATTTGGCCATAAGAAACAAATGGTCACACACAAAGGGATAATGCAAATGTTGTTGTACATAATTTTCTGTTTAGATATCCGTTAGTGATAAACGCCGTTCACCCGTTCCGGAATATCATTTGATTAAAACATTTGATATTACTGCGATTAAATTAGTGACTGGTGCATTTTAAATCTGATTAAAGCTTTATACAAAATGTGCCATTATTTTTCTGACAAAAATAAAGCGTGCTGATCTTATTGACAAGGCATATATTAAGCATTACTTTTAAATAGAATGGTTTTAGAATATAATTTTAGATCAAGGTTGATAAAATGACTTTTGAATGTCGGAACGTTGTTTGATGAAATGATTTACAAAACTCATGTATAAAACAAATTCACTAATGCTTGACTCCAATTACAAAATGCTTTTTTAAACAGCATTTACGCCATGAAGATCGCGCCCAACCTTGCGTATGCTGAGACCGGAAAGTCTAACTTTTATCACGTATTTTCGATCTGTTCGTCCGTAACCAATGTACATGTTATTTCAAACGCATGTGTATACTTATTGCAAAAATGAACGCCAGCCTTTGCAGGAATAAAACAAATTTAAAGTTTATTTTTGTTTATTGTACATTTTAAAGCTATTCCTTACCTGTCCGAAACATATTGTTTTACATCACAGATAAAGAGATATAATTATTTAGATGTATGCTGTATATACTGTTTTGTACGTGACACTGACTCGTCACTTTATTCACTCTTACATTGTTCCTCTGAAATACACTAAAATAAAGACTCACATCTTATAAAAGAAACCCATCGTAGAATTTGTTCTGTAATTAGCCGATTCTTTAAATTAGAAATCAAATAATCTGGGACAGAATCCGTAAAATCCATGACTTCATAATTGCAAAGCCGTATTTAGCTGGTTCACAAAATCACTGGGAAATCTTTGAAGTGCTCTTGACAAGGAATTATATTTTTCTGCTCGTGACAGCTAGTTAAGACGATTAATTAATCGTTAAAGTTTCTTAAATTCATGATACAATATCTGTACAAGTGCTAACAATGAACATGTCGTAGGAATGGCCACATTCTAAGAATAAGAAATACCCAACTCTGACCCTGAGGGAATGAAATAATAGAAGAAAACAATAACAAAGAGAAACGTGGAACAATACTGAGCTTCACGTAAACAACAATATAATGACATAATGCTCCATCTTTCACTATTGGATCGATATAGGTAGTGCTTTGTTGTTTGTAATGTATTGTCAGCATGCTGCCATTGTTATGTTGTCTGTAAAATGTTGTCTCTAATATGTTGTCATCGTTATATTCAGTTGTCATTGTTATACTGTCTGTAACACGTTGTCATTGTTATAATGTCTGTAACATGTTGTAATTGCTATGTTGTCATTGTTATACTGTCTGTAATATGTTGTCATTGTTATGTTCAGTTGTCATTGTTATACTGTCAGTAATATGTTGTCATTGTTAAGTTGTCATTATTATACTGTCTGTAATATGTTGTCATTGTTATCTGTCTGTAACACGTTGTCATTGTTATGTTGTCATTGTAATACTGTCTGTAATATGTTGTCATTGTTATGTTGTCATTGTTATACTGTCTGTAATATGTTGTCATTGTTATATTCAGTTGTCATTATTATGTTGTCTGTAACATGTTGTCATTGTTATACTGTCTGTAACATGTTTTCATTGTTATACTGTCTGGAATATGTTGTCATTGTTATGTTGTCATTGTTATACTGTCTGTAATATGTTGTCTGCAATATGTTGTCATTGTTATACTGTCTGGAATATGTTGTCATTGTCTGTAATATGTTGTCATTGTTATGTTGTCTGGTATATGTTGCCATTGTTATGTTGTCTGGTATATGGTGTCATTGTTGTGTTGTCATTGTTATAATTATTGTCTGTGATATGTTGTCATTGTTATACTGTCTGGAATATGTTGTCATTGTTATACTGTCTGGAATATGTTGTCATTGTTAGATTTTATGTAATATGTAGTATGTAATATGGTGTATGTAATATGTTGTATGTAATATGTTGTCTGTAACATGTTGTTTTTGATATTCTGTCTTTGATAACTTGTCAATAATATGTTATTAGTATTATGTACATGTATATCTTCTCATCATTACAAGCATACCGCATCTTGGTCAGACAAGCTTGATATTCAAGAGACGATATTAACAAACACTCACAGTGTGTTCTCCTTGATCTTTTCAATTTATTCTCTTTACAGAGACCACACTATTCTAATTTATAACATAAAGTGATTAACTCATTTATTATAATCATTTACATGTAGTATGGTCATATAATGCACATGCATTATGATAATTTATTGACTAGGTTAAATGACATGCCGTGAAAATGACAGTATGAGTTTCTGTGAATGTGAAGTTATATTTACAGCGTCGTTGATATCACGACAATAAACAGTCAGTGAACATACGAGTGAACATATCCAAAAATACGTGGACTTTTGTAATATCTTTTGAACGGCAACGTTTAGTGTCATGGAGCTTTATCTGTAAACATTTTAATGTATTGTTACTGTCTTTGTGTAACTACAGATTAATGTTTATAAATAACAAATTTATACTGGTTTAAAACATGTACCTAAACGATACCCGGAGCACGCTAAAATAAAGAAAAAAAAATAGCCGTCATATTTTGAGTTTATGACAAACATTAACGTAGAAACCCCGCTAAACGTTGTACATTTGTTCCATGACATCAAATTAGCTATAATTATGTGGTTTTGTTGGATGTCATATCAGTTAATATATGTAGATATCGTTAGAAAACAAGACGCCGCTATAGATACCACGCACAGAATGACGTAATATTGAAAAATAAAAATCGCGCTATTATACGTTTTGTATGAATTTAGTAATGACACCATCACAGATTTTAGATCAAATGCAACAAGCAAGTTCGAGAAAGGCAATTTTGGGTTCACTAGTGTTTAAATGGCACTAAAGGTTCAGTGAGGTCCGTGAAGATGTTAAAGACGATACCGGGTACGGGTGGAAAACCATTTTTACCTTAACAATGACGACGTCAAGGTTTGTGGAGATACTGACGGACGTCAAACTATTGTAGAAATTATGAGGTTGGTCAGCTGCGGTTAAGAAACATTATGGCGCATCCTTCATAAACATCCACACTGACACAGACCTTCAGTTGTCACTGATGGAGCTCAAGATAGTTCCACATCCTGTCTACTCACCAGATTTGGCTGCTATGGACTTCGCGATATTCCCGGGGGTAGCATAGTCACACAATTTATAGTATTAATGTAACAATAATGTCAAAACAAAACAATAAAACTATTTCTTAATAAATAATACTTTTGGTAAAATTGATAATTAATGATATTTGTATGTTTAAGTAAATAAAGATATATTGATATTTTTTGTAACTCAATAGATCTAGTAACAATATCAGTTAATCTAGAGGTTAAGAGACAACTGCGGGGCCATTGAATTAATTCCCTTGTAGACTTGCTGAACGCCACTAAACATATTTGTCTGGTCTCGGTGAAGCATGGTTACCTAATATGTATGATCGCTTGCAGGCTGGCGGAAATCATTTTGAGAAACAGTAACTTGACATGTGGTGTTGACGCTAGTTACGTTACGCTTTTCTGACGTTGACGTCAGATTATTTTCCGAGTGCTCCACAGTCGCCGAGATGTGTTTACGTAAATTCCTGTCTTTTAATAATGAATACAGCTATATATATATATGAAAATTTCTGCCTTTATTTATTATATTTTCTTCTAAGTTGTGTACAAATTTCGGCTAAATATCTTAAATAGCTCTTACACAATAAAGACAGTCCACGTAATTTTGGATAACTTGGTACCCCTCGAAAATCACAGATGAACTTCTACCAGGTAACTGTAACTCTGTCCTTGAAGTCGGGCAACGGTATCTAGATTCCGACACCAGGTAAAGCTATAAATATTCTTTGTTCCGAGCCAATACTTAGTACTGTGTGTCTAGAAAATTACAGGGAAAAAGGGCGAGGCGTATATATATATATAGGTGCTTTACACCGGGCACGATGAAGAACAAGGAAACACTATTTCTTAAGACTATTTAGCCCGGTTCTTCTGTATCTTATCTCCCATCTGAAATGACCATATAGCAGTCGAATGTGATGTTAAGCAATAGTCAGTAGATTCAAACACACCTGTGCCACTATCCAAGTCGACAAAGGCTGTTCAAGGACTTTACGTTACTAGTATGTAAGATAATTGATATACTACATGTATGTAGTTCTTATCTTTAGATGAACCAGGAACATGTGACAGGACTATTAATATTTATATGACGTCACTAGTTTTGTTCTGAAAGCGTTTCCGTTTTAAACATTACAATTTAATAACGTATACCATGTGTATTAGAGTCTTCATGAATCAAGTTATTCTAAAGTGCATTTTATCAAAACCAAGTTTTAACGTAAAATAGCCCCGTATATGATTTATATCAGAATAATTTCACATAACATGTTTTAATTTAATGATTAAATTATTAGTACACCTTTTAACCGTTCCTCTACGTTAATTATACACCTATAATATATACCTAGGATTGACATTCTATTCTGTTTAACCAAAATATTTATCTTTCAATATCATCATTTTCAATAGGATAACTACTATTTAGTAAAACCACATCTTTCAAGTATTAGAATGAGTGCAGGTGTTTTAAAGATAATAAATATCTTTTGAAATCTAACCCGCTACAAACAGTCATCTACATCATATTTAAGTTTAACCGTCTTCAACTTCATAATTTCAGCACCAGATAAACCCCGTGTATTGACAGGGAATTTAACCATATTTGGTTCAACCCCATATTTATATGAGTCTGTTAAATATTTATAAACTTATCTTTAAGAAAAGTGAACAAGATTCTAGGCATATAAAGTTTCTATGGCGTCATGTGATCTTTTGTTTTGAAATCGCACGTGTTACTAAATTAATCTATTCAGTTAACTGATCAGACAGAAACAGTTGTTTTTAAGAAGACTACACATTCGGTTATTTTTCCCACATGTTGATGCCAGAACCGGTTTGTTTATTCTCACACGGAATTTTATGGTACCCACGTTTGATGTGACATGCATTATTTAACATGATTTAATATTCAATAGAAAATTAATCACGGATAAACAATTAAACATATTCTGAAGTATAATATAAAGGTAATATGAACTGTCACGTGCGTCATTATGTGGGAAATGCTCAGTTTGGCATTGCTTATAATTAAACTCAGGAAATGTTACCACATATCTTAAATGAACATTTATTTTAATATAAGAGATACGTTCTACACTTGACTATTTTTTTCCTTCAATTCACCGGAGCAGTTCTTCACACTGTAATAGGTTTAGTACATAAATAATTTCTTATTTAACGGTAATTAATTTTTGATTAGGAGGCTCTTGTGTGAATCATGTTTAAATAACATAATTGTGATTAATAAATAACCATCTGTTTAATTCAATGAAGTTAATTTAGATTGTTAGATTTAAAAGGTGAAGGTTTCTAGAATGTCTCGAACAGAAATCCTATTACATACCGGAAATGACCAATCATCATCATTTTACCTAGAGTGTAAAAAACCAGACCAGATCCACCCCACTTCTACCATTCCTCTATCATGTTCTATTCTGTTCTATTCTAGTATCAGATGGTTGCTCTTTATTGAATAATCAAGAAGTTAATTTTGTGCAACAGTCCTGTCCGAATGTTTGTTCATACTGGCAATATACGTTTATTATTCGTTTTATCTTTTTTATTTTACACAATTCTACATTACACAGAACATTATGTATAATCAGTACAGTAGTTTTAGTAGAAAACATTAACAGAATAATTTGTAATGTGTGGATACATAGTATAAATAATATATTGTACGGATATACTGTATGTATAATATATAACATAGATATACGGTATGTATAATATATTGTATGGATATATGGTATGTATAATATATTGTATGGATATACTGTATGTATAATATATTGTATGGATATACTGTATGTATAATATATTGTATGGATATACTGTATGTATAATATATTGTATGGATATATGGTATGTATAATATATTGTATGGATATACTGTATGTATAATATATTGTATGGATATACTGTATGTATAACATAGTGTACGGATATACTGTATGTATAATATATAACATAGATATGTGGTATGTATAATATATTGTATGGATATATAGTATGTATAATATATTGTATGGATATATAGTATGTATAATATATTGTATGGATATATAGTATGTATAATATATTGTACGGATATACTGTATGTATAATATATTGTATGGATATACTGTATGTATAACATATTGTATGGATATACTGTATGTATAATATATTGTATGGATATATAGTATGTATAATATATTGTATGGATATATGGTATGTATAATATATTGTATGGATATATGGTATGTATAATATATTGTATGGATATACTGTATGTATAATATATTGTATGGATATACTGTATGTATAATATATTGTATGGATATATAGTATGTATAATATATTGTATGGATATATGGTATGTATAATATATTGTATGGATATATAGTATGTACAATATATTGTATGGATATACTGTATGTATAACATAGTGTACGGATATACTGTATGTATAATATATAACATAGATATGTGGTATGTATAATATATTGTATGGATATACTGTATGTATAATATATTGTATGGATATATAGTATGTATAATATATTGTATGGATATACGGTATGTATAATATATTGTATGGATATATAGTATGTATAATATATTGTATGGATATATAGTATGTATAATATATTGTATGGATATACTGTATGTATAACATATTGTATGGATATACTGTATGTATAATATATTGTATGGATATATAGTATGTATAATATATTGTATGGATATATAGTATGTATAATATATTGTATGGATATATAGTATGTATAATATATTGTATGGATATACTGTATGTATAACATATTGTATGGATATACTGTATGTATAATATATTGTATGGATATATAGTATGTATAATATATTGTATGGATATACGGTATGTATAATATATTGTATGGATATATAGTATGTATAATATATTGTATGGATATATAGTATGTATAATATATTGTATGGATATACTGTATGTATAATATATTGTATGGATATACGGTATGTATAATATATTGTATGGATATATAGTATGTATAATATATTGTATGGATATACTGTATGTATAATATATTGTATGGATATACGGTATGTATAATATATTGTATGGATATATAGTATGTACAATATATTGTATGGATATACTGTATGTATAATATATTGTATGGATATATAGTATGTACAATATATTGTATGGATATACTGTATGTATAATATATTGTATGGATATACTGTATGTATAATATATTGTATGGATATATAGTATGTATAATATATTGTATGGATATATAGTATGTATAATATATTGTATGGATATACTGTATGTATAATATATTGTATGGATATATAGTATGTATAATATATTGTATGGATATACTGTATGTATAATATATTGTATGGATATATAGTATGTATAATATATTGTATGGATATATAGTATGTATAACATAGTGTACGGATATACTGTATGTATAATATATAACATAGATATGTGGTATGTATAATATATTGTATGGATATACGGTATGTATAATATATTGTATGGATATATAGTATGTACAATATATTGTATGGATATACTGTATGTATAATATATTGTATGGATATACTGTATGTATAACATAGTGTACGGATATACTGTATGTATAATATATAACATAGATATGTGGTATGTATAATATATTGTATGGATATATAGTATGTATAATATATTGTATGGATATATAGTATGTATAATATATTGTATGGATATATGGTATGTATGATATACTGTATGGATATATGGTATGTATAATATATTGTATGAGTATATGGTATGTATAATATATTGTATGAGTATATGGTATGTATAATATATTGTATGGATATATGGTATGTATAATATATTGTATGGACATATATTATGTATAATATATTGTATGGATATATATTATGTATAATATATTGTATGGATATATGGTATGTATAATATATTGTATGGACATATATTATGTATAATATATTGTATGGATATATGGTATGTATAATACATTGTATGAGTATATGGTATGTACAATATATTTTATGGATATATGGTATGTATAATATATTGTATGGATATATAGTATGTATAATATATTGTATGGATATATAGTATGTACAATATATTGTATGGATATATGGTATGTATAATACATTGTATGAGTATATGGTATGTACAATATATTTTATGGATATATGGTATGTATAATATATTGTATGGATATCTAGTATGTATAATATATTGTATGGACATATATTATGTATAATATATTGTATGGATATATGGTATGTATAATACATTGTATGAGTATATGGTATGTACAATATATTTTATGGATATATGGTATGTATAATATATTGTATGGATATCTAGTATGTATAATATATTGTATGGACATATATTATGTATAATATATTGTATGGATATATGGTATGTATAATACATTGTATGAGTATATGGTATGTACAATATATTTTATGGATATATGGTATGTATAATATATTGTATGGATATATGGTACGTATAATATATTGTATGGATATATGGTACGTATAATATATTGTATGGATATATAGTATGTATAATATATTGTATGGATATATGGTATGTATAATATATTGTATGGATATATAGTATGTATAATATATTGTATGGATATATATAGTATTTATAATATATTGTATGGGTATATGGTATATATAATTTATAGTATGGATATTACATATATATTGTAAGTATAATATATTGTATGGATATATTGTATGTATAATATATTGTGTAAATAATAAACTCTATGAATAATATATTGTATGTATAATATATTGTATGTATAATATATTCTAAGTATAATATATTGTATTTACTGTATGTATGATATATTGTCCGGATAAATATTATGTTTATATATTTTACGGTTGTATATATATTCTATAATTATTTTCCTGATATATGGTATATATATGGATGATATCTCGGCTCTCTCACTCTAGGCCCTCTAATCCTCTTTCTCTCTATACGAGTATTTACTTTGATTTTATTGAATATTTTGTATTATTATTGAGAAACTAAAATCGGACTAAGACTGCATAGCGTTTGAAAAGTGAATATGAATAAGGTTGATAATATAAATGTTATTTATAATATTTTAGAGTTAATATATAAAAGGTAATATTATAAAAGGTAATATTAATATATAAAAGGTAATATTATAAAAGGTAATATTAATATATAAAAGGTAATATTATAAAAGGTAATATTAATATATAAAAGGTAATATTATAAAAGGTAATATTAATATATAAAAGGTAATATTATAAAAGGTAATATAAAATACATTGAAATTTTTAAAATTGTTTACTGTTAACTACGTATTAAAGATACATTATAAGCGTGACGTCTGATTGAAGTGTCCCTATATTTGACATCATAGTTCGCACAGACCTCGGTTACGTTCCCAGCTGATATATAAATCATGTTGTGCTAACTGAAGCAGTAATATGTTCATTAAGTACTACATCAGTTTGTCCTCCTGGATATAAGTCTATTATGTCCAGATAAAATGACAAATCTCTTTTTGACTTTTTCTATTAAACAGAAAAACATAAATTTTCACGAAGTAATGTATAGAGAGTGAGAATAGATTATTTATTACGTGTACAATTAGGCTGGGGAGGCATATATAACAAGTTATTTACCAAATGAGATGCGTGCATCGATTGTTGACAGACATAAACTAATTCCTTTTATCGTACCGGCAGATATACATGTTCTCAGCACGCGTATTTTTCACAGTGAATAAAAGAGGCGTTCCCTTGAAGCTCATACGAGACAGATCGAGCTGTTTACGGTAGCTTACACGTAAAAACAATTTCCCAGAGATGAAATATCTATAAAAGATAATCTCAGCCTAGGATCAAAATTGTCTACAACCTCATCATAATTTAGACATTTAACACCAACAACAAAATCATTTACCATTCCAGAGATGCAATAAATGCAATAATGAGGTGGTGATTTTTTGTATTATCAACAAAGATCTTACAATTATAAACGGGTCTATTCTCTTTCTAAAATCGTTTTATACTTCAGAACACAATGACGCTACAAAGTTCAATTCGTTTGATGTACATATTCACACCAACAAAGCCACAAAGTAAATAGAAAAGCCTATATTTTCAATGCTCGATATTTATGATTTTTGTATTAGCCACATGATGAGAAAACAGAAGGATCAAGTAAGCCAGGGTTATACATGCACGTTATTTGTCTAAATTTAACGTCGACGGCTTGATGCGCCTGCATGTTCATGGTTCCAAACTGATGATCTGAAATTATTTTCAAACAAATGTAACAAGAACAACGTACATTGGACGAATTTGCAGGGTTTTCGTCTGGTCGCATAACTAGTTCACGGATTGCGACAAACAGAATCCTTAAAATGTCTGTATGATCCTGGATCGGTTTGTAGTCAGTATCAAACCTCATGGCTAGAAACTACCCTGTTCATTCAGGTCCATCTGTTCCTATACTGTTTTATAGCAAAAAAAAGCAAGCATTTTAACAACACTAAATAAAGATCTAATATTTTAATACATCGGCGATTTTGTAGTCTTTGAAATTATTTTACCGATGATATCAACTTTATTTAAGCCAATCTTCAAGTCATTTCTTATTAAAATGTAAATAAACTATTTCGAATCGTTCGCCTGTAATAATAATCAATTGTTCCGTTTTATAATATTCCATAATAATTACTCGTGACGCGTAATAATTTGTTATTTAACAGATAACGTGGTTGATAAGGGAGAGAATTATAAATTAATATTTAATTTAGGAGATAAGACTATATTAAATGTGTTATAGATTTATATCGGGCACTTTATCAGATATATTATAAAACATCTAATAGAAAGTTTATTGTGGAACATAACACACTTTGAAGTTATTGAGTTCATCTTTCGGCACCGGTTGAAGTATACATCACATATATACATGTATACTCCACTGTCTGAAATACACATACTGAAATGATATTGTTTTGTAAAAATGGTTTCACATAAAACAGCGACAATAGAGATCTCTTGCTTAATATGTTCAGAAAAACACATGTTCGATACCCATAAATATATTACCCGTATATGAATCAACACTCACGTGATCTACAAAAAAACGGAGAATCACACATGATCGACATATACAGTAAAGTCACACATGATCGACATATACAGTAAAGTCACACATGATCGACATATACAGTAAAGTCACACATGATCGACATATACAGTATAGTCACACATGACCGACATATACAGTATAGTCACACATGATCGACATATACAGTAAAGTCACACATGACCGACATATACAGTAAAGTCACACATGATCGACATATACAGTAAAGTCACACATGACCGACATATACAGTATAGTCACACATGATCGACATATACAGTAAAGTCACACATGATCGACATATACAGTAAAGTCACACATGATCGACATATACAGTAAAGTCACACATAACCGACATATACAGTATAGTCACACATGATCGACATTTACAGTATAGTCACACATGATCGACATATACAGTAAAGTCACACATGACCGACATATACAGTATAGTCACACATGATCGACATTTACAGTATAGTCACACATGATCGACATATACAGTATAGTCACACATGATCGACATATACAGTATAGTCACACATGATCGACATATACAGTATAGTCACACATGATCGACATATACAGTAAAGTCACACATGATCGACATATACAGTATAGTCACACATGATCTACAAAAACAGAGAATCACACATGATCGACATATACAGTATAGTCACACATGATCGACATATACAGTAAAGTCACACATGATCGACATATACAGTATAGTCACACATGATCTACAAAAACAGAGAATCACACATGATCGACATATACAGTAAAGTCACACATGACCGACATATACAGTATAGTCACACATGATCGACATATATAGTATAGTCACACATGATCGACATATATAGTCAATTTACACATGACAGACATATACAGTATTTTCACATATGATCGACATATACAGTGATCTCTCATATGATCGACATATACAGTGATCTCACATATGATCGACATATACACTAGTGGAGTCACATATGATCGACATATACACTTGTGGAGTCACATATGATCGACATATACACTTGTGGAGTCACATATGATCGACATATACACTAGTGGAGTCACACAGGATTTAGGCACACAAGGTAGGTAAATTTTAGATCGCGCAAATTTTTCTAAAATTTCAGAAATATTCTTGTTTCTACCATTCATGTAGTATATAATTACGTTTTGCGATTTAAATTTAATATATACTTGATCGTTTTATCAAGTCTCGTTTGAAACCAATATCCTCTCGCGGTTGACATTTTACATACTTGATATCGCGAGATCTCGTGAAAAGGTGAAAGTGATAAGTGTTCTCAATTCACCCTTTTGATCATCTTCATCCCAGACGAGACTTCATTATCATAACAATAAGGAAAAAGTGAAATTAAAAAATAACGATTTCGTTTAACTGGTAATAAAGAAAGATTAAATGCTGTCTCTGATATGATTTACCAAATTTTTATAGATCTATATTAGAAAACTTAGATAGCATCTAGAAATTTGCATGATATAAACGTTATCTTGTTTTTGTTGAAATGAATACTCGTCAACTTATATTAAATATTAATTCACTTTCTTTTTAGTAAGGAGGTGTGATTTGAATACAGTTTGTAGACAAAGTCATCGGAGGAAGACTTTAGAAGATAACACGAAACAAAAATTAACACATTAGCAGAGTCGTGAAATGTCTTTGTGTCCATTAAATCTCATATACTATAATGTTATTAATTAAATTGATTCATACTATTAGTCGAGTTATTGGTCCTCGTCTTGAGTCGTTAGTGCGAAGGCCAATATAGCTGACCGAGGAAAAATAACTAGGTATATATGAACTTTAAGTTAATTTTAAGTATTTTATTAATTAAATTTGAAACATGCCTTCACTCGGTATTGTTGTGAGTTTCAACTACCAATGAAAAGCCCGCATTTTATAATTCCATATAGTGCCGAGTTTTTTAACCAATGGGAATGCATGAATCCCGTATTGCCGAGTTTTGTCCGTATATTGGCCGACTTTTTTCGAATACAAACAATACAACCTATATTAGTTACTATTGCTTCCAAAATGTGACTGGCATGCATATATATCATGTAAAATATACAGGATTCTTTTGTCTACAAATATACTTACTATCATCTATAAGATTTTAAAAGATCAAATTAATAGAAATGTAAAGACTTAAGTGTTAAATTATAAAAAAAAATTATGAGAGATATTTAATCACAACCCCAACTTTTGTCGGTGAGTATACATGTATATCCAACAATATAAAATTCAAAAATTGATTTGTTTTTTCAAGAGATAAAAACGGAAATAACGGACAATACGTTTAAGTGTTTGTAAAACAAATAGTACTTTCTAGGCGTCCAAGCAACGACCACTACGTGTTGATTAACTTACGTAACATTTAGCCACTTTCCCTCTCGTAACTTCTGAAAATACAAGCGAAATAATTATGTAAAAAAATAAACATTTAAATCTCTTGGGGCTATAACAATACAGAACTAATCTGTTTGTATTTGATTTTCTTCCGATTAGATCTCTAATGGAAGTATAAGAGGTTAAGCATAGAAGGGTTTGTTTAAAGACTTGCCGGTAATCCCGTATAGATGGTACGGATTTGACGGATTTTATCCTTACGTTAGGATATTTTCTGATTTGTATGTTGCAAATACCTCTTAACTTACTTGTTTGTCTTCTGAGGGGCGTGTAATGAGGAGTGCAACTTTTTTATGGAATGTAAGAACTTGGGTGATTTAGAAAATGGTGTGTAGGATATATGAAGTGAAAGGCCAAACTCGTTATAAATACTAAATAATGTGACAGAAAATAAAGAGTTTAAAGACATCCATGACCTTCTCGCGTAGATATTTATAAAGAAAACAATGGAAGGTATACGTGGGGAATCACAAAATATAAAGTTTATGTTTATTGGTATTATCGGCATATAATGCCTCTGACCATTTACAATTTATATACATGTCAAGATGGTCATGACAACAGTTCTTTTAAACAGATGGTATACATAGAAAAATATAATATAAACATACTTCTCAATACATACAATTTACATACATTTGCATTTGTGAAAATTTAAACAAACAAAATCAACGCAAGCACACATATTTGAAAGAATATAATATTACCCCCACCCCAAAAATAGATTTAAGTAACATTTAATTAAGAAACATTTAACACAAATGATAATAAAGAAGCAGTGTAAACAATATCCATGGATAACTAAGCAGCATTAAGTAATTCTAATTTCTCTAATCTTAATTTCGTAGCAAGAAAAATGAATTTTGCAATATTGTTACATATTGTGTTTGATTGTTTAGACGTTTAGCTATCGAACTACATGTAGTTGTATTAAAATTAAAGCAACTGATTACAACCTTTTCCTTAGTCGGTAAGCTTGTTTTGCACTATCACCAATTCGTGAATTTTCACAATTATGGTCATTTCAGAGCCACCCCAGAGACAGGGGAGAATAGATACAGGAGAACCGGACAGAGAAATTGGAAAGGTGGGACCGTGAATCGAACCCACGACCTTTCGTTTAGTAGTCTGGCACGTTACCACTCGCCCACCGACCATCCCTCTTTACTTCACTATAAAGCCTCCTGCATTCTATTCAAAGTGTTTACTTTTCCATTGTCATAAATTCGAATATCAATTAATTGTCAGAGATTCTATAACTTTTGTAGCAGCCCACGATTTTAAATCAAGGGACTAGAATGCATCTAAGACTGTCTGTCAATATTTAAACTCACTGATACCAATCCTTTAGCCAAATGAATAACAAAAAGAGGTCATATGATCTTAGAAAGATTAAGCACTGGTCAATGGTCGTGTATATCACCCACACCGGTCCTATCCGTTCTGTAAACATTCGGTGGTACAGGCATTCAACGGCAAGGTGCTTAGCACAAAAGTGTTTTTGCAAGTTTTATTGACCAAGTCAATAAATACATAGAAGCAGTACTTTGAGATGAGAATGTTGATATTTATAAGCATCTTGAAGGTTAGAGAGCCCAGACTGAAGTGTAGTCAGATTTACGTGTTGAAACACATCTGAATAATGTTATTATAACAAATAGAAATAAAATAAAATAGGTTTGTCATTATGTTACATAGGCAAAATAAAGATAAAATATTTTGATTTCGTTTGAATCTACGTTTTAATCATGTTAATACACGAGTTTTTATCAAAAATAATAATTTTGTAATGAGTATTTATATGAGAATATTGTGAATGATGCTGGACACCAATATAAGATATTTTACATGTTTAACGCCATTTTTCAACAGTTTTTGTCACTTATAAAGGCTGCCGCTTCACATAACCAGTTTGGGAGGGCTATATTGTTGCCAATGCTAACTTACCCTTCCACAAGGAACCAACAACTTCTTCACATGTTGAAGAAAATCATTGTTGTCAGATTTACATGGAAGGGTATGACCTGCCATGACTGGGAATCGAACACGGATTGTCGAGTTACAAATCCAGACCGCGGCCGATGATTTCATTAGTCGCAGATTTTGTTAAAGTATCATTTGTTGGGTATACAGAATCGTCATGATATTTGGAATAAAAACTCCATGAAGTACGCTGAGAATTGAAATATCCACTTTATTTATATATCATTCACAATAAAAAAACACTATTAAGTTGTAATTATGAGCGGACTACGGCGCGTAGGAATACAAATTGACAAAAAAGCAAAACACGTGACCTACAAACAGGATATATCCAAGTTTATCTGGTCACTGCTTTATTAGGTCTAAAAACAATGTAGAAACAGAATGAAAAGCTATTGTCGAAATTTGTGTTCACAAACACCAGTATTATCGTGTATAAATGTTTTATTTTATGAAATCTGTTTACTTCGTGGTTCGTGTTAATCATGCACATCTTAATATAATTACAAAACAAGAATATTTGGGTGGGCTAACTAACTCAATATAAAAAGGAGCAATCTTGTCCCTCACTCTAAATGGAATCAAATTAGCATTCTCCTTATTGTATTAAATTGGATCATTTCTGTAAATATTTCTCCTTCAATCTAGATGTTGTAGCGATATAAGGCAACGTTCACACACTAGCTATAGCGTCAATTTGTCTTCTGCAAGCCGTTTGACAGATGTAGAAAGGAAAATGATATATTTCTTAATGAGTTAGTTATCTGAAAAGCAGCCTTTTTCGAGACAAATTCATTTTTTCTTTCGTTTTATTTCCTACAACTATTCTTGTATCGCCAATTTAAGATAAGAGGTTTGATATATGATAAAATAAATTTTTCTGCGATATTAATCGCGTCACGTGACACGCAAATGCAATTTTCAAATCTGGAATCAGCATTTCTTAATTGAATTTTAAAACGTACAAGCAGTAGCTCTTTGAAGAGTAATTGCTAAAGACATTCGATAAATTTGTCACATTCGTTAGACAGATATAATTTAGGAAAAAAGCACGTTAAGCTTTCTGTGAATAAAGTGTTTCTGGTTTTAAATTAGAGCCGTGTCAAAAGAAGCTTGCAGATTGTAATCTTCATCTGGGTCCAACAAACGCTCTATGGGATGTAAAGACCGATGCATTTTCTTGATTATTTGACGATAACCATCTCATCGACTAATAATTAACTATAAAATCTACATAAGTTGAGAGGATCCAAGCAGAGAATTAACTATAAAGAATTGACATGTCGTTCAAATTATTATTTACTATAGTTTTCAGTCTAAAACAGTCGTGAGAGACACAGTTGGGAATAGCGCTTGCTGGATACTTGGCAATCGTGATATGTGCAGATAAGGAGAACATGTTTAATGACCTGAAAGACACGGAGCACGATCAAAGACTTTAAGTTTGAAGATTTACAAGATGGTGACGACAAAATATTCCTTTTTATAGTTGTGCAATCGTGTTTTGTGATTCAACTTGTCATCCAGTCTCTTGTTTATTGTACAAGAATCTGATACTGGTCTGTATGATAAAGGAGTTGATAAGAATGGTCTATACGAGACACACGGCCATGGTTATGCATGCGGTGGGCTTGTCTGTAGAAAGGATCCATTTTTCTAGGATCAAGCGTACGATGATGTTAAACGGTGTTCAATAAAACATGTGCCAAGTTTGACTTCATCCAATACATCAAAAATCATATCAAAGGAAATCTAACAAAATTGAAAGTATTAAATGGACGTCCATAAAATCGTGAACAGAAGACTAGAATCATAGCGTTACTAACAATAAAACAACACTAACCAGTACAATACAGAACAAAACAACATAATACAGAACAAATCAACATAATACAACACAAAGCAACATAATACAACACAAAACAACATAACACAACACAAAACAACATAATACAACACAAAAATGATACAATACAACACAACGCAACATAATACAACACGAAACAACACAATACAATACAAAACACCATGATACAATCCGATACAGCACAATACAATGTGACACAATTTAACTCAGCACAAAATACGATAATATTTTTTTACTGTACACGAATTATGGAAAAACAGTCACGATAATTCATCATCTAAGCTACTAAAAATACTTGTTCGAAGTTTGCCTTGGTCAGTGTGCTTAGGACAACTTCCTGGTCAACAATTCTATTTAACTTTCTGTCTAAGATAACTTGGAAATGCTATTTCAGCATCGCGACATATGATCTGAGAGTGATAATATTACAACATAGTCATCCTCCCCGGACCTTGAATCTATTCTGTTTGTACCGAGTGTCATGGATTGCTTGTGTAGATCTTCACCATAATCATTCTCGTCTGCATAATTATTAATCCTTAAGCTTCTAATTTGACGTCAGTCTCATCTCTTAAAACGTTTTACTAGACGCGTTTAACCCAAATTATGCTAATAATCGTCTAAGACCGGCTGGAAATCTGGAAAATCAAGTTTAGGAGAATTAAAATATAATTATATATTATAATTAATAATACAACAGTATGATTTATGTCAGTACTTAACGTGATCGTCTACGTGATATGGTTATTGAAAAAACTGATAAAACATCAAAGAAGTTCATGTTTCTAATCATTAAAATAATTAAATAAATATATTAAATTATTTCAATAAATGTATAAAAACAAATTCATCTCGAAATTATTTCTAAGTACTAAACATCGACAGATTCAAATTAACATTACACATGTATCACATTATTTCAAATTCTAATATCCTCGTAAACTTATTGAGAAACCATTTAATTTTAATTACAACCTTAATTTAAAACTGAATTATTATCATTATTAGTTTCAATAATACATAGCAACCGCCGTCAACAATTTACTAAACAATTTTAAGATGAGAAATTAATTCCAGAACTATGAACTACAGAATTAAGATAAATATACAATAATAAATCGATGAAGAAGATAGATCGCAGTCATTATACTGCATGTTCGATTTTAGCTATTTTACAAATCAACATGCACAGTTGATATAGTGTGACAAGGGTAGTCTGAGTTACCTGCCCCTGAGTGCTTCACAGAGATGAAAACACCGGGAATCAGGCTACGGCAAAAGATGCCAAGAAGCTCACGGGATGTGTCAGGCCCCGTTTTGGTCCCTCTGATCAATATTTTGTTTCGTGTGATGACAGTTTATGGATTGTTACCTGTTCAATTCTGTTGTGTTATAAGATAAACGTTATTCACGCTTAGCCTCGCGTTATTTTGATGAGCACCATTCAAGTATGATATAAAAGTTTATTAACAAACATCCGCGGTAATTTATCATAAACAATGTAAGGTTTTATTGATAAAATACAAGAATAAACAAGTCAAGATGTTTTACAGGGAAAATGTCATGTGTTGTCACCTAGTCGCTTTGTCAAAGGCACACACTATTTTCCCACAAAACCGGGAATAATTACTTAATGGGTGATTGCTTAATTCAAAATTGCCAATAACTTGGTATAAAAAAACTTCAGCGAGTATAGACGGAATAGTTCAATGATTGTAATTGTCTATAAGTCATCTTAAACTTCAATATGCTTCATTAGTGGTCGAGTTTTTAAAGAACATATTCGTGTTTGCAAGTTTCCAATCGCGTACTCAGAGATAATAGGGAGACGATTACAGTTTTAATAAATCAAGTCGATCAGGATTCTTATTCATAGAGCAACAAATACTCTGCAGTTTTCACATGTGTCGCCACAATAAACATGTTAATACGAAACTAGTAAATCAAACTGAATAAAAAGATAAATATTCATGGCTGTGTCCCAGGTATCGTGCGATGCCTTGAAATCTGAGACGATGCACGAACGAAGGGCTTATCTGTCACCCAAAACATGCCTTCAACCTCCTCATTATATCAACATTACTACTATCAATTTCATATTTGCATATAATTACCTTTGGCGTAGTTCCGACAGTTAATTCAAAACGAGGCTAATATTGTATCACGTGATAAGATTGATTAATGTCGACAGAAAGTATTAACTTAAACGCATTATGATAATTTTATCACCAGCTTTTGCGCATGTCTAAAACGATGGTCAGTTTGGATTTTTTTTCAAATTGTATTCGAATGATCTGATGGAATATTTTATATTGATGCCCAAGTTGGTGATCAATTAAAATTGTGTATTGAATTAAATTTTGACATCTGGAGCGAACAGTGTTAATTTACAACATAACGTTAGTATTAATTGTTATGTTCGATGTTAAAAAGCCAGGTGCATTAAAAGTACCGTCCAAAAATTTGGAGAAACAAAAAGCTGATTGTCACAAGTGCAAGCAGGCGAATCGTGCTTCACTGTTTTTTTCTGCATACATTTTATAAATGGACGAAAAATCAATGTTCAAATTTTGATTAATTAACCACATTTTGTCTAATAGTCAATTCTAATAAATTTGTCACCGTGTTAATGGTATTTAATGGGTTGGTTAGTATTTTATTGATCATTGTGTTGTTTTCATGTGTTTATTATATAATGTTTAACCTATACTGTGACAGAAAAGAACCAAGAACTGTAAAAAGGGGGAGAAGGACTCTACGTCCCCAAGTCCTACATGTTCACATTTCTAAAGTGAATTAGGAGAGCTCAAAACCGTCTTACGTAGCTTATAGTATAATGTTAAGAAGTAAAAAAGCACATTTTTTTTCAAATAATTATGATCATGTACAACAGATGTAAAAAAAAGTGTCGGAAAGCAGAAGGTTAAACTATAAAGTACACAGTTCAAAGACACCATTTTTAATGAATGCATTGTTAGGACATTGAAGGAATATTAATTGCATGTTTATTATTGGGAGAATATTATTTTATTATATAACCCACCAAACTTTGGCTTATGGTGCGGTATGCCGCAGATTCGCTACCCGAGAAAATTGGGGACAAAAATGACAAACTTTATGAACCTAAAATATACTAAAATAATTATGTCATTAAATCAAACAATTTTCCAAATATTAATAAATTAATGACCGTTATTTTACAGCCACGTAATATGTGACACTCGTATTAAAGGTCGTTACCAAAAACAATTAAAGAAACAAACTTCCTATCATTCTCATACAAAATTTAGTCATTTGATAAAATATTTGCAAACCCTTTAATAAATGTTCCATAAATCTATGAAAATTGAGACTTATGTCATAAGCTTAAAATATCAAAGAAATACCGTCCCGCAAAGATAGATTTAAAATATGCAAATTACTCAGGACTTCATATTTTACAGATGTAAAAGTCCTTAAATATTCATATAATATATACACCTTCTGGCTTACCATTTTAACTCGTTCTAAAGAATGTTCCAGTTTTTAATTTAGGGTTGTTCATATTTAATGGCGTTTCATATAAAAACTGAAAGTGTACGTGGCTTACGACCGTATAGAACTTAATATGAAGATAGCTATCACAAACGGCCTTTATTAATGCGATAAAATGGTTTCAATTTATGTGAAATAAATAGTAAATAAGCACAATGCAGATATTGAATTTTCGTAGTGAATGAAAAAGAAAACTTCCCGACCAACCACCTGCGTTTGTTGATTACATAGCCGGCTTTTTGTACTAAGTGTTGAAAAAAAATAAACATATTTCATATTTTAGTACATTATATTATATGACTTAGTGCCTTCTTTATGGTATAAGTTTATAAGTTAAGAAACTATTTTATGTGGCGTTATGTTTGAAGTGTGACGTTTTGATAATTAATTTATCTAATAAATTATGAATGATATAATAAATAGTAATTAATGAATGCATCATGCTATAATGCATCTTCCATAGCATACTGATGAATGGAAATAAAATTATCAAAGATATTATCAACTTAAGTTCACACTGGAGGTAGGTAATATTTTTATACCGCGAAATTTAATAACTTTAATAATTTTCTGTTTTAGGTTGAGTTCAACAACCGTGAAAATTATGTTCTTGTAGTATTTTCGAAAATAATTCTGGGCTTTGAAGTCAACGATTGTCTATGTCTCTTGCTAAATTTGCATTTGAAACGTTGACAAATCCAAGAGAAAACATATTTATATTTTACATTCTACTTTTGGCATCATAACCGATTTAGAAAAAGTAACATACATATAAATATTCCCAGAATGTCTTGGACAGACGCAGGTTGTGTTTACAATAATTAAATTCAGTTGTAGTTTTTACGACATGATTTTTCAGAAGTTCGGATAAGACAACTTTCGGATAAATAATATATAATTATAATCGCTACAAAATAAACACTAAATACTCAAATAATGTATTATACATTTGTTTACATGTTGTATGCACTATTCTCACGAGTTTTACAATACATGAACACAATTATAGATCAAGGGTTCTACATCACGAACAAAACCCTTCTTAACAGACTGTGGACATCAATACGCGCTTTGCATGCTTCGAAATCATGATTACCAAAAAAATTAACCGCATACTTTAACATATCCCATTCTATCATTCTATATCTCATGTACATGTCTATTCTCCGTGATTATTTGCATCGGTCATAGCATGACCAGACATAAGAGGTCACCCCCACCCCCTCCCCCAAACAAGGATACCAACAAATAAAGCACAGAACATAAAGTGTGTAGAGCTGAAATACGACATCTTATTAAATCCTCGCCAAATCAAAAGTAAACAAACATATTGATCATTAGCTAACACATGATACATCATATGATTCCATTATACATTTTATTTTATCAGTTCTAGACTGTGTTAGTACTTTATATACAATATTAGCCATATCAGCACATATGGCGGGATATTGCAGCTTCGAGACCCCACATCTTTTTAGAATCCTCATAAAACTATTGAGTGACTTTAATATCTAACGGCATGTACCCCCACTAGAACCATTGAAGGTATAATAATGTTAGTAATTCTGGTAATGACCAAAGATGAGCAAGGGGATTTGTAACCTTTTAGAAAAATACTATTTATCCTCAACAAGTCACGCGATATTATGATGGTGAACACGCAACAATGGCAGATTGGCAACCATTTTATCATATTTACGACTTTTAATATGCTTCCAAACAATTCACAATGTTTACATCTGTGGGCTTGATTGATTTCAAAGGGCATGAAATACACCCCGGGGAACGGGGCTCAATTTTGATAATAGTGTTAAAGAATAACAAACGAATACTTGGTAAATTAGATTCAGAAAATTGGTCTCGTTTTTCGTGTTTAGATCTGGGTAAGAGAATAATCTATGGGCATCTGAACACTATTCACTCTCAATGATGTTTTCTCTGGCTTAGAAATCACGACTGATTATTAATTAATCGATCACCTTTCTAGAAACGATGGATTTGGTGTAGCTGCCCAGGGACGTGACTTTGTGCGAACTGTGCGTGACAGGATGAAGATAGGCATGCTTAAACAATAGTATATCCTTGAGGTAACTTCACTGTGACACGCAATACATGTTCCCATAGGACTCGAAATACATTTGTTTCACACAAAACAAGATGAAGCATAGTATAACATCAAATGTACAATCTGACTACAAGTGATGGATAAAGTAATCTCAAAAATGATTTTAATTGTTATCAGAACAATGTGAAAATAGTAATTACAAGTTTACTAACGCCAATTATCTGATGTTTGTCAACAAATGATCGAGAGATACAAAGCTCTTGTCTGTCGCCAGTTCTATTAGTTTTGAGCGATTAAGACGGAATAGAATAGAATAAAATATTGTTACTACCGATGATGAGAAATGAATGTGTCAGTTGGTAATACTTGTCACCAGGTTTAACTTTATTGCCTTAAAAAGGAGAGCGTTCAGCTCCCAGTACTGAAGTTCATTTTGATCATCAACGTCCTCAAGTAACACCCTTAAATGCATCCTGGTATGTACCCGAACATACGAGATATACGAATCGAAAATATTGTATTTAAAACTATGCGTTGAATTGTATGTAAGCATAAAAAATCCGTAGAAATAAACACATTATACATGTTTATGTAAAGGAGCGGCCCTCTCTTGAGCAACAACCTCCCTTCATCAACAGCATGATGTTTTCCCACAGCATCATTTAACTATTAATTTAATATCGAGAGCAACGATCTCAAAACAACAACAACATAATTTTGCTGCACCCAAAGGGTGTTGCTTTGGAAAGGTTGCTTTGTATGTGTTAATTTGATTCAAGTACAAATGCGAAGAAATACATATATTAACCATTATAATTATTAATGTGTTTAAATAAAGATTAAAAGAATATAGCAATATTTTATATCTTTTATACAAGCAATGAGCTTCCATTTTTTATTTCATAAAAACAGTTTTTTTGCTAGAATGCTAAGCTGTTCATTAAAAACGAACCAAAATTGTTACAAATGTCTTTGACTGACTTAATATTCCGAACAAACCAATCATATAAAATAATGTAAGTTTCAGGAGAAATCTACTAAATTTAAAACATTAGATAGAGATATTCCTCCGCGGACATCACCGGAATTCATAATTACAAAATGTATAACAATCTCACGTGTACGAAAATACCATACTGACAACCGACACGTCTACTAGAATTTGATAAACAATGCTATGACAGAAAGTTAAATATTGCCTGTAAAAGCAAGAACGTATTGCACGAGTATATATCATCAAATCTGAAGATTCCTAACAGACGTACTGAATATGTTAAATAACGCTGCATCACCCATCATACGCTGGTAAAAAACAAGAGAACATCAGAATTGAAACATATGAATTCAAAACTATCAACACAGAGCATCATTTCACAGTTCAATTGCTTCTGATGATATTCTGATGATTGCCAGATCCCAAGATTTTCACGATAAGTAGGCGATTGTCTACTTTATTCAAAATTAGAAGAATCCCTCGTGGGTTTAAATCACTCGGATAGAAAGGACACGGGTCTGATAAATTCTGAATATCTCAGAGATTAGGACCAGATGAGGTGAAATTAGTAAATTATTTTATACTTTCCAACCCCGGATAAGCTCTTCAAAAGTCGACATCCGGAGATTTCCAACTACTGATAATATTTTTGTTTACAAATTCGCCTTTCAGAAATATTGCATGCACTTTCGTACGTCAGTTGGGGTTGAAATCTAATTTACGAATTGATCATTTTTTACATTTTATTCCCGGAAATTGTAATCTGGCTGTCGTCCCTTTGTTTTGAACCGAGTTTCCATGGCGTGGAGGGAGTATTAAATGTCTTAGACATGTTTACATATCAAAATATTCACTAAATCTCCTCGGCGCTCTCTTCCTCGTCTCATACAGTTTTCTTCTAAAACAACAACAACAACAACAAATCATATACATGTACAATATTGTTATTTTTATTTACATGACTACTGTTCACCGAGCATGCAATGTCAGTCATTTCGAATTTGATTTTATAATTACAGCCATAGATCACGTATGGACAGTTCAAATACAATACATGTTCTTTTATTAATTTCACCATTCATTTATTTAAGTACAAGTTGATGGATTTATTAAGTACATCAGTTAGTGGAGATTTTACATTTGTCAATTTTTTTTTAATATTATACATTATTATTTGTAGCTGTGAATTAGTTCATTCTTGATCTAATTGAGAGGGATAGCAGATGTTTTAAACCATTTCTTAAATGCGCAGCACTAGTGCTTCCTTTTATTCCAGTGTTGGACTCCCTTCTTAAGTCCTAACTAACTTTTAACTAGAATAATTAGTGGCTGAAGTTTTTGTAGATAACGGTAGTACAGTTATTCTTCCATTTATGTAATGATTCTTTATATAATTCTGGTACTTTGTATTTGTAAATAGTCTCTTATAATTCAGTGCTTGAAGTCATATACTATTTTTAGATGTCATTTGTTTTATAAATGTTTTATGTATATGAATGAGACTTAAATAAATAAAATAAATTTATAAATACTAAGTCAAGCACCCAAATAAATAAAAAAAATATCTTTAAACATTAACTTATTAAATTAATTTTGTTCACAAGAAAGCCTTTACGATATTTTCTGGCAGTAAATAAAACATCTAATATATTATTCGGTTGTAAAAATTGGATCAGGAACTCAGTTTTCATACTGAAAGTGGCAAAAATAATTCATTAAAGAGAAAACTGACGTGTGCTTACATTTTACGTAGCAATAATTTTCATCATGCATTTCATTTCTTTATTACAAAATATTATCAATAAGTTATGTGAGCAGAACGCAGCGCTTCTTATTTTATAAACATTGTTCAGTAGCCACCAACGTTTTTTCTTAATATTTCTTATTTTATTATTCAAATTTTGAACCAACATAACAACATTTTGTCAACATACTAGTACATACAATTAAAAACAGATTTTTTTATTCAAAACTATGTAATATTTTATATCTTTATTTAAGTCTCTTCATTATATATAAACATTCAGCAAATATCACAATATAAAATATAACATTAAAAGACATGTATGATGCCAATCAGTGTTGAGTTATAAGAGACATAGAATCATAAAACATTACAACAAATTAAGAGCAATATTAAGAACCAAGAATAAAAGAAATAAGATCAATAAATAATACTCATCATAATGACAATTATTTACATATGTTCTGTTCTGTTCTATTTACATAAATGTTTCTGCTATCTAAAATATCATTGCAGGTTTTGGCACAAATTCGAGTGACTGCCGGATTAGACATAACTAAAAACAAGTTTTTCTTCAGCAGAAAAATGCATAAACTTTGAATTCAGAGTTAAAACAAGGTCAAATAAAGGAGCTCACATATTTCTATAAAGGTCACAATAAAACAAAGCATGTATTTCAGATTCAACTTCTCCGCAATATGGACATTTCCTGTCTTCTAACTTTAAATGTTCATATCTTCCAGTTTCTATTCTAATTGGTGGAACACCACATCTAAATTTACTAAACGCAGCTCTGTGTTTTGGAGGTAAAATAATATCACAGTAAAACTTAACTTCAAATTTATTCTTATACAAACAATAGTTCCTTAATTTATTTCGACCTTTTCCCGATTTACTATCAGCTTTAACTACAGAATTCTTCCATTCTTCAACAAATATAGACATTAACTTTTTTCACTATTATCACATAATTTGTGCTTTGGCACATGGTCATCTAAATGAATAAAACCTAAAAGGTTACAATTCATTAACTGTTTTTTTACTACAAACATCCAATTTTTACAATTTAAACAAGATTTGCTACACGTTTATCTATCCTGGAAATTGGGGTATTACAGATTCGGGCCCAAACGTTGGTATCAGACTGTGTAATAGGCGCTAGTTGAACAAATGATGTGAAACAATATTCTAGACCAAAAGTTGATATAAAACATAGTTTGGGTAGCGGTCATGTTTTCGGGTCGGTCGTGTCGGGGCAAGCAATACTACTTTTATTCTTGATCCTAAACACCACTCATATCTTAAATTGAATATAGTAGAAACAGGTTCTCAATGTGAATTATCTAATGACCGTAATCAAATAATATTTAGTTCTTATAAACATCTAACAGATTATATAAATACAATAAATGAAGACATTAGCATTGATTTTGAGGAATACACAGTTATAATACACGGGTTTTAACGATATCTACAACTATAACCTTAGACAAACCATTCCGTCATCGCCAGTGGCTATTGTATGTGTCATCTTTCAATTTTGTATCATTAACTTCCTAATGTGATGATAATATATCTTTATTTACATCAAAGAATTGTCCCAGTGCGTCGTTAAAATGCTTCATCGTTGCTAATTTGGTTAATAGTTTAACAAAAGACTTCAGTAAATATCTGATTACCCCGTGGTCATATTTCGAACAGTCTTAATAAAGTCATCTTAGTTTTCTAGACTTGTGGCCATATTTGCGAGTTAACAACCTAATTGTTTTTCTGATAAAATAAAGTAAGCAATTATTAACTTGTGTATTGTAAGCTGATGGTTTGATTTAAAGTAGTTAATTATTGTAAATGTCTGCTGTAGGGTGTTTATTTAATATCCAATCGTATCTTTATAGTAGAGACGGGTTATCACTTCGCTTAATTTGTGACGTGTTAAATGAAATTTTCGGTAGTTTTTATATAGTTTTCATGGGTTGGACTTTTTGTAGACTTTAGATGGAAATCTCCCGGTGTACGAGTGTATTTTCACTTTTTTCTGGTGAGATGAAAACACACGTTCGTAAACACATAATTTTATTATTGTGTGCTTTTATCTGGCCCCGAACACAACTGCTACAATGTATTTAAAATATGTGAACGGTATTTTAGATCTGAAATACATGCAGTTTTTATTATCATAATTTATAATTTATGAATTATGTACAACTAAAAATGAGTGGTCGAATTGTCTAAAAAATATATCTAAAATTAAATTTTAAAAATCGGAAATTGAATGCAGTTCTATATGAAACAATGCGGTATAAATAATCAAGATATTACTTTATTGTCATTTAAACATATAATAATCTACAATATTACACATGTAACTAATCGTTCACAGTGAGATTCATGTAAAATGCTAGAAGATATGGTTACTATAGAAATTACTGTCCCCTTAAAAGCATTTCTCTCACATGTCTTGCCTTTTCTACTTTTTTCGAACAATAAAGGCTATCACCCATGGCATATAATTATAATTATATAATGATAAAACAATCTAAGAATATTGTATTAATTATATTTTGGTATATTAACTATCTAATGTATTGCAAAATTGACCATTGTACAACTATCATTCACTATGTCTCGATCTATGATTTATTCTAACATTCTTACCGCCGGGCTCAGTCCTGTCTTTCCACTCAAAGGAGATTGTATAAAAACAATGTCATGTCAGACTTCAGTCCAGGGGGTTACATGATAGGTGATAGTTTATCATTTAAGGTATTGTTTCAGTAAATTGTATACGCTTCACGTGTTTGTGATTCTGTTGCAAGATTACTGAGAAATAAACACATGTTTGGTTGTAAAATGTGTGACTGTTTATCTAGCAGTGGAGGGGCCTCCATTATTGACTGGTTATGATATCTTACTGATAATTATAACCCCCTTACCACTGTGAGTTAGACACCCATCCGTGAGCAGACAATTTCTCCTATGATGAGCTGTCTAGTCAGCATATTGGAGGTGTGTGATTCTACCTAGGTGTATATGACTGGGTCTTCCTCCAGCATAATGGCGGGAAAAGTCACCAAATGAACCCTGAGTGTTGATACAACTTTAGACCCAAGAGAGAAAATGGATGAAAGGTTCTAGGCCCGGACGACTCGAACTTTTCATTGATCATGAATCGAAGATATTACATAGACTTCGTCTCACATTCATGTGTTGTAAGTTGCTCGTTTAACTGGTAAGAACTTCCTCGTACAGAGAAAACACCTTCGGTCTTGACATTCAGACATACAAAAACTGTGAATTCAGCAGGCCGTCCCCGCACTGGACACTTCGTGAGTGACAATGAAACTTATGCTGACTTATGCTGATGTTTCTCAATGTGTTTCTTTACAGAAAGAAGACGTGACTGGAACATTCTCTTCACCTATCAGATGAAAACCTTGCATGACTTGTCAAAATACTGATAAAGTGAAGACAATATTGACGAAGCATTTATTTAGATAGAATCACGTGATTACAGATATAGCTTGTTCGATCCATTAGACTATAACTGATCAAAGGAACTTACTGATTAATTATTTTGTCGATTACATCAGAAGCATCTCGAAGAAACACATAGTGTGAATTACGTCATAGATTTAGTGGCGTACTTCGGATATTGCACAAAGATCAAAGTGAATATTAATGTAATAAAAACAATGATGAGTCTTATCGGACTGAAAACAATTAATATACTGCGAGTGATTATTTATATTCAGTAATTCCAATTAATTTACACTTGATAAAACGTATAAACCAATTATGTAGTAATAGAAGATCCACGGCGCGTGTCGCGTGCGGCTCTAGATCGGTTTTATCGCACATGAAGACGTTTTATTTCATAATAATGGTTTGTTAACCATGTACAGATTATAACTAATCATACAACATTGAGTGTTGTTAATTAGTAAATTGAAAGTTGTTTTCCGCTATCCTTGCATTTTTTTAAACAAATAAAGCCGTAAATTCTAAATTAATGACACGATAGTATTTATTACCTTCTTTAAATCGTTGTAAAGTTGAAAGAAAGACGTCAAGATAACGTGGTTACAGTCCTTTGATCAGAGTGTAAATAAAATGCAGAATGATTAAATTAATTTGTGATAAAAATGACTCTATCTTAGCCCTGGCGAGATCTTGTACATGAATATCTGGATTGAAGTTTTACGGTTTTTTTAGACGCAAAGATATTAGACAGTTTAAACAACTGGTTTAGTCTTATTAAGGGTAGAATTTGATTTTTTATCAATAATTATCATAAATACCAGCTAGAGAAAAAATAAAACAATTGAATGTTTTCTACATAAAGACAGATAATTTAAAGATAATAAAATAGCATTGAATAAATTAAAAGCTCTTATATGAATGGTCGTATTACGTAAAATAGCGAGGTGGACACAATTTCGGATGAAAAGACCATTTAGTAAAGACAGAAGAATGCGTTTTTTAAAGTGTCCGTATTAGCGGGTGGTGTAACGTTCGGGTGGTTGTAAGGCGAGGTTAATGTGTAGCCTACATGCATTTGCACGTCGGGTTAAATTAACAAAAAAGCAATTGGCGCCGACCAAAACTAAGACAATATTTATATCAAAGACCTATACTATACATAATTATATATGTACTGTATATGTCTTTGTTTATATTTAAATTGTAGCCGAAATAGAATTGATAGATAGATTCCAGTTACATACAGTGGTCAGTTCACCCTACCAGTTATATACAGTGGTCAGTTCATCCTACCAGTTATATACAGTGGTCAGTTCACCCTACCAGTTATATACAGTGGTCAGTTAACCCTCCCAGTTATATACAGTGATCAGTTCATCATACCAGTTATATACAGTGGCCAGTTCACCCTACCAGTTACATACAGTGGTCAGTTCTTCCTACCAGTTATATACAGTGGTCAGTTCTACCTACCAGTTATATACAGTGGTCAGTTCTACCTACCAGTTATATACAGTGGTCAGTTCTACCTACCAGTTATATACAGTGGCCAGTTCACCCTACCAGTTATATACAGTGGTCAGTTCTACCTACCAGTTATATACAGTGGTCAGTTCTACCTACCAGTTATATACAGTGGTCAGTTCACCCTACCAGTTATATACAGTGGCCAGTTCACCCTACCAGTTATATACAGTGGTCAGTTCTACCTACCAGTTATATACAGTGGCCAGTTCACCCTACCAGTTATATACAGTGGTCAGTTCTACCTACCAGTTATATACAGTGGTCAGTTCTACCTACCAGTTATATACAGTGGTCAGTTCACCCTACCAGTTATATACAGTGGCCAGTTCACCCTACCAGTTATATACAGTGGTCAGTTCTACCTACCAGTTATATACAGTGGTCAGTTCTACCTACCAGTTATATACAGTGGTCAGTTCTACCTACCAGTTATATACAGTGGTCAGTTCACCCTACCAGTTATATACAGTGGCCAGTTCACCCTACCAGTTATATACAGTGGTCAGTTCTACCTACCAGTTATATACAGTGGTCAGTTCTACCTACCAGTTATATACAGTGGTCAGTTCTACCTACCAGTTATATACAGTGGTCAGTTCACCCTACCAGTTATATACAGTGGTCAGTTCTACCTACCAGTTATATACAGTGGTCAGTTCTACCTACCAGTTATATACAGTGGTCAGTTCTACCTACCAGTTATATACAGTGGTCAGTTCTACCTACCAGTTATATACAGTGGTCAGTTCTACCTACCAGTTATATACAGTGGTCAGTTCTACCTACCAGTTATATACAGTGGTCAGTTCTACCTACCAGTTATATACAGTGGTCAGTTAACCCTCCCAGTTATATACAGTGATCAGTTCATCATACCAGTTATATACAGTGGCCAGTTCACCCTACCAGTTACATACAGTGGTCAGTTCTACCTACCAGTTATATACAGTGGTCAGTTCTACCTACCAGTTATATACAGTGGTCAGTTCTACCTACCAGTTATATACAGTGGTCAGTTCTACCTACCAGTTATATACAGTGGCCAGTTCACCCTACCAGTTATATACAGTGGTCAGTTCTACCTACCAGTTATATACAGTGGTCAGTTCTACCTACCAGTTATATACAGTGGTCAGTTCTACCTACCAGTTATATACAGTGGTCAGTTCTACCTACCAGTTATATACAGTGGTCAGTTCTACCTACCAGTTATATACAGTGGTCAGTTCTACCTACCAGTTATATACAGTGGTCAGTTCTACCTACCAGTTATATACAGTGGTCAGTTCTACCTACCAGTTATATACAGTGGTCAGTTCTACCTACCAGTTATATACAGTGGTCAGTTCTACCTACCAGTTATATACAGTGGTCTACCTACCAGTTATATACAGTGGTCAGTTCTACCTACCAGTTATATACAGTGGTCAGTTCTACCTACCAGTTATATACAGTGGTCAGTTCTACCTACCAGTTATATACAGTGGTCAGTTCTACCTACCAGTTATATACAGTGGTCAGTTCTACCTACCAGTTATATACAGTGGTCAGTTCTACCTACCAGTTATATGACAGTATTCTAACCTGTACTAAATTACTCTTCCACAAGGAGCAACAACTAACATGAATTATGGAGGAAACTCGATATTTTTGTCAAATTTTCATTGAGAAATATGGCCTGTTGCGATGTGAACTCGTACCTGGATCGCCGGGTTACCAGTCCAGCGGACTAACCACTGGACCACAGCCGTGTTACCAGTCCAGCGGACTAACCACTGGACCACAGCCGGGTAACCAGTCCAGCGGACTAACAACTGGACCATAGCCGGGTTACCAGTCCAGCGGACTAACAACTGGACCACAGCCGGGTTACCAGTCCAGCGGACTAACAACTGGACCATAGCCGGGTTACCAGTCCAGCGGACTAACCACTGGACCATAGCCGGGTTACCAGTCCAGCGGACTAACCACTGGACCATAGCTGGGTTACCAGTCCAGCGGACTAACCACTGGACCACAGCCGGGTTACCAGTCCCGCGGACTAACAACTGGACCACAGCCGAGTTACCAGTCCAGCGGACTAACAACTGGACCACAGCCGAGTTACCAGTCCAGCGGACTAACCACTGGACCACAGCCGGGTTACCAGTCCAGCGGACTAACCACTGGACCACAGCCGGGTTACCAGTCCAGCGGACTTACAACTGGACCACAGCCGGGTTACCAGCCACTGGACCACAGCCGGGTTACCAGTCCAGCGGACTAACCACTGGACCACAGCCGTGGCTTTCATACAGATCAACGATGAATACTTCGAGTATATCCCTGGCACTGTAACAACGAAATAGACACAATTCATCTCTTACGAGGATTGCCTCATGGTAACTATTACAATATTCAAACCACTCCGCGACTCTTAGTTCTACTAGTTACACAACACAGGCCTTTTCAGCGACTGCCTCTTGATCATCAATCAAAATTAGTTCTTGTTTTGTTTAAACTCACGCAATAACAGACCTTTATCAGTGTCGGCTTTAACGTTAACTACGTTAGTAGAGATTTCATTTTCTTTGTCATGTTCTTTATCATAGGCATAAATTGTTCCTGACAGTTGTTCCTTTTTCAATAAAACAAAATTAATAACTTTATACTGCTAGACTCTTGTATATAATCTCCGTTTTTGTTGATGTTGTTTTAAGATAATCGCAGCTCCAGCTTAGATATTGAGAGACAAAATTGAATAAAACGACGGAATGAATAATTCATTGCTTTATTTTATTTCCCATAATTTGTTTATATTTGACGAGCGACGTTTCCCTAAGAGGAAGATACAGCGGAGCTCATGCTGATGTGATCAGAGGGCAAACTAATTTCATTCTTTTCTAGATCCAAACTTGGTATTAAACGATCGAAATGTTGAAAATTGTACTTTATGGTAACACTTATTGACCAAAACGTTTTATTAGGCTTTTAGCAAACACCGAAGCATTTTATTGACGAATATAATTTCATGCTTTGAATTTCTTAATGTTTTTACGGTGAAAGTGATTATTTTTATCAACGAAAGTCATCGTAATTTTCTACCTTTCACATATTGGGTTTATCAAGGATCTATATTTATTAAATTTTAAAAATCTCACGATCTTTAGTACATAAATCATTTACAGTTTGTTTTGTGTCTAGTTTTGGATACCGATTTTCTTAGTTTGTAATTACATTTAAACGATAATTTTGTTCTTAAACACATTTCAATTATGAAGAATCTATATTCGAGTATCGATAATCAAGAATAGATCATCATGTTTTCATAACCAAGAATCTATTATTATGTATCGATAATCAAGATTCGAACATCATGTATCGATGCTCAGGAATCGATCATCAGTATGTATAGATAACCTAATCAAGAATCGATCATCATGCTTTGATAACGAAGAAACGATCATCATGTATAGAACACCTAGTATATCCCTCCAAATTAACCAAGTGTCAATAATTTACATTTACTGTAATATACTATTCTCTATCTTTGATCACAGACTTCTGATCATCAACTGTTGTTTAGTAAGTATCGGTTAGTGACAATTATAATTATATTAGGAAGTTTTTTTTCGAGCAGAATCTGAATTTGATCCTGTTTAGAAAGATAACAGGAAACTAGACAAGTTTTATATAAAAAGAAATTACAGTTAATATGTTCACTGAACGGAGGTTGTTCACTTATTGGAGAATGTTCACTTATTGGGGATGTTCACTGCATGGAGGATGTTCACTTATTGGGGGATGTTCACTGCATTGGGGATGTTCTCTGATTGTAGGATGTTCTCTGATTGCAGGATGTTCTTGATTGTAGGATGTTCACTGCATTGAGGATGTTCACTTATTGGGGGATGTTCACTGCATTGGGAACGTTCTCTGATTGTAGGATGTTCACTGCATTGAGGATGTTCACTTATTGGGGGATGTTCACTGCATTGGGGATGTTCACTGCATTGGGGATGTTCACTGCATTGGGGATGTTCACTGCATTGGGGAATGTTCACTGTATGGAGGATGTTCACTCATTGGGGGATGTTCACTGCATTGGGGATGTTCACTTATTGGGGAATGTTCACTGTATGGAGGATGTTCACTCATTGGGGGATGTTCACTGCATTGGGGATGTTCACTTATTGGGGAATGTTCACTGTATGGAGGATGTTCACTCATTGGGGGATGTTCACTGCATTGGGGATGTTCACTTATTGGGGGATGTTCACTGCATTGGGGATGTTCACTTATTGGGGGATGTTCACTGCATTGAGGATATTCATTTATTGGGGATGTTCACTTATTGGGGAATGTTCACTGCATGGGGGATGTTCACTGCATGGAGGATGTTCACTTATTGGGGAATGTTCACTGCATGGGGGATGTTCACTGCATTGAGGATATTCATTTATTGGGGAATGTTCACTGCATTGGGGATGTTCACTTATTGGGGAATGTTCACTGTATGGAGGATGTTCACTGTATGGAGGATGTTCACTTATTGGGGATGTTCACTGCATTGGGGATGTTCACTGTATTGGGGATGTTCTCTGATTGGACGATGTTCACTGTATGGAGGATGTTCACTGTATGGAAAATGTTCACTCAATGGGGATGTTCTCTGATTGTAGGATGTTCACTTATTGGGGGATGTTCACTGTATTGAGGATGTTCACTGTATTGGGGATGTTCTCTGATTGTAGGATGTTCACTTATTGGGGATGTTCACTGTATGGAGGATGTTCACTCATTGGGGATGTTCTCTGATTGTAGGATGTTCACTGCATTGAGGATGTTCACTTATTGGGGGATGTTCTCTGATTGTAGGATGTTCACTGTATGGAGGATGTTCACTGCATGTGGGATGTTCACTGCATTGGGGGATGTTCACTGCATTGGGGATGTTCACTTATTGGGGGATGTTCACTGCATTGAGGATATTCATTTATTGGGCATGTTCACTTATTGGGGAATGTTCACTGCATGGGGGATGTTCACTGCATGGAGGATGTTCACTTATTTGGGAATGTTCACTGCATGGGGGATGTTCACTGCATGGGGGATGTTCACTGCATGGAGGATGCTCACTAATTAGTATAGATGTTCTCTTATTGGAGGATATTCAGATTTGGAGGTATTTACAAGCCTATGTCTAGGACGACTTTATCACAAAGAAGTTCTCTGTTCTCATAGAGAAAAACATCAAACACATGGCAAGCGCGATTTATGATTCTAAAGTTCACGATATTATCACACTTAATGCAATAATGTCATAAACCAATACAAGATTCATATTTATAAGGCACTGTTAATAAAGTAACGATACTTTGGTGGACTTTGACTAATTAAGTAATTTAATTCAATATTCATGCGCAAATATGACATGAATGTACCAATCATTGTTCAGCATAATGCCGGCACCACAGGCAGTCTGAGTGCACTTTTTTCTTTCTGTGTAAATCACCAGTCCACCAATAAACACGAAACTCTTTCATAAAAAACACGAAATTTGAAGCAACTTGCCATTTTCGTTTTATAAGCATATTTCATATGAACGTTAAAACTATTTTTTCCTTTCATCTTATTGTTTGTAAAGTTGGTTATGATGGAGAAACAAATTACCGAAGCTATCATGAAATTCGCATCTAACTTTTCATGATCAGGTTGGAAGATCAAAGTCGCTTACATGCATAAGGTGGAGAAGAGAGAATCTTTATCATTTACATCGAAAAATCGCCGTTTTAAACGCATTACGCTATGTGTATCGTTTTTAATTTTCAAACTGCTAATTATTATACAAATTCGGGCGGTTTACGAAGATTCGAAGCAATTACGGCTTCAATGAAGCGATGTTTTTATACGAACAATTATGAAACAGTTGAAAACTGTTCACACTTTTTTGCAGATTCGTTTTTAGATTAATCATTAACGTTACAAGAGGCTTGGAATACACCTTTCACTTTTCATATAATTTTCAGCAGCGCCCAAAAGTAAAAAAAAATATAATTATTTATTTGCCTTTGCGATAAATTAGAAATCGCTATAGAAAACGATTTGGAGGAAATTAATAGTGATAAGAGGAAATGTGTAGTCGATTCAATTTAGAGTTTTTGCAATTTATCGTTCTATAATTATGGTTATTAAGCATTTACATATATATTGATACCGATGAATTATTATATTACACGCTTTGTCAAAATACATTCAGCGATATATGAAATTGGGTTATTTTTTTTCTTTAAATTGCTTTTTGTAGAATTACAGATGTATTACAGATGTAGTGATGTTTTGATGTATACTAGAGGTGGAAAGAAAGGTATGCACTTCATTCATCTGAAACCCGTAAAACCCGTAAACCTACTGATCGATGTCCGTAACTTGCTTTTATATCTTTTTTTGGTAAAAGTAGAGTTGAATTTTGAAAAATCGGAATCGTTTGTCAGTCCCTACATTTGAAGATTAAAAAAAATGTCACCCACATTTAACAAAATTTTGCGTTGTGCCCAAATGTGTCATCTTTTTTGTCTCGTTCTGGGTATATTTCTGATTTGAATATTAACTGGGAAAATTGTCCGCCGCATCATATTTTTATTGGTAAATCACTGTGTATTTGACCTTGAAAAACAGCTGAATTTAAACAAATAATTGTTGTCCATTGTGAACGAACAAATAATAACAATAACCGTATAGACCAGTCATCTAAAGTTCAAAATTGGCCTTTTGGGGAATAAATTAGTACATAAGCCATTTTTTGTATATTGGTTCTTTATGTGATAGAGAATGACCAGAAAAAAGTCCCCAAGAATCCTTTGGTGCAAAAACGAGATTTTTGGGCTAAAAGATGGAAAAAATGAATAAAACTGCGAATTTCTGGAATCCCTGTGTAACTCAAAAACAGTTCATTCCTGACATTTTAAATTTTCTACACTGGTAAAAATTTATCAACAGCATCTTTTTGAATGTATTTTATATCGGCTTAGAATCCAAGATGGCCGCCATAATCCAATATGGCCGCCCAAACTTCATTCGGTTTAAGATTAATTTTTGAATGGTCGTATACTATATTTGAAACATTTTTTGCAATAAAGAACTGTCAAGTTAGTAGCTTTTTCCAGTATTTTAGCATTGAAAAGTATTTAATCAATATATTTTAGTAATTTACATTATAAAGATTAATCAAAGTACTGGAAGTACTGACGGAAAGTCAACTTTGTCGTATTTTAGCATTTTCGTGGCGAAAACGCGAAAACTCGTACGACGTGGCGTAAATCACCACCATATGTTCGACCACAACTTTAAATAGTGAATGAAACTATTTTCAATATTAGTAAATATTGTTACCTCAACTGTAACTGTTTATGAATGAAACTTTTGTGTGTTTGAATACTTAACTATTATACATTGTACTTATAAGTTTTACAGTTTAAGTTGCCATAACATAATATTTCTGCAGTAATAACTTCAGCTTATATCAAAAGTCTCACTCTGCAATATATACAACAAGTGGTACTGTTTTCTGTCCTGTTATTGGGCCGAGGGTAACTATTTTGAATATGATGATGTAGGAAAGTATCACCTTCCAAAAACATAGATTTGGTACTTTAGTAATCAAGAAGTAGTTCTAGATAGCAAGAATGTATTGGACTTCTTTTGTTTCAGACGCATTTTTGTGGAGGTTAGTAGTTACAATGTACAATGGATATGTTAGTGGTGGTGATTTTTATGTGATTACTTTTTATTACAATAAATCCTTATATTAATTTTCACTCTTGGAAATGCAATGTTTAATGTTTTACGGCGCATCGACAACATCAGTCATGTAAAGCGAAATTAAATAAGAGGACGTCAAGAAGTATGTTATCAGATTGGTAAAAGGATATATAGTCATGTTAATAAGAACTGAAGCGCAACTAAAAATGTAAAATGAAATAGTAGCAATTGATGTGTAGTGACAAAAAATAAGAGTGTGTGAGACTAATCTCATTTACATTGTATTATATTATAGTGATACAGATTATATAACATCATATTACATGGGTTGGTGCATGTGGTATATGTTTCTTTCGTTCTTGGTATTTGGTTTGGAAAGTGCCAAGTGGTGGAATTACATTCAAAGATATATTTTGATAAAGTGTAATTAACAACTTGGTATGTATTGTTAAAGAAATTTAATTTTAGTTTTAAAATACAAATGTATAATGGGCGGCAAGTTTTTGTTGTTAAAAAAGGGATACTTATTACTAGTATTTCATTTGCCTCAACATAGAGGCTCCCGGGACAGGTCTTTAACTATGAGTATGTAGTGATTCAAGGGCTATTAGATATGATTTCCAGGCTGATTCATATACAATAGATCCGTACTCCAGTTCTGAATGGATAAGAGACCGATATAAACGTATTAGTACTTTTCTGTTAGATCCTCAGTCAGCGACAACTTTCAGGAGGTATTGAGTCTTCTAGCAATTACTTTTTTGAGTGATTTAATATGACTAATATAAATATAAGTCTGGAGTCAAATATAACCACTATAGATAATCAAAGTCTGGTACAACCTGAATTGGTGTGTTGCCCATATAATAAGACATAGTTCCGGATGCATTTAAAAATGTATTGAAACTGTGACACCATTTTGATCCGACAAAGTTTCCTATCAAGTATATCATTGATGGAGCCGTCTTTTAACGAGGTTCTTGTTTTTCGACTCAAAATATCAAAGGATTCAAGTAAAACCATTTACATAAAGGGAGCAGTCTTCTCCTGGATTTAGAATTTCAACTTCACTATTAATTTTGATACTAAATGGGGTGACACACAGGATACAGCCCTGTTGCACAACCATTTATTGTTTGTATGGATCTGAAAGAGAGTTTCCCACTTGGACACGGAAGAAAGCCACAATAAAAAGTGGAAGGTGGCATCTGAGTATTGCGTGAAAGCCCAGTTTAGGAATAGGAATTAGCAATGCTAAGAAAAAGGGAGTTCATCCGGATTCCCATACATTATTAAACGAATCAAGTAAAAGAGAAAGAGTATGAATGGGCGTTTAAGAAATTAATTGATAATGGACTTTGTCTGGACCAGAGGATTTAATTGTACTTCTCTTGGTTTTGGAAGAGATATTAAGTTGTTTCTCTCATCCCAGGTCTTGTGTGCCTGAACAAATCTATCTCTGTGTAGCCTAGATTAACGTTGCTAAGATACTTTTACATGAAAAGTTGGAGATGACACTTGTGGAAGTGACCGCTTTCCCAGCTTATTTCATCAGCATGTCCGTCTGTCTAAGACCAATCCAAACTGTGGAAGCTAGCAATAGCGAATTTGAAAAAAACTTCTTTGAGACCTGACTTATGATTACTCATGAAAAGTTAGACAATAGTGAGGATGTGTCTATAACATTGTTACTTCACTGCCCATGGAGACAGCTGAAGGCTCAATCCCTCAGACCTCCACAAACTCTAGAAGCCATGACAAACTACAAATGTATGGTATAATGATGACTATATATGGGCTACCTAAACCCTCAAGGAAGCCCTAAGGAAATTCAAACTGATACTAACTGATGACAATCTTAATTAACTCATTTTGTATATTAAGAACAAAAGCTCGAAAATCACTAAAATAATTGGGAGACTTTGTCTCAAAACTGAATAATATAACCTCGATTAGAAAAACGTAGGTATGGTCCACAAAGTCAATGGAGAAGACTTATCTCCAATTAAGCATTTGTCTGTTGACAACAATGATACAGACTACCTACCCTCAGGAAGAAGCACTAGCTACTGCATTTTAAAAAAATTCTTCATCTGAGAACTATTCAGAAAAGATTAAAGTGAAGAGACTTAGGAACCTATTGCAGGATGTAGATAGGTCTTTGCATTGGCATCTTTCATTATTGTCTGATTAATTGTGTATTTTTGTTGTATGACCTATCGACTCTATAATTTTAGCAGCCATATTGGATTTATATCATGCATAATGAACATTAAAATACAAAAGTTTACAGTATTTATCAATATCAAATGTTAAAAATGTCTTAGGCATAATTCTAAAGTTGAATAATTATAGTGGTTCTAGAAGGTCATTTTTGTGTTTTACACAGTTTATGCCCAAAATTACATTGTGAGCTTTATAAATTCAATATTGACTTTGAAAAGAAACTCATCACAAATAATATAAAAGTAATTTCTTTTCTTCTTACATTTGTAATTAGAATATGACAAAATAGTCAAATTTGGAATTAAACAGTAAAACAATTTGGCGGCCATTTTGGATTGGAGCGGCCATATTGGATTTATGCAATGAATAATCAAGTTCATTAAAATACAAAAGTTGTTAATATTAATCAATATCAAAAGTGTCTTGGGCATAAATCTGAATGCTCTAGAATGTCATATTCGAGTTTTTATACAGTTCGTGCCCAAAATTACATTGTGTGCTTTTATAAGTTCCGCTATTTGTTTTTTTAATAAATTCATCATAAATAAGATAAAAGTAACGTTTATTATTTTTACATTTGAAATTAGAATGACTGATATAAGAGACAATCAGTCAAATTTGGATTTAAACAGTAAAAACAACATTTTGGCGGCCATTTTGGATTATGGCGGCCATTTTGGATGCGACTCGAGAGTAAAACTAAATCAAAATGATGTCTTTTATCAATACACATCATCTTGGAAAATTAAAACTCATTTGGCCAAATAGTTTTTGAGTTATACATCGATTCCTGAAATTCCCAGTTTGATTTATTTTTTTCAACTTTTAGCCCCAAAATATCGCTTTTGCACCATGGGATTCTTGGGGACTTTTTTCTGGGTGTTATTCACCACAAACAGAACCAACATACCAAAAATGGCTTATGTACTAATTAATTCCCCAAAAAATTTATGATGACTGGACTAGTATATATAGGTACATTAAATAAGCATTTAAACAAAAATATTGACGTCAAAATT
The DNA here is from genome assembly GCA_964023205.1 of Lutraria lutraria. NCBI lineage: Eukaryota > Metazoa > Mollusca > Bivalvia > Venerida > Mactridae > Lutraria > Lutraria lutraria. The sequence continues at coordinate 1,795,970 of OZ026834.1, forward strand.
GAGCTCACATAGAAATGTTTTAGCAGGACAAATAACTTCTTTGTCTTTGAACAATTTATTAGTTTATAAAATGTCCGTCTGTTTCATCCGCATTTACCACGTGACTACGAAGAGATCCGTGCCCTCATTTTTCTAGACGAATTATGCTTGAGTATTAGTTTATTATAGCTGTTTGCGAGTATATAGTGTAGTGTCTATTACTAGTTTGGCTAATCCTGGCCATTTGATTGGCTAATGGTGATGACTGAATCTATTGATAGTTGACAGGTACGTAAATCATGAAGGCATTGCCTAGATAAGTTGTGTGGCTATTTGAAGTTCAATGTGGTTGTATGATAGTGCTCAGATTTATGGTGAATTCGTTAACATTTAGGGTTGATTCTATTTGATTGATGTAGGGTATGATATAACCATGTGCTTGCGAACTACATGTATATACATGAATTTATTCATTTGTCAAATACTCATGATTGTCAATATATGTGTATTAATAATAATAATAATAAAGGCTTTATTTTAAGAGGTTACACATTTGGGTTTCCCCAATCTTCCATGTGAGCCTCTTACTCATATCATGTAAATATGTTATACTCTCCATAATGGAGGATTGAATAACATTTACAGTCAGAAAAGCAACTTCATACAAAAAACATAAACCAATATGCTTCTTGTAATTCGTCTACCTATAACGTTTTGTTATAGTTTTTCTTGTTAAATTTGTATTTTATTTGGCGTTGTTCGGAATAGAACTTATTTTAATGTTGACCAAACTGGCCAGTTCAGTCGCTCGAAGCGCTATACTTTGAGAGATATTTACTAAAAGTCAATTTCTCTATAACAGTACGGATTGGTCTTATATTAGATTAATGGACACGCAATACTTTGTAATGAAGCTTTATTGAAGAACATAACTTGAATAAATTACAATGCACACGAATGCTTATATGCGCACAATTTTAATTGTCCAGCTAGCAATTTCTTTGGTAAGCCTTTACAAATACTGCGCACATTTTAAAGCCATAGTAACTCATACATTTTCTTCATTTACATTTTTTTGGTCAAATATTTAGATAATAGGTCCATTAAAGATTTGATTAAAATAAAGAGAAGTGTTAAAGTATTGTAGATTTATAGACAAGTTTTCTACCAGCACTTTGATAGTATCATCTCTAACAGCATACAGACCCTATTAATTGATTGCATTAAATGTACATATAAAGCGATAATATCGTATTTAAAGGGAGCAGTCCGAACTTCGTTATAGAATTTATTCATTTCTTTCAAATGGTTTCATCAAAATACTGTTAAAAACTGCGTTTATTTACACTACATGTATTCTATTAACTAAATTAAATCTTTTTATGTATTCATGTTTAACGCCTTTTTTTCAACAATTTTAAAGTTATATATGGCGGCCGATTCGTTTTAAAAGAATGGTCTTAATTCATAGGATGGTGTTTATTCGGAGGTGACCGTTAACACAGGTTTTACTGTATATTTGATTCTTTCATTAAAGAAAGAACTGTTGATGTTTATCCAGGATAAGCACGTACATGTATACGTATACATTATATAATCTATGCAGTTATTATGATAAGCAGAATACAAGATCAACCGTGACTCCGTAATTCGGGTATCTGCTCTCTGAGCGGGAAATCGAAGGTTCGAACCCCAGTAGAGACTGGGTTAGGAATGGCGCGATCTGTTGGTGAGCCGTTATCTAGTTAAATAATGATTACCCTAGGCCCACCTTAGCCAGGCACCCAGCAAAAAGGGAAGATATTCGCGACGTACTGTAGGCACAAAAGATGAGTGTATCAAAAACCAACTTGGCTGGCCCTCTCAATAAGGTTGACTCTATGATAAACAAAACATTGACCTTGATACCTTTTGTATCTTGCAATATGTACAACTTATGTACTGCTAATTGTAAACAAATTTCAAGCGCGCCGAGCGAGTGCCGGCAATGGAAAGCTCGTTGTTTAGTTGCCAAAAAAAGGCACTGGACAAGATTGTTTAAGAAGGCGACCAAACCTAGCTGGTTGTCATCCTTTAAACGATTATACAGACTGGAAAAGATGTTCGAGCTATCAGACTGGTTACCGTTTTTATCCTGGTAACTTAACTACGTTTTCATGTCAGCATCAATCATAGGCCGACATCCAGCAGAAAGTGCTGATATTATCATACTGTGGAAACCAAGAGAGTTGATAAACCTCTGTTACATCAATGATACAAAATAAGACAAAGACTCAGGAATTCATTGCTACAATTACTCATAATGGCGCAAAAACTCAATTTGGTGTTTTTTTCTAATTGGCAACAAACTGCTGTAGTAAAGTTTTCAGCAAATCGAGGGTTCAACGCAACAGTGTCGTAACTCATATTGAAATAAGAACAAGTTACGACAGTGTTGGGCTGAACCCTCGAAATGTTGTCTTTGTATGTATACATAACTGTTTTCTCCATATTTGTCAACATCGGAACAAAGAGAAAAAGTTTAAAAAATACAAACTGATATATTTGTGGTTAATTTTGTACAAATATGATAGAGATAATATGAACTAATTATGAACAGAGTTCACACTGAGATGTATTTTATGTAAGGCCTGATTTATAAATTTCTGTTTGCCAAAACGCTACCCAAGTTTGAAATTTTGGGTAGGAAGGCAGAAAACTATTTGTTTTCATTTTGAAGCAAGAACTTAGTCAACCAACTAATATACACTTGAAAACATTGTTTTATTCAGCACAGTGTAATGTAGTTGGCGAAGGAAGGTATTTTGTTTAAAACGCGGATACCGGAAAAGGATGCGGACAGAAAATATCAATTCACGGTCCTTGTACTGTAAAAGCATTCTAGATTTAAAAGTTCTTTGTCCCAGTCAGTTTGCCGGATTGGTCGCGTTAGGGCAAACATACATAGTTTTGCCTTGTCTTGGTCTAATGTGACGAGAATCAAGCGTTTAGTGTTTAGGAAGATCCCACATGCTAAAAGACAAACGAAGGATTTTTTATTCAACGACCTTCACAGAACCCGAACCCTAAATGTTGATTGAACTTTCTAAATGACCTTCTAATGAGGTCTATGTCTAATTAAATTCTACCCAAAATAGATCAAAGCCTCAGAGATCCTAAACACCCGAACAGTGAATTTATACATTCTATTTTGCATCCAGATAGAATCGTATTCATTTTTCAACTTACGTTCGAGTTGTTATGAATTGAGTTACCTACGAACGAAGCTTGCCAACATTGTCATTAGTTAACAATACAGAATTAACTTGTATTATTGCTCAGTGACAGATTCTTTATCTAGTTTGTCACATGCTTTATTAAGCCAGCACCATATAATAACAATTAATTATCTTGTTATGTAATGCAAAGAATTTCAATTTTAGTCTGTTTTATAATTTCATTCAATATAAATGAACTTGTAGGCGTGTTGTAATTACCGTACACTGATGCGTTATTACAGCGCCTGCCAGACCTTCACTGACAATTGGGTCCTGCGCTTACAGCGGTATCAAATACCAAGGACACATTCCTATCCCGAAATCTAATTTATAGGCTTAAACAACCATCATCCCATTAAATAGATATCATTTTGCATGGTGACCGGTCAGTAATTTAATGTAAATAAGTGGCGGTATTTTGAAAAAATAGCAATAATCTACTTTGACAATAAGATTGTCCATGCTTAACTCATTATCCAATAGATAAACTCCGATCTTCAGTGTTCGGAGACGATTGTATTATTGTCCAGTGTTTGGCACGGTTATGGGTACTTATTACACCAATCGAATCTCACGCGTATCTGATTTAATGTCACCGTGTCTTAAACCGGTGTCACCGTCCGAATAACACAGTGTCAAGACTTCTAGTAAGATTCGGGGCCAGCCCGTGACTGCCACGTGCGTGTAACTGACCTTAAGACACGACAGAATATGATGAGCAAGAAGTTTAAATCTCCAATCGAACAAAAAGACATGAAAATCTTATTTTGATATTTTTTCTTTCGAATGACTTTTACAAAAGAGACCGACATACGTCGACCTGAGTGGAAAAAAACATATTTTGAATGATTACCAATACGATATCTCGATTTATTGATAATTCCGAAGTCACATGTTTTTCTCGAAACAAGGTGAACAAATTTAACAAAGCAAGCCTGTTTAGATTTTCATATCAAAATAAAATATTTATAGTTCAGCATACGGGTTCCTTCCGTAGGCGGGTGTTTACCCTAAAGTCCATACGATGAATTAATGCAATTATGAAATACTATTTTATCCATATTACCATCAGGAGACAATATAGTTTTTATGCTGCAGCCCATGGTGGATTTAAAATGATGTGATATTCAAGTAAATAATTAACTAATTTTCAAATAATCTGTTACACGAGCAGAACCGTGAAATTAAACAGGAACTCACATAAACTTCAAATAACCGATGATAATTTCTGATTGTCAACAATTCAAATTTTATGAGTCTTTTATATTTTTTGTTATAACCTTTAAAGCTTGGGCTCCCATCTGGTGCAGTACGTGTTTGTCACATGCTGCGGTGTGTCGACATTTGGTGGAGTTTAGGATGGAGGATTTAGTCGTAGATTATATCTACAAAGCTGCTCATTAACTGTTATCTGTTTAATAAGGATGTAACATAATTATGAGATAATTACCCGAGAGACAGAGATTTTTCACAATGAAAGGGGGGAGGGTCTGACTGCCCACAGAACACATAAAAGGCAATGAACGTTGTATACTGGGATACTATATGTGGAATTGCATCACGATGTGATCTTTTTTTTTTTCAGCCAACATTTTTTCAGTGGTGAACATCATTTTGTCAATGGTGTACATCATCTTGTCAGCAGTGTACATCGTTTTGTTAGCGGTGTACATCCGTTTGTCTGTAGTGTACATAATTTCGTCAGTGGAGTACATCATTTTGTCAGCAGAGTACACAGTTATTTCTGCGGCGTACACCGTTTGGACAAAAGTGAACGTTTTTCGTCTGGCGTTCAATGGTTTCGCTCTCATATAGATGATCCGGCAACAATGATAAAAGAAATGTTGACAACTCGTACCATATCTTATTTATTATGTAAGTGCAGCAAATTGATAAAAGAATGGTAAAAATAAGATTGTTGACCTTTATTTTACGGGATCACCATTCGTTTAGAAGTAAATCGGCTTATGAGAGGCAAACAATGAAAACGTTTAATTAATATTTTATCATTCATTAATTGAATACACACGCTATCATTCTCAATAATACCGTCATAAAGCAGTATTAGTTAACTATAAATATACAAGTTTTACGTTCTGTCTACATATCGCTGGATGTAAGACCATCATGAAAGTTATGTTAATTTTATAAATTATGTGCTGATTTATAGTAATGGTACAAAGACAGTTTCGGGAAAAAATCGGGGAAAAATCTGATAATGTTATTTTGTCGATGTCTGAATGATAACAGAATAATTTGTTCACTATCTGCATCTCCCTATCACAAACAAATCGTGTTTTATATTAGGTTGAGCTGATGTTAGAAATGTTTTAATAATGATCTAATTTATTTTAGAATCACTTAATTGAATTTAAAGCAACCGTGTCGGAGGTTTTTACATAAATTAACAAGACACAAAACAGAAGTATATAGGCTGATATGTTTAAGTATGTTGTTGTTCTTAGATATGAAGACATTCGCATGTTCTCTTCCTACTCTGAAATTCGCAATATAAAAACCTACGTACGAAAAGAAAATGTCTGATGAACAAAAAAATGTATACCAAAGTTACAACACAAACTTATCGAATTTTACATTCTGAAGTCATTCATCATAGTATCCTTGTCTTATGATACAATGTGCATGTTCAATAAAAACCACAGTTCAAAATAGGAATTTACATTTTTACAAGTTACTCTGTTGCAACATTTTTTTTTTCAGATATATACAGCGACCGATTCACCCTTGGACGGTATTCCAATCAGTATTAGCTTACATTACGAACCGGCTACATCTACTCATTATGGAACAATATCGACATTGTTGTCAGATTTTCATAGAAGGGTATGTCCTGGTGCGACCGGGATATAAGTCATTACTCTGTCAAAACATGGTTCGTTGGTGGCAAAAATCATATTTGTTTGTTTGTTTATAACTAGTTTTACGCCCCTTATCAACAGTCAGAGTCATATGAAGCGGACAGTTCACCTAATCATCGTTCCTGGGAAGAACCAGTACTAGACACACATCCTCCGTAAGCAACTGCCTACTTTCTCTTATAAAGAGACATGGTCGGTAGCTGGGCTCAAACCCGTGACCCTCTATCAGTGAGAGGTTACAGCGATTTGAAGTCGGCGGCCTTAACCACTCGACAATTTCTATGTTACGCTAATATTACGGCTATATCTGGCAACATGGATAAACGAAGCACATTGATATGTCTGATCAAAACTTCTGAAAAGGTCGCTTTATTGTGAAATAAATAAATGAGCGGTGTAAAAATACGGTGATAATTGCATTGATGCACAAAATGTTTTCCTAATTCTGTACAAACAATTATACAGATATAATTACCGGTTGATTTGATTTTATCATAGGAGATAGTTGCATGTTGAATGTGATAACACATTGGAATCCCAGTGCTATCTATTGAAAGACACATACAGTTTCAGCTTTAACCTTTTTTACAATTTCCGTAACCGTACGAGGTAATTTACGTGACCGCTGATATAACAGATAATTACAGTAACTGACAAAAGACGGAGTGGCTATTCTTAGTTCATACACTAGACCTGAGTGAAAAAATGTAGCTCGATCAGGAACTACGTCTGCAGAAAAACGGACACATAATTTCAACTTCAAATTTATGTGTTCCGTTTATAGTCTTGTACGTAACGTTAATATTGTTTTACTCTAGCAGCATCCAGTACACATATTATACCTTGTAAAGAATTATTCAGTGATGTGTTCTCCACCTTTGTGTTACGAACAGAACAGAACATCATAATTATGGAAACTTGTTATATTTCTTATTATGTTCAATGAAAAGTTAAACAATTCGTTTTGTTACACTTAATATACATGTATTAAATATTTTAAAATGTAAATAAATAAATGATTGTACTTTTTCCATTTAGCACAAATGAACTCACATCCTAATGATTTAGTGGCTTTAATGTTATGAACATAATTTAGGTAGAGGGAAATGGAAGAGAAGAGTAAAAAACAAAATGTTGGTAGACTATCAATAGTAAGATAGTATTTAAAGAAAATCCATTTTAAAATACCAGACTATTAAATATTCTATATAATGCACCTTAGCTTGTTTCGAATTATCAAATTGTTTAGACGTGTTTTAGATCGGGTTGGCCTGATACTCTCAAGTCGCCTACAATGGCTGCTCAACATGTAAATCACTATTGTTTGTATTAATTTAAACGACTATTTTGATTGATATACGCCACCTTCCACAATCAAAATTCTAATCCATCATCGACACTGTATCAGATAATATTATATAATATAAATAGTCTCTCATTTGCGCTCATTTCCTGATTCGTAATTCGATTTATGGCCGACATGACACTTGGGCGAACGTCGCTTGGACGAATACGCTTTCTACAAAGCGTTGCGTAATGGAAATCAGTATTATTCAGACACGAGAGATGATTCTTTTGTTTACTTTTTGAAATACGAAACTCACCTACTCCACCTCGTGTTTGTATCATTGTCATGTTTATTCGGGTCTTAATTGATATGAATCTGCTGAAAACAAAATAAATAGAATTAGATACCCGTTGTCCATTTAAAGAGTTAATCATCGCCTCAATAAGCCTACAAACCTGCTGCAGTATGGCGCGAGACTGAAGTCCGGGGGCAAATCTTTTGTCATTTTACTTGCCACGTTTTATGGTCATTTGAATAAAATAGACTGCATTGAAGAGCTTTGATTGACTTCGCGATGTGTTCCCCTGTCACCTAAGAAGTTAAAATGCGGACCTAAGATGACCATCACTTTGCTTCGCTAGATTCTGAAGTCTTTAACTCAGATTAGGCGTGTTGGCACTTAATGTAAATGCCAAAGGGCATCTCGACCCGTCAGTAAACGAGTATATTATCATCTGAATCAAGTCTCATATACTAAACTGGACAGTGGTCATCAGTAAAAGTAAACATCGTGTCGCCTCTAGCACACACTAGATATAAATTAACTGTACTAATTCAACAAGTCTAGTGAAAGGGAAAACCTTTAAACTCTCTTGATCACATGACAATTTTCATTTAAGCACTGTCAAAATCATGAACAAACCATATTTGGTCACCTTTTTATTACGTTTTTTTCTGCGTTATTTTGTTTCAAGCAGTATAACTGTTTGGTTAACAGAACAGAACAGAACATAATTAATTAATTAATTTGAGAGAGGTGCGTTGTCGTTTCCGGCTTCCGAAATCTAAACCTACACATATATGACATTATACTTGTACTTGCAGTATTATTCTTGTGAATTCAGATGTCCACTTCTGTAAAAGTCTCAATTGTATAACATAAAATATTACATCTTAATTAGAAAAAAACAATACTAGTATTAGTATTTTAAAATGTCATGTTGTTTGTTTGTATGTTGTTTTTTATAATTATTATCAATGGTTGTGATTATTATAATAATTATTATTATCAAATATTATATATAAATCATATTTATTTTTTTGTAATTAAAATTAAAGATAATATTGTCTATACAAATTAGAACACTTATCAATAAAACAACACAACTGTTGATAATATAACAATACATGCATATGATAAAAGTACGTTTTATTTGCGGAGATTTCATCAAACGATTTAATGTAAACAAGGACTGACTGTCCTTTATCGCCCCCTCCGATTAACATTTATAGCTCTTTTTCATGACAAAACATTTAATTTAAAAAATATATAATATTTTGAAAAAAAAATAGATACAATTTTTGTTGAGCAACAGTTTGTGAAAGTTACTGTGGGATTTTTTATTATACAAACATGCGAAAAGGGAGTCTTCTAAACACAAAGAACCCATTAAAACTATGAAAAAATGACCAATACACAACTTGAACCAAGAGAAAGATGAATTACAAAGGTTGCCTTTGTCCGTTTATTTTTCCTAAAATCGAAATTAGTGGTTATTTTTATGACTAGTACTTAAAAGAGGAAGACAAAATTATCGTTTAAAAATTAGTTTGTAGAAAATTAAACATTAAAAATAATTTTCTCTGTGAATATAATTATTTCTTTATGTTTGGTTTTGTTATTAAAAAAATAATATCTTAATGACAAAATGACGATATTTAATCAGTGTATTAACACGTCAGATGTAACTTGTTCAAAGTGGATTTTAAAGTCAAAATATCTTTGAGTTTTCATTATTTTTACATTGAACTGGTTGTGTATATTTGTGTACACTTTGTATGATATTGACATGATGGCTCATCCTGGTGGAAAATCATAAAAAAAACAAGTGACGCCTTAATTACTACTAAGGGGGGGATTTGTTTGTTCATTTTTATGAAATTAGAATTGATCAGGGTTTGTTGTTGTTTTTGTTGTTGTTGTTGAATGATATTGGAACTTATAGCTGACGTAAACAAAATTACTTCGTCGACACGTAAAATGTAAAAGAGAAAAAAGGGACGTAGCCTTTTCGTAAGGCTTCATTGTGAGGCAACCGAGTTCCGCTTGTCTTAGCGAAGACTGGTGCTTGATCGCTCATCCTCAGCTGCAGTTTTATAATTTAATATTAGTTTGAAATAATGTTAGTGTTATATATTGTTAGTATTAAATGTTGTATTTCTATATGATGAAATTGTACGCACGTGACTTTTATACTCGGAATATCTCTCTAACTATCAGGACATTATGCTTGTTGCCATGATTATAACCGAAGTCTTCCGCATATCTTGTTTATAGTTTACACTTTATAAGTTTTCGTTGCTTATTCTAATTTCTGATTTTAAACAAATTAAATTCACACCAATATCATTGTTCAGGTATTTATTGTCAATGTGCAAGTTTTCCCAACCACGAGTTTATAAGTAAAACATATTGCTCTTCATAAGGAAGGTATAGAAGATGTTTAATATGAGGATAATAGATTGTTTGGAATAATACACTTAACAAATTTAGTGATTTTCTTGGTACTAATATTGATTTATATCCCGCTCGATTCAATTAAACTATAAACGTGTAGGGTAAATTGATAATAAACATGATGAGAGTTTCCCATTTATTTTGATCACAAAACTTCACGGAGCGATAACTTGATATCGTTTGGAGGAGAAGCGATTTATCGGGGTGTTTTTAGTAAAGAACCTATTTAATACACTTGTAATAATCTATTTGGGTCTTTAAAGGGAAATATTTTCTTATCATGTGACAAAAATCACAAAGGTTTTCAATTTTCACGATTTGCGAGTTACTTTTGTGTTTAAAGTATTTACTATCTTGCATACATGGTAAATTGTGCGTAACCAAATAATTCAACATTATCTTAAAATGATTAATCAAATGTTTACGGTGAATGATCAAAGTAAATATATAGCAATGATTTGATTCAATTAGATTCTAATAACGAGTGTAAAACTAGTTAATGTCAAAACAAGTTTGCTATGGTGCTTAAATCTAATATCGGATAATAAATGTCGAAGCTGGTTATAATGTATTCTTATTTTTTATTCTCCGCTTTTAGTGTATTATACTTTGAGAAAAAAATTGTTCACAAGAACTGCGGTTTGAAAAAGCTGAGGGTTGATTGAAAAGTTTCCAATTTGTTGGTATCACGGGGCTGCTTCATAAACATGCATGTCACGGATTTATGTGAGATGTGTTCACCCGCACCTGGAATACAACATGTCAAACTTCTAGTCTGGTGGTACCATTAATAATGCACGTATTCCACTTTTAGAAAAATACTCTTTGTACAGAATTTGTCGTGGCAGAATTGCGTTCCCTCGTTCTACATACATGTACAAACAAATCATAAGTTTTATTAGAATAAGAGAGATCAGTATAGAAATGATTGAACGTTTATGTACTATTTCCTAAATTTATAGGTATCATATTATAATAATAGTATCTGTATTCTATGCTAACAGTAGTTGCATTATTTCCTTAAAATGTGTACGACATGCTAACAGCACACTAATAATACGCCAATAAAACACATACGATTATGCTAAATGTGTATACATGTATTATATGTATTATATGCTAACAGTACATTTATCATATGTGAGTAAAACCAGAAGTCATTATCTAGCATACTAACAGTAGGAGTATCATAATTAATTATACTATTTTGGTGGTCAAAGGGGGGTAATCAATATTGTCCTATTTCTCCTCTGTAAGAAGTACACATCGAAATAAGGTTATCAAAGAAAGACAATGTTATCTTATGCACTTATCAATGATGCCAACCGAGATGGGAGCTATCTATCTGATAGGAAATCGTTTATATCATTTTTTATTTATTCCAATTACAAAAGAGACTGTCTAATACTAATGAAACGGTAGGTTTTCTGTACTATGCTAATTTCTTTGTGTTTGGACAAAGGGAGACTATTCAAACAGAATTCATATCATGTCTGAAGACCGTTGTTTGCTTGTTCGATGTTTCATCTTTTACTAAGCCGATCAGCTGGTTACGCTTTCTAAATTTTATTTTTTACAAATTGCAAAGACAACTTCTTATACATAAAAATGTTTCTCTGTTTAAGCAGGGATACTATAAATAATATTATATAGAGTCCCTGGTTTATTTAAATTAGTTGGAATGCAGATCCGTAAATCGAACACTTTAATATTAAACTACGAGGTTGGGTTTAGTTAAGAACAAAGAGAATATTACAGAATGTATTGTGGATATGAAGTTTATTCAGATAGAAATAATCATAGGGAACGTAACCAAACAGACTTGATGTCTTCATTTATAACTATCAATATTATATTAACATTTTTTAAAACATTATATTGAAGTAATCCACACTAAAACCACCATTTTGTAAAGCATTGCTGGTCATTACTGTTCACAAGAGTGTAGATATATATAGGTTTGCACATTGATATAGTGTCTGAAACATACACGTTGATATTTGACGTCTCACCAGATACACACACGTGTTTGTGTTTGTTTTCACAACTGGTCCTCAGGTTGTTTATTGTACCAGGTTAGATCCAGGGATTGTATCCGAGTATTCTGTACCGGAAGGTCAAAGCCGCCATCTTGTTTTCTCCTTTTCTGAAAAAAAATGTTGCATAACTTATCTTTTACTGGCGTACTTTTTTCCATTTTCAGTTTATTTCATTTCCTTAGCATATTTTAATTATATGATTTAAGATAGAACAAAACATATACAGATTACAATATGCTTTGTTTGTTTGTTTGTTTGACCGGGTTTACGCCCCTTTTCAACAGTCAGAGTCATATGAGGCGGACAGTTTAGTTTATCTAACCATCGTCCCTGAGAAGAACCAGTACTAGACTCCCATCCGCCGTAAGCAACTGCCTACTTTCTCACATGACCCTCTATAAGTGAGAGGTCACAGTGATCGACCACGAAGGTGGGTCGATATGCTTTTTTGACGAAATGCATTTATTTCCCAAATCCATGTCTTATGTTTCATAAGGATATTTTGCCTTTGTCTTTAATTTGAGAAGATGATTCCTAAATCATTTATTCTAAACAACAGTTCTATTAATTTGAAACATTTTCCAGATAGTAATTATGTCATACCACTTTTAAGGCTTTATATCGTTGAGGTACAACTACGGCGTTTTGTCCGAGTCTCCAAAATTTCCTCACACAAGGAAACAAGTATCGAGCATCTGTAGGATTCCCACGATCCATACCTGAAATAATATAACCTCCAGAATCCATAGAAACTGTTAATATCTCATTTGTTATGTTAATGACGTCATTTACATCTAAATCAAGTATGATATAACTCTTTCTAATGTTCATATACAGTACAACCTCTCCAGAGCGTCTCTCTATTGAACAATAGTCTCCCTACAACAACATGATTTTTGACTGCACGATTTAACTATTAATTTGACCTCTCTAGAGCAAGAAGCTCTCAACAACTACATAATTTTGCAACACCTAAAGGGTGTTGATTTGGAGAGGTTGCACTGTAGTTGTCATTTAGATAAAAAACGATTCGCTATTTTGAATAACTTTACATTGCATTATAGAAGAAGACCAAACAAAGTATTAACTTCGGCTACAAGATTATAAAGGCCTACATGTCTGGTTTGGGTTGCTGTCGACCTACTTGATGTACATGTAAAAACTACGTTAATTTGGCATGTGAGGGTAACGATATTCACGGGCAACATTAGAAAATGGTGTAGATCTGCACTACATATATAGAATGGTCGTACGTATTTCTCATTTATGAATACGGGTACATGTATAATGTTAAAGTAGATACCTGTAATCAAACTGACGACGATTCCTATGAAGAATGTTAACAAAAATCCAATCAGACCAAAATAAAGATAGGATACATCATAGATGGCAAAATGATGGTCGTTTGTTAAACTGAAACATACAATAAATCACAATAAAACCCAGCATGGGTGTAATATGTCACGTGCTATCAAGCTGTTAGCTGTTTTGTCTGAACATTTGGATTATACTGTGACAGCAAAATGTGTTGCCCAGTCAGTCAGCAGAGCACTAGGGTTACTTATTGCCAGAGCAAAGTCAGTCGGTGGTTTTCCATACCAGGCATTTACTAAGTTGTTTGAATCTACCATTGTCCCAATAATAACATATGGAGCTAGTATCTGGTCTCATGAGGTATTCAGTTGCATTAATACCGTCCAACATAGAGCTACAAGATTCTTTCTGCATGTGGGCAAGTGCACTCCAAATGCTGCTGTTAATGGTGATATTGGCTGGAGTCCTATGATTTGTAAGACTAAGAAACATATTATTAATCAATGGTCTAGACTTGTTAATATGCCTATTGATAGACTGAATAGGAAAGTGTTTACATGGGCACAAAATGCTAGAGGTAGAAATTGTAAGAATTGGAATTATAAGGTAGTATAATTGTTAACAAAGTATAATATTGTAGGGCTTTATGATATAGAACAGTACTCAAATAAATTTGTTATTTGTCAATCTCTTTTACCAAAATTACATGAAAAGTATATTGATACATGGAGATCTGAAATTAAAAGAGTAAATGCAAATAGAGGTAATGGTAGAAATAAATTTAGATTTTATAAATGTTGTAAAAAATCCTTCATAACTGAACCATATTGTAAAACAGTATTAAATAGACCCCATGGAGGTGCAATTGTTAAGTTTAGGAGTGGCACAGCACCAATTAATGTTGAAATTGGTCGATATAACAATGTACCTTTGAGCTAAGACAATGTGTGTATTGCAATAGTTTTGGGATTTTAAATATTGTTGAGGATGTTTTACTTGAGTGTCCTTAATACAATGAAATAAGAAACACTCTTTTTAGGAAAGCAGAAAATATATGTAATGACTTTGACAATATGACATGTATGGAAAAAGATCTTGTTACATGAGGAAGCAATTGTTAATTTTACTGCCAAGACCTGCTATCAAATTTGAGAAAAAAAGAAGTTACTCTGTTTCACATACAAGTAGCTGATTGTACAAATGTGTTTTAATGTATTGTTTTAAATGGAATATGTACATGTAGCGTCTTATTTTAGTTGTGTGTAGATAACCATTGCTAATCAGTTCCTCTCAGATCAGATTAGAAGGATGTGTGATATATTAATCATTCCACACTATGCACATTAGTGCCATATGTTTACAATGGTCCGTTTTGTAGACATGAATTAATTCTATTGCATAATTTGGTGTAATTTAAGTTTAGCAATGGCAATCTTACATACTATAATGTATATAGATGTACAAAACATGATTTTTACAGTCTCTAATAATTCTATTTTAGAATGGTTGCATACATGTATTTTAACTCTATATTATCATTGTATTGTATATTGATATGAAATGTATGTAATTGAGACTTAAATAAATAAATAAATAAATAATAGGGTAATAGAAGATGTTATAAGGCCTTATGGTCTATATATATGTTAAACATCTCAATTTTCAATTCTGAGAACTGGGCGATATTGTTGAGACTCTATTAGAATGTGAGTGACGATGATTTTATTAAGAGTACGTTACACGTATGAACACTAAATAATATGACATAGATAAAATAAAGATTTAAGTAAAATGGACAAAACAGGGCATGTTCTTGTAATATGTATGTATATTTTTAGCATGTTGTGATTAAATGACTGAATACTAAATATTTTATGAATTGTCTCCCAATTACCTTTCGATTTGTGTCGTATTATCCGGAAATGTTGTATACGTCGTTTCCATAGAAACAGTGGATGTATCTAAAGTTCGATTGTACGTCCAGGTTGTTGATATAAGTTGGCATCCGTCTGTAGGAACTTTTGCTAAATGTGGTGTTTTTCGTCCGTACAGTATAGAAGACAAAGCTACCCAGATGTTGAGAGCAGTTCCTATTACCCCTCCACTTAATGCTCCCTGGAAATAAATGATTTGTAGTCAGTGTCCTTTATTCATGATGATAATTAACTGGACAGGTTTATGCGAAGGGGGGGGGGGGGGGGTGATACATGTTTGACAGGAAGAAAAACAGAAATTAACTACTTATTATGATGATTATGTACACGCGAGGTTACTGTTCTGAATTTTATTGATACGGAACGAGCCGAACAAAAAACGGAACCCAGCGGTCATGTGTAATGTTTTAGAATCTTATTTGAACTGAAACTTAACGCAATTTCAATGAATATGAGTCTTAAATAAATATGTAAATCAATTTTAGCATTAAGCAATTCATTTGTCGCTTAATGTCTTTTCTATTTGGTGATAAATGTTAACATGAGTCCATAACTAACTGAGAAACTTTGTTAGCTTCTTTTAATTTTGTTAATTTAGTCTATTATGTGAATGCTAAAAGAGGATGATAACTTACTATCCAATTAGCCTGAGGAAAGATGGCTCCTAAGAACATCATGCCAACCATTGGTCCTCCAGTGGCCCCCATTGTAGATAGAGCAATCTACAAGTTAAATAATAGACAATACGTGTAACACATATCAACGAACTCACTACAGTAATATTGGCTTTCATTTAAGGTTTAAGGATCTTAACTCCCAAACTCCTGATAAAAAAATGTGATTAAACAATATTAATATAATTTGTTAAAAAATATAGGTCACCATGCAATATCTTAAGAAATTCATATTTTTCTATATTTCAAGAAGGGCAACAACTCGCACATTTTTTTAAAAATATGTAATAAAAATTAATAGAATCCGAGGTAACTATTAAAATAATAATGACCTCCGGGCAATAAATACTACGTGTTTCAATTATTACATTGCCCGTCAATGTCAAGTTGAATGAATTATAATGTTGATGCATGCTTTTGTGTATTGCTCAATTTATGTTAAACACACAACAACTAACAAAATAAATGCATGCTAGTATATATATACAGGAACCATAAACTTAATCTAATATATGTTCTATTTACCTGTGTGACTGTGCCTCTAATGGCACGTCCTAAAAATGCCAGACATATAGCCAGAATACCGTACAAAATGACTGAAATATACAACAGTCATTAGAGATATAGATTTTTTTTATAAAAGTATCGTTGTTTTACATGATACAAACACACGTATATACAAACACACGTATATACAAACACACGTATATACAAACACACGTATGTGGACCAATGGAGACTATGTGGAAAAAGTAGATAGTGGATCATTTTTGAAAAAGGTCTCAGTTTTCAGTCATGGCATTAGGAAACGTCGTGACGTCATGACTACCCCAGGTCATTGGAGATACCCTTCATATTTTGCCTGTTATTTCATACATAGGTTTTCATGTTTCTGTGGCAAATAAAGCAAAGATTATCCTATCACATGTCATTTTTTCAATATCAAAAGCATTAACAAACTTATCAACCCTTGTACATTATAAATATCGTACAGGCATTCGTATCATTACTGATGACACGTTTGTACAACTACATGTCTCCACAGATGTCCCTATTCTATTATTCTGGTCATGGTATACTATAGCTGACACGTGACTTATGTATGTATAATACCACAATACAAATTCAAGGGCAGATAACTCTAGAGTATTCAGCCTTTTATACACAATATGCTGGTAAACATTACCTACTGTAAATTTTCTTAATCCTGCCCCAAATACTTCTTGAGATATGCGTGACAAAAGATTGCCATACATGTATATGTAATACAAAAAAAACAAATTCAAGAGCAGATAACAACCTGTTATTATGCCAGTAACCTAGATATGAAATAAATAAAATGAGAGTATAAGATCGTACCAACAAGTTTAGCTATCAATGTTTTACGGAATTCTGACGAATATCTCAAAGCGTTGACTAGAATGTCTTGTATAGTATTCGCAGACATGGAGTTGATTCCAGACGACAAAGAACTGAAGGAATGAGACATATACATTGTAAGTACAAAAACTATCTTAAGTTTTTAAAACAGTCAAACCTGTGTTAGTAGCCACATCTGGATAAAGACCGCCTTTTGAATAAAGGCCATTCTTTTAAGACCTCCGAATAAAGGCCATATTTTGTGTATTTCCCAAGGGTGGCCTTTGTTCACAGGTTTGACTGTACGATATTCATAGAAGCATAAAAAATTATGATCATTAAGCTATAATGAATCAGAATAAAAACCTAGGTTAACTGATCCGTGTTGTAATGAAATATTACAACTATGTTTATTTTATAGCTATAATTTATTTGAACACCAACATTGCATCAAGTGTTACAAGTTACTAATAAGTTAAGCTGCGATCAATTAGCGATGATTCAATTAATGAAAATATTATTTAATATCATAGTCTGTTACCTCAATGCTCCACTAAACAATGCAGCGATGAAGACGCCCGGAAGTCCTGGTACAGTATTAAATACATGCATCACAAAGTAGGGTACCAACTAGAAATCGTGCACAATAAATATATCATCGTTAAAGTGTATGCAGCTAAATTATGACTGTATATATCATTGGCAGAATGATTATTTGAATGTGTGATAAGAATTATACCCTAGTACATGTACCTATATTTAAATAATGTATGTTGGAAGTAACCTGTAAATGTTGATAAGAAACTATAAATAGAAATTATAAAGTCAACAAAATCAAATATTTTCAACGTTTAATCAGGCCTAGTTACCCTCTTTTCCAAGGTAGAATACATTGTTGTTGTTGTTGCTATTGTTTGTAAAATCGAGCGGTGCATGTTTGAATTCATCTAACGCTGCTTGAATCGTTAAACAGAAAAATGTTAGGGAGCACTTTATTCTGATATATTGTAACAATAAGGTTTGTTAAATTACAGACAGTTTTTGTTATAACTCTTTTAAGAAAGCACTATAAAGTTATGAAAACAATGTGATTTTATACTTTTTTATTTTTTGTGTGTAGTTTTTCTTGTCCTACATTGTATACAGTTTTATACACATTAAAACCTGAGGAATTGTTTTCATCAAATCATTTTATATCAATGCATTATAAAGGTAATTTACTGACAAGACATGCTGATTAAATACTATTCTGTTAACAATGTCCATGTATACCTGATTGGCATTATCCACATAGCCTGCTGTCCAAGGATCACATCGTTCTATAGTAAAATAGGAATATAACAAGAGACCCGCCAATGTTAACATACCTCCCCACACCAACACCAGTGGTACATTAAGTAAAGTGGATCTGAAAATATATCCATACAAACAGTTAATTAACAAATACATTTTGTATTTCAAATACAGTACAGCCTCTCCAGAGCGACCCCTCTCTCTCTCTCTCTCTCTCTCTCTCTAAAGCACAACCTCTCCAGAGCGACCCTCTCTCTCTCAACAATAACATAATTTTGCTACACAAAAAGGTGTTGCTTTGTAGAGGTTGCACTGTAACAGAGTTTTTTAACTGTGGCTTTGGTAATTAATTATAATATTTTCTAACCATACAATACACACAGCTCTGCCTTTGCTCTGATCGCACAATGGTCAGGGTTTGAACTAGATGCACATGGTTCTTAAATCTGTTGTAAACAGCAGCATTTCTCTTAAAGTAAATTTAAAACACCATCAAATAAACCCCTAGCTTCCCTTGACTGTATAATGTTATACGTGGGATCGAGAAGTCAGTGGAAGATGTTCATTGTTGGACATGTCTAAGAGATTTGTCAGTCATCGGCTAAACACAAAGCTAAAGAATTTTGATTTATATGACACTTATTACGCTAATTGTATGCATTTATAAGTTCAAATCATAATATCTAGAGATGATTAGCTTACATTTTAGCGTCTCTGACAGATTTCATAGAACACATTCTTTGTACCGCTGATTGGTTGCAACAGTTGGGTAACCAATTAAAGAATCCACCAATCAGAAGTGACCATATGGTGTGACGTACACGTGGGTCTGTGCTCGTTCTGGAATAAAAGTATATACATGTATACATGGAACTAGATTCATCATTTACAGAGCTCTATCTGTTCTTATTTAGACATATTAGCAATAACTTAATAATTCATCTTTCGATATATGATCGACGATTTGATTGAACAGATGGGAAATTTAGTTATTAATAACTAATCGTGGAATTAATTATTTGTTGGAATTAAGTGACTAAATATTTTAATACAATTCAAGATACATTTGAAATGTTTTTAATAAACATTTGATCTAAGATTCCGCTGACCAAGTGATGTCCACCGTGTCTTCAACACTGATGCACCGAATTACTTCCGGTGTAATAACATGACTTCCGGTGTAATAACATGACTTCCGGTTGAGTGATATAAGTTGTATTGATCGGAATCTTTTCATACGTCTGAATTTTTACATTGAATCATATAGGTTTTTAAATTCATTCCTGAATGTTATAATCTCATGAAGAAAGTCACTTACTCGCTAAAGTTAACTCTCCTTCCCTCTTCGGCAACATTAATTAACTTTTCCATCCCACCAGCTTTTATGGTGCCCTATCATAATACGACATAACTTGTAACCATAACAACTTCGACATACGAATAAAAATTACCATGAATGCAGACAGTAAAAATATAATATACGTATGTATAATCACAGTACTAAAGGTATTCACGAAAACTTAGCTTACATATGTTTTGAACTGCAACATGAAACGGGAACTAGTTTAACAATAATTCTTTGCATGTGGATGTACAAAAACGTAATAATATTGGTCCGCATAAAAATTCTCAAGTGCAGCTATTGAAATATCGTTCAGTATCCAAATATCATAGTAAATCATGTAAGACATCCAAAATGGTTTTCTCTGATACTACAACGCATCTAGACTTCTACAAACAGACGTGTACGTTAACATTCAAAAAGTAATAGACCAGTAATTTATGAGATACTAGTTAATTATCAACACGTGACATTTATGGTGGGATGCACAAAGTGGTCAATTCCTTACCAATATTAGGATGGCAAAAAGTCCTCCGAACAGAATAATAAACTGGAACACGTCCGTCCATATCACTGTACGGAATCCACCCTGTGATGAATCAAAACAGATATATCAATGCATATTATATACATGTATTGATTTTAAGAAAGGAACAAAGCATGTTTGTAAAAAGGGATACCGTTGGTGTAATAACAGTATCAGACAAAACCTGTTTGCTCAGATTTGTATACAAATGTAGTCAGAATAAATCCCCTTTAAGTGTTTGTATGGGGAAGGAAATCTCCATGATTTTAACGGGGTATTTTTTTCGGAGAGGAATTTCTCCTTATTCTGTTATATAATCATTATGATGACGCAGATGATAGTGCCGTACAAAATACAAGCAGACTATACCTATAAATAACACACAGAGGTCCTTAATACGAAACATTAGGGGAAAGATAAGGAGTCGCACTTACAACAGCTGTATAAATCGTTCCAACAATACCAACAACAATAATAGACAACCACAATGGAATCCCGGCCACTGTAACATGAGGTAAGAACAAATAGTTGTTTACAGACAATACTATAAATGATAATTACAATAAACAACGTACTAAAAAATACAGCAAGCCCTCACTATAGCAACCATTTGTTTTAAGACAAGTTTTCAATAACATTTGCATTAAAATTTCCTCTAGATTCTTATCTGACAATGGTACCGACTACCGACTTATTATCATAATAACTTATAGTTCCCAACGGTAAGGTTTTACAGGACTTGCGTTCATACCCAAGGAGGTCAGACATTTATAGATTCCAATGGTGGCTGATCAAACTTGCACAGTGTATTTTACTAAACTGATTAACGCCAAAATAAGAGTATCAGTATTTAACATACATTATAATTGTTTTTGAAATTGGTACAAAAAGTTTTGTCACATAATTTCCAAGCATACATGTACGTACCTGCCTCCAGGGCTAGTGACGGCGCCAGCAGGACCACTGCCATGTATAGTAGCTTAAATGTGAAAATATCAAATATCATTTTTTTAAATAATAAATTGTCGCTGGTGTGAATTGTCAAATATATCGTAAACATTTAGTTACGCCGGACTGAAGTGGATAAAAAGAACTTGAAGTTTTTTTATTGCATCAAGTACCAACATCATGAAGTTACTACATAATTAATTATATATAGAACATTGTATCCACGGGCTTTAGAAACAAAAAGAAATGATGAAGTTAAATCTAATAGAAACAGTGATTAACATACCGGAAGTTAAAATCAGTAATTTACATACCGGAAGTTAGAAACAGTGATTTACATACCTGAAGTTAGAAACAGTGATTTACGTACCGGAAGTTAGAAACAGTGATTTACATACCGTCTGAAGCATGCCGATTGTTGTACCAAATAACTGTACTGATCTAGAATTGAAACGTTGTCCTAAATACTGAAACAGGAAATTGATCAAATGTATGTACATCAATCGGTTATAAGTTTTGTATATGCTGTCTCTATCCTGTAGCTATATAGAATAATGAACTATACACTAAAGAGAGATACACGAGTGTCCGAGAAGTATACAAATGTAAAAAAAAGCATTGCAATGTGCTTTCATCCGTCGGATTACTGTGTGAAGAAATTTTGGCTTAGTATACTACACATTTTTGCATAATCGAACGAATCCATATTAAGAGAATGACTTAGGTTTTTATTGTACTATTTGTCGTCTGCGTTTCCTGATGTCCTAAATCTGTATAAATGGCTTACCTCGTACGTACTCGTCAGTTTTAATGGGTGAACAAGAGGCACAATAGCCAATGCTTGAAATGTATTCGCCAACATGATCGCTACAAACATATAAAACACCATCGAGTCATAAATATATATTTCCACCGGAATTCCTAGTATGGAAATTGCTGATTGGTACGTCACGAGAAGTGACAGGGACACCGGAAGTAGATGCAGCTGACGTCCACCAACAAGATAATCATCTGTTGTCTTTTGAACTTTTATAAACCCGTAATATATTCCAATCACAGAGGAAATCAAAAGAAAAATCGCCATAACAATATAGTCCACAACGTGAAACTTTAGGTCTGTCGCCATTTTTTAAAATTAAAGTTGTGTATCAAGGAATCCAATTGTAAGAAATGTCAGTTAGATGTCAATCCGTGTCAGAATACAAAACTGAACATATATGTAACTGTTGATGAATTGACCTGGGGACTCGAAAATGTTCGTGCCCCGACATAATTATACGTTAAGATAATGACATCGTGTCTTCAAATATGATTAGGAATATATTATAATACATGTATATGAGTATTTATAACACAAAATTCTAAGTCTTTAGTACCGACGACACCAGGTTTAAGTTTACTTTCAATTCTTTTACATTAGTTCATTTAGTAGTGCATGTAATTACATATAATTTAAGAGGTAAAACTTCGGTTTGTCAAGAATTAATACAGTCGTGTTTTGAGTGACTTTCTAGAGTTTAGTAGTCTATCTGGGACTGGGTTGGGTATACATAGAAATCTGGATAAATTACATTCGCGTGAAGACACTTTTTAACAGTGATGTACCCATAAAGTTTACCTATTGTTCCAAATGGGTTATATTTCAAGATATTTTAACTAATCAGGAACAAGTCCATGTACGAACATGTATAAACAGATCCTGCATATCAAGTAATATTCCTCCGTATATTTATAATATTTATTGTATTATATACATTAGAGATAATGGACCGTATAGTAAAATAAATCTTATTCATTCTTGAGTGCTTCACTTTATCATATTCTTCATTATATTCGGGTCCGCTGAAACCCTGTTTTATAGTAAACGACAAAATATAAATAAGAAAGTAATTCATAAAAATTATTAAAGTTTATTAAATGAATTTTGGAGTAACAAATTATCAGTAAATCATATTATATATGCAACATATATATATATGTACTCACATGTTAAATTTAATATGGAACCTTAGTGTTTATACCTGATAAAAGAGAATATGAAACTTTATACATAATGATATATATCAATATTCATACATACTGTACGAAAACATTCATTCGACAAAAATGAGTCTCATCCTATCAAAGGGAAGTAAATGTGAAGTCATTATTTATAAATACTTCGTACGCTTTATCTCCCGTGTTCGGTGCAGTTGTATTAAAATTGATTTTCACCTACATTATTTTGTAACCAATGAAATTGTCAGATACAAAATTTTCTGCTGAAGAAGGAAGTTTGTCTTTGGTTAAAAGTGTTGTCGTTTTGAAATTTTAGGGAAGAATTCGTAATTGTTAGTTTAATGATCTCTGAAAACGAGTATAAAATTAAATATCAAAACGTTTTAACCATATTTTTAAGATTATGGCATTTCACGGCAATTTCATATAACTCAAACACGTGTTCGCCACGATTTTAAAAATACCAATTTCTTTCCAATACAAATTATATGTACATGTATATGTCACTTACTCTTATGAGACGACTTTCCACTTTATCAGATAAGAATTAATGAAGCATTAAAGTAGATATCAAAGTGAATGTTACCTGGATCGAACGTTTTTTTACTAAATTCGTTCCACGCATATCATGGAAGGTCACGTGGTACAAGCACCGTGTTATTCTAATTACATTTTTATGAACACTTGTATATTATCCGCCAAAGGTAGAGAGATATAGTTAGGTTTGGTGTTGTCCGTCAAGCTGCTAGTCCGTCCGCCCGTACGCATGCAAGGGTGGTTGTGGGGTTAGGGTTTGGGTTAGGGTTCGTACATTTAGGTCTTGTGGGGTTCATATACGTACAAACTGGACTTGTGGGGATAATTTATACTTGTGGGGTGTGACTTGTGGGGTTAAAAACACCGAAAAGATCAAAGGGATCACCCCACAACATACCTCTCATGAGTATGTCTGTCCGTCCGTCCGTCCGTCACACTTATTGAAACATACAATGACTTTAAAATGTTTTTGTTTGAAAATTAAGATAAAAGTAGAGCGTGAGGAATGAAAGTGTACTTATCAAGAACCATAACTCTTATATGATTTTTGTCTAAATTACATATGTTTGTATCCCCTTTCAAGGTATGTTTCTGTAACGTGACTTGCAGTGTATTTATAGCTTACACAGGCATTCATGCTAGAAAATACCAGCCATTTATGCTTCCTTTATGCTTTTTCTGCTTTAACCAACTGACAAAAATACTCGACGGGGGATTTCAAATCCACGAATTTGCTTGTTTAATTTGTATTTTATTAATTTTCTGGTTTTTACTTAACATGCCCCAAAACATTGGATTCATCTAGAATTGTTGATGTCTGCTTGTTTGCTTATTTTAACTTCTCTAGTACCAAGTAATTAAAATAAATATACAAATGTATACATAATTAAACAAACATCTGACCACATCTGGGACATTACCGCGTTAACATACGTCACTGACTTCTTTGTTCACTTAAAAGTTACGTCAAACAAGATGTAGGAAATCCATGTACAGTCAGTTATTGTGCTTAAATATGAAAAAATATAATTATGATGTACGTCATACATGAATTATGTAAAGTAACTCATTTGTCCATCTTGGTGCATCCTGTTAACATAAGACAATCTATGCTTAAATACCACTTAACACACGCACATTCACTTACTTGAGGTGACCAGGATATGGGTTTGAACCTAAATATGACTTTCAAGATAAACGACTACTTTTAAAACGAAATTGATATATTAGTAAAATACAAGAAAATTTATGAAAAAAGTTAAAAAATATTTTTAACTAGTTGACGTGAAGTTTTAGCAGCTGTGGGTGTAAAACATGGCAAGGAATCTGTCTATGATGGAACCACTACATGATATAGAATCAGTTAAGTCACCTGATATTCTATAATAATAATAATAAATATGTTCCTTGAAAATTTACCCCTCTGTAGAAAAAAAACACATAAAGTGAGGTAATTTTTTAAGGGACATATTTTTTTCACGTCCCCGAATATTTATCAAAGGGCTTGAAGAATGGTGACTGACTTACTCCATGTTGTATTTCCACGAACGTATTTCTGAACGTCACGAAAATGCGAAAACGCGAAGATACGACATGGCGTAAAGAATTAAGCATGATTTTGATGTAAAAATACGTGGAAATATTGAAATAAGTGATCTTCAATGGATCCATCCGGATGTGAATGACGTCATACCACGTGCAAAATAGTTGTCACATGATCCGTGGGATGCAGATTTAGCTCACTTGATGAAGCAGACTAGCTCAGGTCAGACAGACTCATACTGGAGCTAGGATAACGTTCGTGATGCATCATCAAAGTGGCCTGAACTCTTTTGTAAAAGTGATTTTACTCTGTCTAAGTGTATCTACGTTATGTACATGGGTTATCCTCACTACCACGGGATGGGGTGTACTTCCCAAGGAAAAATCTCCAACAGGAAGTAATGTCGCCATTGGACTGTGGCGTATTTGCACTGTCAAAGAAGCACTTCCTTTTTGCACTATTTTGGATGGAACATCAATTGGTAAGAACTTATGTATATTGTTTAATGAATCTGAATAATCAACTTAAACTCGTGATCGGGAAATCTTTAATTCAACCTTAATCTTGAACCAATGTTAAACATGTACTTGCTGTAATCCTGCTGATGACGTGTATAATACACAACAGATATAGTTTTTAATGCCCGTACATACCTAACTAATTCAGGATGGCTGGCAGCTACGCAGGCATTGTTGGTATTGGTAACATTCTGTGCGACCATCACGTTCATTCTTAAGATGTTGAAAACGTTCGTCGCTCAGTTCAAGGCAAATACACAAATTGACCGAGCATGGATATACCTCCCATTTATGTCAGGTAAGTAAATGTTATATTTCATTTAGTTATAGGCTAAAATAAATTATTGTTTAGTTTACGTCTGTTTGTTTGGAAAGGTTATGTTATTTTAACAATCCCTTTATGGACGTCTTGTTAGGTGCATTTGGAGTCACTAGTCATTCAAGTTCAAGTTCATCACATTACATGCAGTGACAATAAGTTTACATGTATGTAGATATATTTTGATTGTATACAGAATATCATCTGACATAACTGAATAAAGATGGCTTGGCGACGGAAATGTCTCATAACAGATCGCATTATTTTTGCAATATTAATTAGCCTTTTTGTGTAGCATTGTGCAGATGCGTTCAGAAAAGTTAAGTACAATGATAACTTTCGTTGTCAAAGTGACAATACAGTACGACCTCTTCAGAGCGGTCCTCTCTTAAGCAACAACCTCCCTTCAACAACAGCACGATATTTCTCATTGCACAATTTAGCTATTAATTTAACCTCTCTAGAGCAACATCCTCTCAATAAGAGCATAATTTTGCTACTCCCATAGGATGTTGCTTTGGAGAGGTTACTCTTTGTATTATAAAGGCAACTATCAGTATTTAGTCACTTTAATCGTCATGTTGTCACGTGATATATCACACTGACTATTAACTATACTATTTCCAGGTGGACTACTTCTTGTTGGTACGGCCATCTTCACAACTGGCTTTAAATCTGATTATATAGACAAAGATCAAGGATTGGAGTTTGGATTCAGTTGGTTTTTATCCTGGGGAACAGTAATACTTCATTTTACTTCCGGTATAGTTGAGTATCAAAGGAGGAATGCGGGCACCGATTCTGACATACGCGGAATTGACCAGGATGGTGACAGACCGGAAGTATGAAACAATTACACGATGTCAACAGGGACAAAACTGAATCATGCCAATGTTTGATCAACATTGGTAAAAATGATTCTTGTAATTAAAGACTTCATTACACGAGTACATGTATTATACATGTTCGTGTTTATTAAATAATATTATGGTATTATATTATATATGATACTATGACTCATCTTTTTACTGAATACAAAATTAATAATCACAGAAATCTATATCACTAAGTCAGAACTGTTCTATACATGGTATGATACTTCTTTCTACAGAAAACTCACACGCGGCAACTCGGGAGTTTCCTATACTTTGTTGTACGTATGTCTGGTTTTCAGACTAAAGTGAATAAATCGTTCTCTCTTTAGCTCTGTATGGAACAAACTATAATACAATTAAATATTTTATCAGATAATATACATGTAGTAAGTATGTATAATGTATATGTTTCATTGTTCCTCACGGTTGGATTCGCTGAGTACAGCTCGTCTACTGTGTAATGGTTAGTGTCTTAAATGACTGTTCTACATGAAATTAGAAACGCTAAGTGAAGCGAGCGTTAGCGAGCAACCGGCGTTTCTAATTCATGTAGAACTTTCATTTTAGACACTATATCCAACTTAGTGTTTGCCCTATTTTCCCCATCGTACTCTTAATAAATGTAGGTCAGACTCTATCTACTGAAGAGCCCAGACAGTCGTCTTCATGAAATTAATCAGTACAAAATTCACATAATCTCGGCAGCTAATTGGCAGTTCTAAATTTTAGAGGGGATCACAAGTTGTAGATGGGGTCATACGTTTTATTGAGGGTCAGAGATTAAGAGGGGATAAGAAGTTTAAAGGGATCACAAGTTCTAGAAGGGGTCTCAAGTTTAAGAGAGGTCAGTGATATGCGAGGGAGATTACAAATGAATAATTAATAGTTTTATGAATCAAATCAATATCTTAATTGTTTATACATAGTATCCGTATGGAATCATGGCCGTGTGGTTATGGCTTATAACTAGTAATAAGTATCCCCTCATTGCTGTCAGTTCAAGTCCCACCGGGAAAACATAATCGTATGAAGAAGCTGTCAACCTAACTTAAAGAAGGTCGGAAGTTATACTCTGGTTGTCAGGGTCTTCATGTACTGTTGAAGCCGGAAAAGTCGCCTAACGACATGATGGTTGTTGGTGAGACTATAAACATAGAAAAGAGACACAGCGTGGATGGAATATCATCTCTCCTGGCAGATGGTGCGAAACAATCATCTGAACAGCGCAAAGTGTAATGTGAAGAACATCGAAAATATGAGTTAATGTGTATTTATCTTTATTGGAGAATTCGGAAACGTTATTCCATTCTGATGATAAAGCATTAAACTTTTATTTCTTTTCAACAGTTCAAAAGAAAAAAATACACACCCAGTCTGACACTGTGGTTACCTCTGTAGCAACACAGTTTCTTCGTCCTAATTTTTATCATATCATGAAACGTATGATCATTGTGCATATCACTTCTCCTTTATTTTATTTACAAGGCAGATAACTCGTATGACATTATTCGTCAATTCATGTTCCGAACGTCCTGTCTAAAGGGCGAACTATTTTACACCACGATCTATAATCACGCGGTATGATTGATACCACAGGGTCTTGAACAATGGCGGAACCCACCATTTCGAACGTAAGTTCTAATTTTCGGCAAAAGTTGAAACGTTTCGGATCTTTCATGTAGCCCGTGTAGTTTGTCCATAGACCCTGCAGAGAAATTTGAAGTGGGCGGACTTTCTTATATTTCTCTACAGGGTCTACAGACAAACTGCGGCAGTAACAATACTAAATTTTGGTATCGATGGATTCGGAAATTGTTGGCTGAACATGGGCTACGTGAAAAACTCAAAACATTTAAACTTTTGACGGAAAATACGACTTAGGCGCCGCCATTGTTTTAGACCCTGTGGTATCAAAACATTATACCACACAATTAGAGACCTTGTTACAATCTTAAAAGAAGGCTTACTTGAACAAATTCATAAAAAAACGTTATTTCATTTATCCTTCATTTTTTGGAAACTGAATGAAAGTTCAGCCGTCACTCCCTCGGTGCGCATGAATTTTTATGCGTAGCAAAGAACTACGTTTTTCTATATCCACCATGCAATTGTTAAACGGTTGCAGTGCGAGTACTTTTATTACTTCGATTGCTAATATACAATCCTTTTCACAAGGATTAAACTCAAGTTGTAGCTTACCATTTTATTTCAATCACGGCTCTACATGGCCATACTATGTCGATACGCAACAAAGCATCATTAAACATTAAACTTGGGAATTAAATATTCATATTTTATATAAACAATCAGTTTTAGAAACCATAAACCTGCATGTTTACCTTTATTAACAGAATGTGGAAAAGTGCTTAAAACTGGACACGGCCGTCCGTAAAATTCTTTGTTCAAAATTAAACGTATGACTTTTCTGAAAATCCTTTGACCAATTTTTCATAATTTTTGCAATTTTGACCAACCATAGTTTTTCTACATCACTCCAGCTTTTATCAGTTGAAACATAATTATAATGCTAATAAAAATGCCCGCCTGCCTGCCCACTGTTAGAGTGTTACGTCAAACTAACATTTAATAGGATGGCCTAACATAAACAAACACTTAAAATGAATTACTTATAAAGAATTCAGGTATTCAATAAAATTGTTTGAAAAAGCAAATACACGTAACCTCGTTCTCAACCAAAGTAACTAAGGCGGAGTTTTTATGAAAGTGTTTGTAATGGAGGTGTTATCAAAGTCAATACACCGGTCACCAAACAATGTCAACACACCGGGTACCAAACAAAGTCAGCACAACGGGTACCAGACAAAGTCAACACAACGGGTACCAAACAAAGTCAACACAACGGGTACCAGACAAAGTCAACACACCGGGTACCGAACAAAGTCAACACACCGGGTACCAAACAAAGTCAGCACAACGGGTACCAAACAAAGTCAACACAACGGGTACCAGACAAAGTCAACACACCGGGTACCGAACAAAGTCAACACACCGGGTACCAAACAAAGTCAGCACAACGGGTACCAAACAAAGTCAACACAACGGGTACCAGACAAAGTCAACACACCGGGTACCAAACAAAGTCAGCACAACGGGTACCAAACAAAGTCAGCACACCAGGTACCAGACAAAGTCACCACAACAGGTACCAAACAAAGTCAACACAACGGGTACCAGTCAAAGTCAATACACCGGGTACCAGACAAAGTCAACACACCGGGTTCCAAACAAAGTCAGCACAACGGGTACCAGACAAAGTCAGCACAACGGGTACCAGACAAAGTCAACACAAGGGGTACCAGTCAACGTCAACACACCGGGTTCCAAACAAAGTCAGCACAACGGGTACCAGACAAAGTCAACACAAGTTATAAAACTTATCATAGTCATTTTGGACAGTCAATGCTATATTCCGTCTTATTTTGAGCGGGTAACCATTCCTTTTTTTATAACACAGGTTAATTCAAATCTTATGATACAGCCATCATTCAACATGCATCGTTAGCTGCTAAAATACTTAGAACTATTTAAATTAAATTAATTAAATTGCAAAACTCCTAGAATTAAATTACACGACCCTTAACATTAAATAACACGAATCCAAGGAATAGATAAGGCCAACTAAATCCTACACTTTGTCCTATATCGGATCGTTAATTACGGTCCCCCTAAAATACTGACTGCTGTTAGGCAATGTTATGGTCTATAGTATAAAAGGGAACAGATGTTTAAATGCCCTGGAT
Organism: Lutraria lutraria; assembly: GCA_964023205.1. Lineage (NCBI taxonomy): Eukaryota > Metazoa > Mollusca > Bivalvia > Venerida > Mactridae > Lutraria > Lutraria lutraria. The sequence goes on from OZ026834.1 coordinate 1,827,090, forward strand.
TTGTAACCCGGGGATCCTTATTCGATTCCCGGTCCCAGAAGGTCATACCCTTCCGGCATGAAAATTCAACAACTGAATGTCAATTTGGTGGGTTTATGATCCATATATTCGCATCGTTCATGGGTGTCTCCCAGTAACTACGTTTAATAAACTTTAGTAACTAAACGAAAACTGTTCTACCAGTATGTCGGACAAATATTTACATACCGCCAAGACGTAAAAGAAAATTTTCATAATACATTAATCAGTTAGATAAACTGTGAAAATTTGCATATATTTTGTCTTCAGTCCAAATCTAAAAGTACGCATATATAATTGTAAAACCTCAGTCAATTTTATTCGTATACCTATTCTACACAAATGAGATGACATGTCCCATATAGCGAATTTTATTTGATTCTTTAAAATATCCTTCTACCTTGTATAATTTATATGACATCGTGTTTTCTTTCAGGCTCATATTTTTTATACGATCTGTTGTTTAACAGCTATGGTCATTTCATAGCCAGTCCCAGAGTGAGGGGAGATACGATACAGGAGAACCAGGCATTTATATCGACCTACTCATATCGAACAGTGGTCCTGGTTCTTTATCGTGCCCGATGTAAAGCACCCATACACACCTCACCTGTACTTCGCTCGTTAGTTGTGATAGTAACACTGTAAATGGTCCCAGAAATATTGACAGTCGGAGTAGAGATTCGAACCGTCGACCTTTCATTTAGCAGTCCTGAGGGTTACCACCAGATCACCAATTACCCCTGATAAATACGAGCCTTGGGTTACGTTCACTAAACAAGTAACATGACTTCAAACAGTCTGGTGATTAAATCCTATACACACACAAGAACCTTCAAATGAAGAGTTGTGGAACTCATGTTTAAACATTCATATCTTATAAAAAGGCCACATATATAATAAGACCACGGTCGTTGTCCAGTGGGCAGTGCCCTAGATTTGTAAACCGGCAATCCGGGTTCGAATACCCTTCCATGAAAATTTGACAAAAATGTCGCCATGATTAATTAGTACCAGTTAGAAAACAGTCCAGGAAATCTGGTTAGGTGAACCGGTGTAGCATAAAATCTCTGTCGTTTTAGTTATCGTCAAAAATTGACCCCGAAGATTGATCAAAATTTAACATTGATCAATATTCAACGACTTTCTTGATCAAAATTTAATGTTGAAAACATGTCGGGGTGGATTTTCAACGGGGTCAAAATTTTATGCTACATCGGCCGCCCTATATACAAGTATTTAACAAATTGCTGAAAATGGGCGTAAAACCCACAGAAAAAAAACAGGAATAATAAATTACAACTTTTCAATTATCTGAAATACGACCAATGTTTAAACACTTACCCAGCCTTAAACGTGGAGGTTTTTTTGAAGATTTAACACGTACATAATCTATTAGCTTCAGAAAAAAAGTTTTTTATCCAATAATGCGAATAAATTAAATCATGATGAGTGATTTATTAAACTATCGTGTACTGAACTTAATTCTTTCATTACGAGAAACGAACAACGGTCAACCTTTTTGTGTCGAAGACTGGATAGATGTTTTTGGAACTTTCAGCCTTGTTAAAGTGAAGAATATAAATTTACCCTTTGACCTTAAATTAGATTATATTAAAGTGATGAGAGACTCTCCTGGTTTGTTAAATCAAGGACTGATGTTCTTGTATGGTTCAACATTTTATCGTAGTAATGAATGATAAAAGTGGGAGCGGTGGTCCATTGGTAGGACGCTTGCTTTGAGATAGTAAGGTCCCTGGTTCAAATCCCGCCCGGACCATCGGAATTTTTCTGAGCAAAAAAGTTATCCCACGTTTGCTCCTCTCCACTCAGGTGTTTAAATGGGTACCTGTGAGGGAAATAAGTCAATGTTCCATGGCTGCCTACAGCGCCGAGTGTTAACGGACGACCTTACCCAGTGATCGGGGGGGTAACTTGTGAAAGCAGGTTGAATATGTATAATAATTTCAGACTATAAACCTATCCTTTACCTTTTACCTTTTAAAAAAGAAAAGAGTTATCTATGATTAAATTCGTAACAAAAAATTAGCATCGATCACATTCGTAACAAAATATGCTACATATTTATTATTCTTCCATTGAAATTTGATCATAGTTGAATCGCGATAGTTCGGAATGCCACGGGAACGTCCGAAAATTGTGTACATTTGCTTTTTTCGTTTATGTGAGAAAATACGAAAACAACAAGAATGCACACGATGAAACGTGATTTCTACATGTTTGTAATGTTTATGTTAAAATGCATACTATTTATACAGGTTTGAATAACTACTAGTGTTGCTTTAAAAATACGTAATGACTAAACATGTATTTGTCAATGAATGTATGACTAGTTATAACAAATAGACACTATTTCCAGACGCTTCATTTGTTTATCAATTTAACAAAGAAAATGCGTATGTTTTGCACACAGCTCACTACATTCAGTATAACCTCTCCAGAGCGGCCCTCTCTTGAGCAACAACCTCCCTTCAACAACAGCATAATTTTACGCACTGTACAATTTAACTATTACGTGAACTTAGTATATTGATTAATAAACCATATATCTAAATAAGATTTTTTCATCTATTACTGACATTTAATAAACAAAGTGACTTTAATTAGTTTTTATTTATATTATAAGGTTCTGATATAATTTTGAAAGTAGATGTGGAATTTAAAATAATCTTAGACTGATTTTGTCTCTGTCGCCGCCCCATCATGCAGCGTATACGTGATGGTATTTACAATCATTGATTCAACGTCGAGTGATTAATGAAATTTTTTTAAAAAGTTGTTTTCCTTTGTGGCCCAGGATCCCAGGATCAATATTTCTGTTTGTTCTTTAGACGTTTCAGTAATAATTTTCTGATTCAAAGCATTGAGATAAAATGTCACTAAAACGATTTCATCTACATAGAAATAGCTCGTTTAATAGGACTGATTCATAATTAAGCTCACCACTGATTCTATTCATATTTTTGTCACTATTCATGTTTTAATAGTATTTGAATTACTCGCGAACCTAATAATGGCACATTCATGAATCGATGTACTTAAAGAATATACTCGTTATAGAATGACGTATTTGATTGTCATAGAGAGAGGGTCAGCAAAATATAATATGGTAGTTAAGGGGCTGAGAGACGGTAGATACCACGCCTGTTTAATACATGCTGCGAGTTTTAACTCGACTTCTGTCAATAATATACAAGTAGTTAGGTGTATACAATTAACAAATACTTGAATTTCTAGTAGGCGAACTAGGTTACCTCCGAAATCAAATTCAATATGCACGTGGAATTTTACCGACAAGATATCGTTTGAACATGTTTTACATAGTATGAAAGGCCAATTAGTGATAAAAATGCTGACATCATCTGGATGTATAATAGAAAAGGGAGATAATTTATTTAGCATTTTGTTTTACTGCTGAACAGTACGTGAGGTTGATGATGCATTTGAGCTCACAAATAGAACAGCCGCTGTTAAAGCTGTTCTTGGTTTAAGCTCATGCATAGAGCTCTAATTATTACAGATGTTCCTTCTTATTTAGCTCAGACATTGAGCTCTATTTATTACAGATGTTCCTTGTCTAATTGAGCTCGTTCATAGAGCTCTAATTATTACAGATGTTCCTTGTCTAATTAAGCTCAGGCATAGAACAGTGGCTGTAATATAAGAGCATGGTCCACTTACTTCTTGATCTATTTTTCTGGTAACGTAGACTTGTAGACGAATTTCACTGACAGGTTCTTTGTTTTTACCTGAATAACAGAAATCTGTCCTTACCATGTCGGCCTCGCTGCATGACTAGAAGACGTCACAAAGATGCATGTCGGCCAAAGTTAATAATTGTGTGTAAACTTGTACGATTATAGCAATTTCAGAACAGTATCAAGATTTTTTAATCATTACAAATCTATAAGGCCCTTCGATTAGCTCAGTGGCTATAGAGTGTGGTGAGTTTGAACCCCGGGCAAGACTCACGTTGTCCGTGAGAAATTTGACTGAAGATATTACATCCTATGTTAAATTGTCCTCCATCTCTGAATTATGTGGGGTAGCTTGGTAGTAGCTTGCGGACAGAATTTGGTTAGCACTGGTTAAGGCCAGAATGGAATTCAGGGAATCTGGTTAGGACATCTACCCGTTACGAAATAATTTGTTGATTCTTAATACCCGTTGAAAATGGTGTTAAATCCGAATAAATAAATGCAAATCTATATTAACTATAATATTGTTAGTTCTAGGAGGTTTGTGCTATCAGCTACGCCCCTGAAAGCACCAGATATATTAATTCATGGATCGTTTCTATAAGTTATGTTTATTGTAGTTACTGTTACCCCGCGCGATCATACTGTAGAGCTTGTCGGACATAAAAACCACCAAAGCTTCGCTTACTCACCAGTTAGTTAACTTTACCGATAAGAGTAAATTCATTTGAGTTTACAAACAACTTAAGACATATCGTGATTTTAAACTGTGTATAATCAAAAATTAAAGACAAATTATTCTTTGCTTATTTTGCATATTGTAAAATAATATTTTCAACATGGGTGTAGTTGATGGTTTCAAGGGAGCAGGTTTGTTCGCGAAAATAGCTGCCGTGCTTTTATTGATTGCTACATTATTTGTCTGGATTGCTTACACGTGCACTGGTTGGGGTGAAGCTACATCCGGGTCATCTGACGGAACACATATAGGACTGTGGAGGATATGTTCGGACAACAAGTACACACCGGGCTGTGTACAGACGGACGGATGGGCCAAAGGTGATTCTTTTATTCTTTGAAAAATAAATCAATAGATTAAAGAGTAAAGCAGCAGAATATTCATGTGTTTCACCAAAATCAAGAATATGTGCATGTATTCCTAATAATTTACTTAATGTCATATATGATTGTATTCATGTTTTACAGTAACATGAGGTACTAGTAGTGCATTTAAACGCACCATGTTTTTCCGCTTGATCACATCTTAAGTGGAAATACTTTATGATGTAAGCTATAGATATTGTATTCAATGTAAAGCTTCGGCACTCTTCAGACCACTAATACAATGTCTACATTCACCAGACCCTTAAAACAAGGCACGTGCATTATTTAGGGATCGCTCCCACAACCGACAAACATACAGCGATGGGACTACATGAGATTCAATGTCATCATGTCACCATTCATATAATGGACTCCTTTTAATAAAGTTGTTGTATGTCTTCTATCTTTTTCAAAGAAAAATCCATTCATCCCAATGTTATACTTGAAATAAGAATCTGCCGACCACCTGCAGTTGTTGCTATGGGTTTCCGTTGCTATGGAAGAGGCACCAGCATTTGTTTAAGAAATGTTTTGTAAAGTTTGGCCTAAAATGCAATCGATATCAATTTGAACCATAAAATATTGCATTTATAAGAAAATAAAATGTCTTTTTGTAATTCGCAATTTCTAAAAATAATCTTCGAGAGGGAAATTGCTGGCATCTTAAATTGTTTTCATAATTAATTTTTACGACATACAATCTTTTATCGCATAATGTCTGGACAAAGTGCTCTTTTTGTGTTGAACCGCTTTGTTGGAAAATGAACGATGGTTCAAATTCCCATAGCTGTCGCTCGCTCGGCACGCATTCAATTTGATGCTGACCAAAGTACTACACGTTTTCTACATCCGTCATGCAAAATGTTTAAAAAAATCATCTTCCATCTTGCAGTGCAAGTCTATGTAAGTTCAGTTTCCGTGAGTACTTTCAGTTCTTTGATTGTTGTTGTTTTCAGACTGGTTCGCTGCTGTACAAGCTCTGGTAACATTCGGTTTCTTCGGCATTAACGTAGCTTTATTCTTGGTGATTCTCTACATGTTTGTACCGAGTTGTCAGAAGAACGGAGAGATTGCCATGGCAACAGCTATCGTCTGCATTGTGACAGGTGAGTTCATAGCAAATCTCTATTTCTTCCTAAGCTGAATTGTATCGCGGTACTCCATTTAATCATTGTCTTGATGTTAAAATATATTTTCGTCGAATTAAAAGATGATTTTTCAAATGCTATTCTAACCCTGTAAATTTATGTTCATACATTTCCAAAATAGAAATTCTCTTCAATTACGACATAATGGGCATAAAGACACGTACAATATAGTGTGTATCGTATATTTTACAGAAATATGTATGTAGCACTTATTGCTCTTTATAATCGGTAAAATGGTATTTAATTATATGTGTCAGTATTGGACGAATTGTCCACCAGACATTCTTACCTTGACATAGAAAATGGAAACTACTTAATACGAGTATCTTGAAGCCCCCATTATTCTTGTGACAGTTTGTCAAAAAGATTTACACTCTCGATAAAGTTAATGGTTTACAAATATTTTGATTCTTCGAGTACTCCTTCACGCGTTTAAATAAACTCGTTTTGCTTCACTGAAAGTTTTATACTTTTTTAATTGAAGGAATTTTTCACTTATACAAATCATTACCTATCATGTTTCTACGGAATCCTGTTAGTGCCATGTCAAATGTCGTCCGTCGCCCCCCCCCCCCCCCAAAAACGCGACAGGATTCCTTATTTTTATGCAAATAATGCTATATAATAAGCAATCAATAAAGTACTTAATTTCACTGCGGTTAAATCTTGCATGTTATTTCGTTATCGAACAAAAAATGCTGAATTTAAATTATCAATTAACAAAACTGAGTGTAAAATGAGCGATTTATCAATTAAGCTGAGTATTTAATTATACGGTTTTCCTACGCATTAAGATGCAACCGTTAAATGAACGAAGAAACGAAATTGATTTTATTGGCGTTTTAATAATAACCAGAACTCAAGCACGTTCTTGAAAAGACACTGTCTATTGCATTTCGGTAATACAATACAGATTTAATGAATGTCAAATAAATAATGAATTACTATGTAGTTATAAACACAACAAAGATATTTGAGAAGTATAATTTTTATATAACCCTATGTTTAAAATGTGTCATATCTTAATATGACCTCGTGTTTCAACTGTGTTATTTTGATATAGCCTCGTGTTTCAGGCATATTAATATTTTCATGTAACCTCTTTTTTCAGGTGTGTTGTATCTGATCGGTGTGATTGTGTTTGGAGCCGAGTTCAAGGACGACTACCAGGACCCCGATAACATCGGAGACTGGGAACTTAGCTATTGTTTTGGTCTGTCTATTGTTGCTTTATTGTTAGAGATCGTGGCTGGCGTGCTGATGTTTCTTGACTCAAAGAAAGGAGGCACTTCTCCTTCGGGCTAATAATGACAGCTAATTAGTGTTTAATTAATTAATTAATAAAGTGATACATTAATTTGTTTATCTAGAAACTATTTATAATAAATTTTTTACACTTAGTATTTGAATTGATTATACATGAATATATTTATAAGCAAACTGGTGATACAACCGTCTGGTTCAGAATATCAGAATCAGCATTTGTCAGTGAAATATTATGATATTAAGGTATATTATCTTAACTGGCTTATTGAATTATATTACATTCAATCTGAAGTGGAAATACATGTAAATATATTTTGATTATTGTCAAACTTATCGTACGTTTGTTGTAAATGTGGATGCATCATTATGAGATTCGACACCTAGACAGCAATATTACACGTGAAGATTATAGAATGAAATGCTCGTGATATTGCTTTGTTTAAAATAACATACTTAATTACTTAGAGTATGTGTTATATTAACTACGACTGTTTCTTAGAAATGACATGTTGCTTCTTTGTTGTTGTTTTTTTTCCAAATATTTGTCTAAATTTACCGGTGTCCGGGGTATGTCATGTTCAGAATATCGTAAAACCATCTGGATTCAGAATTATATACATGCCAATCCATAAGTTACATTAATTTGGCGGGAAGAATAAGGTGAACAATGGTGCACGAGTACAGGGTTGAAGGTATTCGAACAATAGTTGTTATATAAAAAGGGAATGCAATGTTTAACTGCAACAGTCATGTATTTATAAATAAAAACATTATTTTATACATATATGTATATTGTATACTTTCGTTTTTTTATATATTCCTAATAAAGCGCAAATAAAGCCCAGCTTGTTGTGTGTTGAAGTAACTATGCTTCATTTGTGTACACGTATAAACATTTATTAAGACACACCATGTACCAGCGTGTAATCACGGTATGAAAACAATGTATGCATTATATCGCCTGTACTGTAACGACGTACATTAAAATGCACTAAAACGAACGAAACAAACAAAGTTGTATTTTGCTTATCTAGTGGCATTCAATTAACACACAAGAAATGTAAGACAAGTACAGTCAAACAAAGGCCATCCTGGGGAGAGACTTAACGTGGCTTTTATTAACAGGTGCCCTTTATTCGAAGGTATTTTTGTTTTAAGGGAAGAAAGGCCTCCTTTACTCGGAGGTAGCCACTTATACATGTTTGATTGTATTTACATCTAGGTATTATGATAGAACTATGATCTATATACAGTGTTACATTATCTCCGGTACTGATCCAATCTCCGGTACTAAAGCAATTAAAATAGGGCATCTATCATTATATGTAATGGTGTGTATAATTTTTACACCAAATTTATAATCTTTATTACCATACCAATATTAAACATCACAGTTAAGTACCTTCAACAACTGACACTATAACTTGTAGAAAATGTATGACAATATCTATCTGTAAGAACAAATCTAGCTGTCTAAGCTAATATACGACCATGAACGGTGTGTACTAAACGTCGATAAATTGACTTTGTACAATGGAACAATTTTACCTTGACAGAAAATGTGATTGAATAACTGAATTTTAACAGCGTCATTGATCCTTTTAAATGTCGAGAGAATGTAAATATGATTTGTAAATAAAGTACTCGATGCCATATCTTTGTTCTATAGAAAGTTTTAATAATTCCATAGTGACACAACCCAAATACGCGATACGCACCTTTAAATGTTTATTTGTTTACATAATAATACCACAGACGTTGCTACGAACAAACGTTTTATTTCTACTCATAGAATAGTTAATTGTACTTCAGTGTAACAAGGTAAAGAGATCCCAACGCATGGTCGTAGAATGACGACTGTATGCCAGTGTACGTTATATAGTCCGGGTTACCGTGCTCTAGATACAGTACTTTAGAAGTACACTCGTACTTTTTAACATTCACGAGTTTCAAATGACACTATCATGAGACTCTCCAGGTTTGAACATTATAATGATATTGTAAGGCAATTATTATGTTACGGTGGTATAAATGGGGCATAGGAAATATTTTATTTATTGCGTGGGCACACGATAGCTACTGTATATATACGTGCGCAAGCGATAGCTGTAACATGCCCACGCGAGTAAATAAAATATTTCCTATGTCCCCTTTATGCCACCGTATTATTTGCTATCATGAGGTAGGACAATTCTTGTCGTACAAAAATTTACGAGGGACACTTATTTAACAGTTTAACGATTGTATCGCAAATAACTAACAAAAACCTTGAATAATATTACAACATGACAATTTATTTTTAATATGTATGTTATATAGTACCAGTATTGTACATCTTAAAACACATAACAGAAATGATAATTAATAATGAATCAAATTTATGTTCGATGTTAGTGTATCAAGGTTACAAAGAATGTAGATATTTTGTAAAAACAAAGGCATGAGAATGAATAATTAACTATAGTTAGATGTAGTCTAATACAGGTTTTGTTGCTTTTCAAGAACAACATTCCATTACCGACTATCGAGTCATTGGTCTCCCGGACATACACACATGATTCTTCTGTAATACTTATATACAGTGACACATTCACGTCGGAACATGAATTGACAGTTGCACGTCTCTTTGTATTATACAAATAAACGACCCTGTGAGAATGGCAATAGTTTAGAGATTGGTTCTGTCCAACAGGAAATCTAAACTGACCGGTCACTCTAGCCAGGCGTACTGACCGGTCACTAGCCAGGCGTCCTGACCGGTCATTCTAGCCAGTCGTACTGACCGGTCACTCTAGCCAGGCGTTCTATCTACTGGAAATTAAGTCCTTCCTTCATAAAATTAAATCATTCTCGTTTTCACGTGTGTATAGTCTCGTGCCAACAGCCATGGTGATCAAGTGCGATTTCCAGCGTTTAATGTGGAGATGTTTCACAGGACAGCACCTCTGTGGAACCACCCGCTTTCCGTAAGCCAGCCGGATAACTTCTTCATTTTGTCTGATCCCAGGTAAGATTCGAACACATAATGTGATGTGATGGGCTTTTGACCACGGAGGTTCCTTATTTAAATCAGGAATAGTAGTCTTATGCCGCAATAATTCCGTTTTATGGGCAGTGATGTCCAAACATGACCCGTCAATATGATGATACATGTGGTCTCCTACCAAACCAATCATTTGTTCGTTCTTTCGATATTATAAACAAAATTCGATGCAAGTACGATTTATAGAACATATAAATCTATAAAAACATGAACACATATAATAAAGAGAGATGCTAGCAAACACGACAACAATACATTTACAGTTCGTACCGTTAACCTTTGGTGGGACTGCCTGGCTGGTTTATAATGTCATTTGAAACACGATATATCATTGTTAGGCCATATGTCTAAACAACTTGAGGTCAAATTTGTGGAATTAAGTCATACTGGTCCACGGAAGTACGGTACAAACAATATAATTTTTTTTATAAAGGTTGTTAATTTCATACCAACTTAACACACTTTACTGGTCGATCGATAAATATTTAAATGTACATGTACGAGATTTTTCCCCCAATTATTTCATTTTTTTCTTTTATGAAAACCATGGTAGCTCAGTGTTTCATATTCCACATTGTGTTATGATTCCACTTTTAAAGTCAGCTTGAACACGGCTGTTTACTAATGTGTCTATTCACCCCCACTTCTGTTGTAGCCAGAAGGCGTGGCTCGCACGATTGACCAACATCCGTGAGTCAGGTGGGAAGGGGTTCCTTTTGATAAGGAAGTGGCAAAATTCCTGTTTTTTATTTGAATGTCAGTCATGCAAACTTCACATACGCCGCCAATCGGATCTCCTCGGTGTTTGTCTTAAGGAAACGTATCCTCAGGGGTGGGAATGTCCGGGACTGCCCGAGTAATTACGATTGTGAAAACACGTGACGAATACAATAACGTGACGTTACCAGATCATATAACCACACAAGACGAATATGACTAAGTACAATTATAACAACCACCTGTTTGTTTCAGTAAAATCGCATCCATGTTCTGTGTCACTAGTATCGTGTTAATCTGTGAAAATACGAAATAAAATAATGACTGGGAATGTTCAGAAAGACCAAAGAATGTAACACAATAGAATATGATTGATTAATAGGCCTAACTGAGATCATACTGATACATAAACTTGTCAGCATCTTTAAACACATATATTTTCAGTAGTAATTATCCATACATGAAGGTTTTAACAAGAAGCTGTCAAGGGTACAGTCAGAAGTTGCATTTAAAAAAAAAGAGGAAAAACAAAAGGAAATGTAGTGAACGACTTGGTGAAAATCATTTTAATGAAGTGTGGCAAGATGTACGAGACAAACAAAGGGCAATAACACCATAAAAATGATTAAATACAAGAGGGCCAAGATGGCACTATATCGCTCACGTGACAATCATTGTTTACTCATTAAAACCTTGTTTTGAACCTGTGGCCTAGTTTTTGACCCCATATGACCCATGTTAGAACTTGTCCTACATATAAATAAGACAAACATTCTAACAAGGCTTGGTGAAGATCCAATCAAAACCAAGACAACTACAGCATAGACATGGTTTTTCATAAGATTTGACCAAGCGACCTAGTTTTTGACCCCAGATGACCCAAGTTCAAACTAGTCCAAGATATTATAAAGACAAACATTCCGACATGGTTTCATGATGATCCAATCAGAAGTGTTCACAATATTTTCCAGTAATTTGCCCTGGTGACCTAGTTTTTGACCGCAGATGACCCATTATCAAACTTGACCTACATATCATTGAAATAAACATTCTGACAAAGTTTCATGAAGATCCAATCAAAACAATGATTTCTACAGTGTTCACAAGGTTTTCCCTTATTTGGCCCTGGTGACCTAGTTTTTGACCCCAAATGGCCCATTATCGAACTCGTCCGAGACTTTGTCGATATTAACATTTTGACCCAGTTTTGCGAAAATTGAGCTAAAAAATGTGGCCCCTAGTGTGTTCACAAGGTAAAGTTTGACAGCGCACGACGCCGGACGAAGACTGATCACAAAAGCTCACCCTGAGCACATGTGCTCATGTAAGCTTAAAACAAGAAACACGGCAATCCACAATACTCTAGATAGAAATCTGCGCTAAGGCTTCATCGGTGGTTCAGTTTCCAGTGCGGCCAATAAGTTCACCTGAAACTGATTTTCTATTTTTAGTAACAGTGACATTGACCCAAATGACCGCAAATACAATACCCAGCTAAGTTTTCATGCAAGGATGTTAAATACCTAGTTTAGTCAAGATTAGTCATTCCAAATTTAAGTTATTAATCGGAAACTGATTTTCTATTTTTAGTAACAGCGACCTTGACCCGACTGATCCCAAATACAATTCCAAGATAGGTTTTTATGCAAGGATGCTAAATACACAGTTTAGTCAACATTGGTCATTCCAAACTTAAGTTATTGACCGACACTGATTTTCTATTTTTAGTAACAGTGACCTTGAACCTACAGATCCCAAATACAAACCCAAGCTATGTTTTGATTCAAGAATCCTACATACCAAGTTTAGTCAAGATTGGTCAATCTAAACTTAAGTTATTGACCGGACACCACCAGTCCTGTTTGACGAATGTAAAATTCAACAAAGGGCAATAACTCCCTAATAAAAATTCAATCGCAAAACCCTGATAATATGTGCTGGAGCACTTGATGATGATCCTTCTGTGAAAGTTTGGTGAAAATTGCATGGGAAATGTAGTAGTTGCTTACAGAAGGAAGTGTGACATATGTTTGATCATAAGTTATTTAAGTGTATTAATCAGCATCAATCATACAAGGATTTTCATAATGGTAAGTCTTGTGGTTAAGAAGCCATCTCCATTGAAATTACGTTAAGCTATTGTATCCAACTGAAAACTTACAAAATTATTCTGAACTAGTCCTACAACTGGGTCATATTTAAACTGGGTCAAGTTTATTCTCAATATTCGAAAAAAAATTATCACATATTGGAGTCTTGAAGATAAATGTTTATAAAACAAGATTTGTACTGAAGCAGATATGTTACTTTTGCATTCATTCCTCAGTATCACAATACAAGGTTTGAATTGAACAAGTTTGATAACATAACACAACATATATAACATCCAAACAATAGGTGGGTGGGGTAATAAATCACAATAACAAATAGAAGGTATATTTAATCATCTATTTTGAGTATTCCTCTAAATCTTGATATTTTTCTCATATTTTTTCGTGAAAAAAATATACATACATGTCATATGCAGGTATCTGTCACCAAAAACACATGAATTACAAATTGTATGATGTACAAAAATATACAATAAACCTTACCTAGCAGCAAGGATTAAAAGCTGATATCATAATGAACAAAATCTGTGATAACAAAGAAACAGATTTAAATGCTTTAAAATAAAAATACCCCCCCCCCCCCTGCCTCCTCCATCAAATATCGATAATTGTACGTAACCTAAATAAGTGACATCAGTTCTCTACAAGGAATGAATGGTCCCTCTTATGTAAATATAAACCATGTTGGCAAGTCAGTATCAACCTTCAGCTTTCAGATTAAAAAAACAACATCTCAATAAATAGTTTTTGCTGAAAAATCTGGAATATTAATAATCTCCTCCCATTGACAAAAAAATCCAGCAATTGAATTCAAATAAACCTAATTAAAATTAAAAAGGCATACCTTGTCAGTCTCAATAAAGAGACTTTCTGCACAGAGGGACATAATCTTATATAAAAAGGGAGAGACAATTCAATATATAAAACAATTCTAGCATCTTCCATGTAAAAAATCACTTCTTGATTCAAGATGCAAGGAACAATTTTAACAACTCCTTAACTGTGTAATAGCACCCAAATATATACATATATAATATTAACCTCAAGTCTATCAATAGGTTTTAATTATTGTATTTGTCAACTTCCATAAGAAGATTGCACAACTATAGAACTACACTTATTGCATCTTGTCAGTGAATCTTTCAGAAGAAAATCACACAGACTAATTATGAGATCCTAATTAACTTATCATGAGCCTAACAGGTGGAGTTGATTGAATAAAGTTGTACTTTTTTAAGTCAATGATGTTAAATCATTCAGATAAAATGATAACTCAACCAGCAAATGGTTCTATAAAAACTAAATGTAAACAAGATGTGTTTTTGAAATGGATAGCCCTTAAAGGCCAACTGGATAGTAGACCTTGACCTTTGACCTACTGACCTTAAACTCAATTAGAGTAATCTACATGTGGTGACCAATCTCCAAACAATTCTAAGGACCTTAGGCCAAACTGTTCTCTAGTTAGTTGTCAGACAAGGTTTTTGTGCTGTGAGACCTTGACCTTAGACGTCCCAATCAAATCCGAGGAGCTTAGGTCAAATAGTTCTCTAGTTATTGCCCGGAACAGGTTTGATTACGGACCGACCGACATGTGCAAAGCATATACCCCTTTTCTTCAAAAGGGGGCATAACAATAATTAGTCGAGTATTGACGCAAATAATGAGAATCTTGAAGTATGTTGACAGTGTTTTTCTTCGATAAAAATGTGTCTACAACTATATAGTTTAACACCATAATAATCCATTCCCCATTTACATATTAAACAATTCATTTATTAAAAACATGAAGTAAAGAAATGAATATGACAAAAAAAATAACAACAGACAGCTATGATCATATACAATATGTGTAATTAGCATTTTTACTATTTTTGGCAATTTCTCTATAAACAAGGTTTTACATATTTCAGTATCAAGAAATAAAACATTGAGCAAGTTCATTAAAAATGTGTTTATTAAGCAACTACATGCATAAACTCTCTAACCAATTATCTCCACATGATTTCGATCACCTGACTACATAGCTGCAAGCTAGACACATGCAATCAGAGATGTTTTCTGTAAAGTATCAGATTTTACTCTAAGACTCGTATTTACCAGCACTATGAAGTCTGTATGTTGTACAACTGGTCCACTGCTTGAAATGATTTTGAAGAAGAATCAGCGAATGCCCTCCCCCCCCCATTCAAGTGATTTCTACAATATAAAGCATCACATACCAGGTAAATAGCTGTAGAAACTAGAACTTGTCACAGACATGATGAATACAAA
Source organism: Lutraria lutraria (assembly GCA_964023205.1). Lineage (NCBI taxonomy): Eukaryota > Metazoa > Mollusca > Bivalvia > Venerida > Mactridae > Lutraria > Lutraria lutraria. The sequence goes on from OZ026834.1 coordinate 1,842,490, forward strand.
ATGTACCCCCACATACAGCTTTGATACAATTAAAATGTGTAAATGTTATTTTTACCCTTGTTACAGTGAAGGGACATTTTTTGCTACTTGCCACTAACAACAAAGAAATTGGATTCCTTTCAATGAACAATCAAGTAGTTTATTTATTTTTAACACCATTTTCAACATTTTTTCATTTAGATCATGGCGGGCAGTTATCTTAACCAGTTTCCCTGGACTTCATTTAGGCTTAACCAGTACTAACCACATTCTATCTGTAAGCTTCTGCCAAGCTGCCCACATAATTCAGAGGTGGAGACAATTTAAAATAGGATGTAATATCTTCAGTCAAATTTGTCACGGCAGTGTGAGCCTCGCCTGGTGTTCCAACTCATAACCTCTTGATCAGATGACCAACGCTCTAACCACTGTGCTAACCAGGTGGGCCTGCAGCTTAGACAAAGTTAACCCAATATTTGACCTTTAGGTGTGACCTTGATCTCAGAGGTATGGGCCTGATTCTTAAGCTTAAAACAAGTAAGTGAATAATCATGCCAAGTCGTTTTGAAATTCATCAGTGAACAACAATGTCACAGCTCAGAAAAGAAATGCGATGCGTCGGGACATTTTACATGATTCCAGTATAGCTCCCACCACTGACAGTTGGTGGGGTATAACAAGAAAGGATCTACAGCACTCCATTGTGTCAACATATGACTCTCCAAGCTCTATTTGGACCCTTTTAGACCTATGTCAACCGTTTTAGCCCTATGGTCCTATTGGACCCATTTAGCCCTATGTAAACCCTTTTAGCTCGATGTGGACCATCCAAGTCTATGTGGACCCTCTTAGTCCTATATGGACCCTCTTAGACCTATGTGGACCCTCCCAGTCCTATGTGAACCCTTTAAGATCTATGTGGACCCTCTTAGTCCTATGTGGACCCTCTCAGTCCTATGTGGACCCTTTTAGACCTATGTGAACCATTGAAGTATATGTGGACCCTTTTAGTCCTATGTGGACCCTCTTAGTCCTATGTGGACCCTTTTAGACCTATGTGGACCCTGCTAGACCAATGTTGACCCGTTTAGACCTATGTGGACCCTCTCAGTCCTATGTGGACCCTTTTAGACCTATGTGAACCATTGAAGTATATGTGGACCCTTTTAGTCCTATGTGGACCCTCTTAGTCCTATGTGGACACTTTCAAACCTATGTGGACCCTTCTAGACCAATGTGGACCATCTAAGTTTATGTGGACCCTTTTAGTCCTATGTGGACCCTTTTAGACCTATGTGGACCCTCCAAATCATATCCTTGCCATATTTGTCCTAAAGATCACACAAATCATAAATTCATTTAAATCTTTTAAATCAAATGATCACCAAATTATAAGATATTTACAATAAGAGCTGCTTGATAAAGTGTTTGTTTAATTTTTAGATATTTAATGAAGAAAAAGAAATATCTACAACACATGTGAGAGACTAACTCAAACCAATAAAACAGAGAGAGGGAGAGAGAGGGAGAGAGAGAGAGAGAGGGAGCTGACCTTAAAATACTAGAAAATTACACACAACTTGACACTTACATAAACAGAACAAAGAAAACCCTTAAACTGAGTGATAACTTTTAACTGAGCACTCAAAATGAGATTATATTTAGTGAATATGGGGTCCAACAATGTTACTACTATATGTACATATGTTTATTAATGATTGCTTATAAAACGCCCTCTATAAAATGCTAACAAGGCAAAAGGGTGAAAGACAACAGACAGACGTATAACATCAGTTAACATACAATAACAATATACAGGAACTTTCTTACTCTGAAATAACATCATAAACAATGATAAGATAATCAACAAGTAAGATAAAGTGAAATATATCATTATAGTGCCCCTTGTTACTTTATTGTATTAAAAGTTCTAGCTAGCAGTGTCTACATAAAATGTCAAAAACTGGAAACAAACTAATGCTGCATTAAACAACGGTGGGTCAATTTTATGTCAATGATGAAAAATATTTAACAAAATATAGATTAAAATTGCAACAAGAAAAATTATAATACAACATTTTAAAAATTGACTTATTACAAAAAAATGATACAATTACATATAAGTAGGCTTGTTTCAGAATTTATTCACATTTATACACCATGACTCTTAGAGAAAATTGAAAACAATAAAACAACTATCTTTAATTTAACCTTTTAAATGACCAAACAGAGTGCAGATTTCTGACAATGAAATATCTGTGACACGAATCAACTTCATTGACAATTGGTAATGACTGATTCTAAAGTACTACAAACAAGAGAGCCAAGATGGCCCAATATCGCTCACACGAGAATCATTGCTAGCTGATTAAAACATTATTTTGAGCCTGTGTCATGAGGTCTGTCATAATCAAGGTTTTCCTGTGATTTGACCTGGTGACCTAGTTTCTGACCCCAGATGATCGATTTTCGAATTTGTCCCACATATCATTAAGACAAACATTCTGACAGTTTGTGAAGATCCAATACAAAAATGTGACCTCACAAGTGTTTATAAGTTTTTTCTGTAATTTGACCTGTTAACCTAATTATTGACTCCAGACGATCCATTATTTATCTTGTCCAAATTATCATTAAGACAAACATTCTTACAAAATTTCATGAAGATCCAATCCAATGTAATCAGTGACCTCCCGACTGTTCACAAGGTTTTCATTTAATTTTACCTTTTGACCTAATTTTTTACCCCAATGACTCATGATGGAACTTGTCTAAGATTTTGTTAATACAAACATTCTGACCTAGTTTTGTGAAGATCTAACTGAAATTGTGGCCTCTTTTGCGTTCAGAAGGCAAAAGTTGATGAAGCTCACCGATCATGTGATCTAAAACGGATAAATACAATTTTATAGCAACATACTTTTAGCAGCAATTTTTAAATGAGATTAAATTTGGTACAGGCTGATCAGAAAGTACTAAAAAAGATAAATCCAAATTTCCAGCAACACACTTTCAGCAGACAATTTTCATAAGATTATTTTTATTCATAAAAAATATAATCTTGACCTAAGATAATTCCTTTAGACTTTTAATCCATATTTGATACTTTCATAATCCATCACCATTTTGTGAATATTTTGTCCTTTTAATGGCACATGTTTATGCAAACTTATCGCAGACACAAACTATTCTTGTTCACTTCTATATCAAAATGGTCCCTTTAACTTCTCATGCATATTACAGTGTCCCCGTATTTATAAAGTATAAATTTATTTTAGGGTATATATCTCCTGATGACGTTCTTAACTCAGTGTGGAATGTGAGCAACATATAATAACATGAAGTTTTATAATTGTTTACACTTGTGTTAAAAGGTCCTCACTATAATGTCAATTTTAAAATAATAGCAGTATGGTACATACATGTACACACAAAATTACATACACCACAATGTTACCCAAGCAGTAAAAATAAATTTCAAATAATACTACACACCTTATTCCATGAAAAATAAACAAACAGTCATGGTATTCACCCGATAGTAAAAAAACATCGGTATATACAATACAACCTCTCCTGAGCGGCCCTCTCTAGAGCAAAAACCTCTCTTCAACAACAGCATGATTTTAATACCACTGTATGATTTAACTATTAATTGAACCTCTCTAGAACAACAACCTCTCAACAACATAATGTTGCTTCTCCTTAAATGTGCTTAGGAGAGGTTGCACTGTATTTCAAACCTAGTCCAAACACACAAAGTATATCACTAAGCAACAGAAAAAATTATACAAAACCTACACAAGGCAAATAATTCACTTTACTGTGCCACCATAAAGTGTGAATTTCTATTTTTCTGCTCGGTAATTTATTTCAGTAGATACAGACAGACAGACAGACGGACAGCTGCTCATTTTGATTAATCACATCATTAACATAGAAATATTTAACAAGCAATATAAAACATATTCAAAAACTTGTATGTACAGATAAATAGTGTTTATGATAATACTAACAGACCATAGAATTTAAATATAAACAACTTTCAAACTCTTTAGAAACTAAGTTAATTGTAGCACTTTATACACTGATGTACTATAACAATATGTAAATCAAGATACATATTTATAATATCCCCTTACCCCACCCACCTAGGAATCCATCCTGTAATGTAGTATAACCCACCCAAGTTAGGAACTTAACCTGTAACACAGCAAAACTCATTCAGGAATCCAACCAGAAACATGGAATACCCCACCCAGTCAGTAACATGGCATACCCCACCCAATCAGTAACATGGCATACCCCACCCAATCAGTAACATGGAATACCCCACCCATGAGTAATTGCCAGCCAGTGACTTGTAAAATCTTAATTTTATATCATAAAATATCATATCATAGACTCAAATCTTTTTATACAACAATTTTAATCATATCAAAAGCAAGGTAAGTAAAACAAAGAAGCAATATTTTCAAATCGATTAAAACTTAACCAGAGTCAATCATAACTATCAACAATTACTTAAAAAAACATTTATCTATCATAACTAATGTTGACTAGAATATATAGTATATATTGTATCATTTTCCATATTATTTAATCACATCTAACATTTAATTCCTCGCCAATAAACATAAGACTGGTTAGATAGAAACCAGTTTAGACAAAAAATACTACAAACTGAAAAAAATCTTTTTGCTGCAATGTACACCATTATCTAATTCCAACCAAATATTCTGTAATATGAATTTCCCTGTTAGGTGCCTCAAATATTCAGCCGTATGAATTTCCCTATTAGGTGCCTCAGTTAAATTGAACCATGTGTCATTAAAGGAAAGGAATACAACTTCAGTTTTATCAGAATGGAGATACAAACTATAATAAAATAGTTATGATACATGGAAGACAATTCTGGAAGACTTTGAAAACATCAGCCATAAAAAAGGTTGAAGCAGAAATTACATTAAGAATGAATCAGCATTTTATATGATAAGTAATTTCTGACAGAAATCTTCAACATAAACATACCATCAATATTCTGCCAGATGTCGACCAAATAAGGATCCTGAGAATGGCTATAAGATATAAACTCCCTTTATGAATGAATTACAAAAAAAAAAAATTTAAAACATCAATTGCCAACTTGTAATGATATATAATTATATATATATCAAAGGGAAATAACTCATTCTTTTCTCTTAAGTACTTAATAATTGAAATATAGACATATAGGAAAAATAAATAGAGATGAGGTTGCTTAAAGATATTTATAAATAATTTTCAAGTTCACTCATTCAATTCTTTAATAGCTGACACAACATTGCAATAAGAGAGTGTGATAAATGAGTACATATACTAAGATTAAAATGTGTTTTTTTCCATTTCTAAAATCAGCATCTGTACTTTGTGGAGTGGGAAAGTTACAAACTTAACATAATTACATAAAAATGACTTGTATACTCGAATTGCAAACATACCGTAATACTTATTTATGGTAATACAAAAAATATAACTTCCTTAATAAGTCAGCATTAAGGATATATTTCTGTTTGATTCTTTATCTCACTGTGATACACTAAATCAACGCATTCTATGTCATATAATATTTTCTATATTCAATTAAAAATTTATGATTTATGTTTCCATGGCAACCGTGTAGAACAGACTCACAGTTTAACACAGGGGAAACAAATAGGTGAACTGTTTATAGGATATGACAGACATGATGACATGAGATTCCAAAACAAGGATATACAATACAAGTCACATGATCAAAGATTGCAATAAAATCTTTCTTGATCAAACATATGGGTGAACAATGGATATTTACTATGAATCATTTTTATACTCTATTTTACACAACAGTACACAAGGAAAATAAAATCTTAATTGATAAAATACCAAGGAAATAAAGTATAAATTGTATCAAAATTTTATGCTGTAATTTTTTATTTTCTTTAAATGAACTTCAGATTATGTTCTTACTAAATATGGAAGCTCCTTTCATTTGAAAGCATACACAACTCATATCAAGCATTAAAGTGCACTGTCTGTTAACTAAAAGACTTGATCTTCAGATATGTGAAGAAAATATCTATTGCATTGGTAACTCAGTTGAAATAAGCTATCAATGAGTTTGAATTAAGTTGTTCTATTGTTTATTATGTTTTATTTATCCATTTAACTTCCTGTGTAATTTTTGAAGAAAAAAAATTATTTTACAACAATCTTTGATGTGGTAACTTCCAAACAGTATCTAGTAAATCAAAAATACACAGGTGTAATAACAAGAAAAATTAATCAACAATTTCAGCTCCTGATACAACAATACATTAAATAATTAACACTGAGATTGTTTTAAACTTCTAGAAAATGATCCTACCAACTTAGGTGAAAATTCTAACAATACCATGATTAAAAATTTAACAGTAAAAAAATCTACTGACATTGAAACAATACTAGCTAGAGAATGAATGTTTATTTTATCAGTGAAAGTATTGCATCCCATCAGATGCATAGAATACAATGTGTCTAACCCTCTAATTAGTACTAACAATTAACAATCATTTAACTGTTTACAAACACCTGTTTTGTACAGTATACATGAATGCCTATCTTAGTCAACATCACCCTCTACTAAGCAGAAACAAGAAAACAAAGGCCACTTTAATTCTGTTAACAAATTAAGCATTTTAATTGACTTTACTGCAACATACAGTTATAAGTCTGTACAGATATAAGTCTGAAGTACTGGACCAGTTCATCAACTTTCCCTTAAACTTGGCCATATTTGTGAATATTTTGCCTCACCTGAACTTCTTATAAAACTTGACATATCAGTCAACTAAGATGACTAAATATGGCTTTGGACATTACAGATATTAAAAGTACAACTGAAAATTATGCCAACCATGCAAGCAAACCACAGATAAGCTAGACAGAGAACAACGACAGTTAATCAAGCGCATTTTACGTATTACAAAAAAAATATTTCCATCAAATTTACCCATAATCTGAATACTACACTCTTTATAAAATCAGTTGACAATTATGGAACTTGATCATTGAACAACAGTGAATTATAAATCTTGGATTATATCTAATCAACTTTACTGCTTAGTACTCATCAGTGAACAGCTGAAGTTCTCAATCTGGGGTTTCAGGGAATGATACAAACACAGCATACATTTTTATATAGACAAGAAGAAGTACTTCATCCATTATACAACAATATCTTCAGGGTAGGAAACAATTAATCAAGATTCACTTTCACTGTTCACCTTACAATCATAGGTTACACAAACACCAGACAGAGAGAGACATAGTGTACAATATAACACTGAGAGCTAGGGAGATTGTTGTCATAGCAACGAACACATTCAAATACTCCATCAAACATGACAACACTACGGTCATGATACAGTTGTCCCTGAGCTGGGTGTGTTACGATCACGGGACTTGCTCAAGTTGTATTTTTCATTCACACCTTTTTGGCCAACGTCCTGCCAAACTTTTAAGTTCTTTTCACGTCTAAATGTTTCCCATCTTTCGTCATCTGACTCGTGAGTTAGGTAACGTTGACCGACTAACTGCTCTAGTTTACGTAAATCGCACCAAGTTTGGTAATCCTGAATAAAAAACATAGTTTGATTATTTAAAACAAAAATACCTCAGAATAAAATCCCCTGTCAATAAAGGCCACATTTTGTCTTTCCCAAGGGTGGCCTTTGTTCACAAGTTTGACAGAACAAGATAAAACAACACAGAAACATGAAACATGTCCATAACAAGTGACTTCCAATAAATATTCCTGCCAAACACTGACTGCTAACAGGATCGACTCAGCTTCAAACAAAGGGGTCAGTTTAGAAGTATAAAAGATGGTGATAACATACCTGCAGCCAAACATGAGACAAAGATTTGTCTACAGAGAACCTCTTCCGGATTTTCACTTGTAATAAATTACTAATCAAGTCAATAGCTGAAAATAAAATCAAGATTTTAACCTACCCACTAACATGATTAATATAATACAACAAATAAGATATACAAATGTATTTACTTTTAACAAATTTAATTTTAAACTTAAATCTCAACTCTATTTTGTATATCTTGAGTTGACTGTAGCAAGATTATAGAATTGATCAATCAGAATTAGGGAGCAAACAAATATTATACAAAACTCACTGCAATATTTAATGATGAATATACACACAAGTTTAGAATTAATTCTGTTGCATCCTAAAGAAAGTGTGGAAATAATTTATAACATAAATAAGTCATGAAATAGAAGATTCAAATCAGACTTGTGTTTGGTAGATAAATCATAATATGTCTCTGTGGCCAGGTGGTTATGGTTCTATGGCCAGGTGGTTATGGTTCTGTGGTCAGGTGGTTATGGTTCTGTGGTCAGGTGGTTATGTCTCTGTGGCCAGGTGGTTATGGTTCTGTGGCCAGGTGGTTATGGTTCTGTGGTCAGGTGGTTATGGTTCTATGGCCAGGTGGTTATGGTTCTGTGGTCAGGTGGTTATGTCTCTGTGGCCAGGTGGTTATGGTTCTATGGCCAGGTGGTTATGGTTCTGTGGTCAGGTGGTTATGTCTCTGTGGCCAGGTGGTTATGGTTCTGTGGCCAGGTGGTTATGGTTCTGTGGCCAGGTGGTTATGGTTCTATGGCCAGGTGGTTATGTCTCTGTGGCCAGGTGGTTATGGTTCTATGGCCAGGTGGTTATGGTTCTGTGGTCAGGTGGTTATGTCTCTGTGGCCAGGTGGTTATGGTTCTATGGCCAGGTGGTTATGGTTCTATGGCCAGGTGGTTATGGTTCTGTGGTCAGGTGGTTATGTCTCTGTGGCCAGGTGGTTATGGTTCTGTGGCCAGGTGGTTATGGTTCTGTGGTCAGGTGGTTATGGTTCTATGACCAGGTGGTTATGGTTCTGTGGTCAGGTGGTTATGTCTCTGTGGCCAGGTGGTTATGGTTCTATGGCCAGGTGGTTATGGTTCTATGGCCAGGTGGTTATGGTTCTGTGGTCAGGTGGTTATGGTTCTATGGCCAGGTGGTTATGGTTCTGTGGTCAGGTGGTTATGTCTCTGTGGCCAGGTGGTTATGTCTCTGTGGCCAGGTGGTTATGGTTCTGTGGTCAGGTGGTTATGTCTCTGTGGCCAGGTGGTTATGGTTCTATGGCCAGGTGGTTATGGTTCTGTGGCCAGGTGGTTATGTCTCTGTGGCCAGGTGGTTATGGTTCTGTGGTCAGGTGGTTATGGTTCTATGGTCAGGTGGTTATGGTTCTGTGGTCAGGTGGTTATGGTTCTATGGCCAGGTGGTTATGGTTCTGTGGTCAGGTGGTTATGTCTCTGTGGCCAGGTGGTTATGGTTCTGTGGCCAGGTGGTTATGGTTCTGTGGCCAGGTGGTTATGGTTCTGTGGTCAGGTGGTTATGGTTCTATGGCCAGGTGGTTATGGTTCTGTGGTCAGGTGGTTATGGTTCTATGGCCAGGTGGTTATGGTTCTGTGGTCAGGTGGTTATGTCTCTGTGGCCAGGTGGTTATGGTTCTGTGGTCAGGTGGTTATGTCTCTGTGGCCAGGTGGTTATGGTTCTGTGGTCAGGTGGTTATGGTTCTGTGGCCAGGTGGTTATGGTTCTGTGGTCAGGTGGTTATGGTTCTGTGGTCATGTGGTTATGGTGACTGATTAGATATCATGAGCTCTACAAGCACTGTGAGTTGAAATCCAACCCGGGACCAGACATTTCTTACATGTCAGTACGCTGTCCAGCTAGCTTACTGAAGATTGCTGGTTCTAACCACATGTATGTCTGCATTCTTCCTCCACAATTAAAACTAGACAAATTGCAAGCTAACTCAGGCTATTGATGTGACATTCAATCACAGTGAAAACAGTGCTGAGAGATGTAAACGGTCATCCGTTCACCACCCCATGAGATATATCCACCTATGAAGATTCTTATAGTTTCGGAGGTATGAGCTACGTTAAAACTTTAACATGACGCACACTGATGCAGTGATCACAGTAACTCGACTTTTTCTTTGAAAAAAAGATGGATCATTAATGCCTAGTTTTACCTTCCTGTGAGATTTCCTTCCATGGTGTAGGTGGGTACATGAATGTAGCATTCTGTATTTGGTCATTGATTTCTTCATCTTCATTAAATGGGAATGTTCCACTTAGACTGTAGAAATAAAACTTGTATTTCAAACAATATTGTGACCTTCCAGTGAAGGATGGAAATAGTTTTCACAGTGAACACAAGAAAACACGACTACAAATATAAAATGTATCACCTACAGATGATCTACAATACCAATGATAAAATCTACATGAGGGTAAAACAATTATCAAGGAACTAAATATTACTAAACAGATATACATACAAACCAACTAATGTTTTTTTAAGAACACAGTCATACATAAAGTATGCTAGTCATCCCTTCAAAAATGAATCACACAAGCATTCTGACCTTGAACCTCTGGGTCAAATGTCAAGGTTATACATTTAGAAAGACAGACAGATCTAAGATCAATGATCAACTTATCAGTCTTAAATTTGAAATCTAGACTTCAAGCAGCTGAGGATTAAAAATATTATATTGTTAATATTAAATAAGGTAAATATGAAGTAAACGGGCAAAAGCAAAGTCATGTATACGACTTAGGTTGAAGCTGAAGACCTAAATATATCAACCAGGGGTGGGGGGCTTAAGCGATTCACAGAAATGACCCCTAAGGCATTACAATCCACAGAAAAATTACATTCCCGCTCATGTCTGCCATTGTTGAATGAGAGGATACTTACCTGACATAAACAACCACACCAACAGACCACATATCTAACGATCTATTATAACCTTTACTCTTTAATACTTCAGGAGCTGAAAGTAGAAAAAACAGGTATAAACTAACCATTACTTATAACAAGTTTGACACATGTAACATTCTTCTATCAATAGTTTAATAGTGAATAATATTTCATTGAATAATGTCATTGTTAATCATATAGTATTTATATGACATTAACAATGTTCACAATATGTTATTCTAGAAACACAGACAATCTAATATGTTTATCTCTAGACATACACGATCATCATACGTTATCCACACATTATAAGCTTGTTATTATGATTATTATCAATCAATCGTCTTACCAAGATAGGCTGGAGTGCCTACAACTGATCGTCTGAAAGACTTTTCACCAATAATTCTTGCAAAACCAAAATCGCACAATTTTACCTAAAATCAATGAAAGAACAAAATGACATAATTCAGTAAGATCTAGATGACATGTGAAGATAAAATTATGCAATCATAGATGAACTCAACGTGACTGAAATCAAGTAAACTTTGTGTGAGTATAATTCTATAGTTGAGAAATTACCACGAAATAGAACATGCAGCATTTAATACACGGAACAAAATTCATCATTCACAGAGTAAATAGCTGAACCAACTACTGTCAGGTTTTGAACTATCACAAAATAATGGCAGAGGGTAAAAATGCTATCTTATTTACCTGTGGTAATGTTTGTAACTATTTACCTGTGGTTATGTTTATAACCATCTACCTGTAGAAATGTTTATAATAATCTACCTGTAGAAATGTTTTAAAACTATTTACCTGTAGAAATGTTTATAACTATCTACCTGTAGAAATGTTTATAACTATCTCCCTGTAGAAATGTTTATAACTAGAAATGTTTATAACTATTTACCTGTGGAAATGTTTATAACTATTTACCTGTGGAAATGTTTATAACTATTTACCTGTGGAATTGTTTATAACTATTTACCTGTGGAAATGTTAATAACTATTTACCTGTGGAAATGTTTATAACTATTTACCTGTGGAAATGTTTATAACTATTTACCTGTGGAAATGTTTATAACTATTTACCTGTGGAAATGTTTATAACTATTTACCTGTGGAAATGTTTATAACTATTTACCTGTGGAAATGTTTATAACTATTTACCTGTGGAAATGTTTATAACTATTTACCTGTGGAAATGTTTATAACTATTTACCTGTAGAAATGTTTATAACTATTTACCAGTGGAAATGTTTATAACTATTTACCTGTGGAAATGTTTATAACTATTTACCTGTGGAAATGTTTATAACTATTTACCTGTGGAAATGTTTATAACTATTTACCTGTGGAAATGTTTATAACTATTTACCTGTAGAAATGTTTATAACTATTTACCAGTGGAAATGTTTATAACTATTTACCTGTGGAAATGCAGTCTCTGATGAGAGGAGAACATTTTCTGGTTTAAGATCACAATGAACAATATGCTTGGAGTGAAGATGTTTTAAGGCAACCAGTATCTGTATTAATACAAAAGTATAAATGTTTAGAAACTGCACACAGAATAAATCTACAAGTTAAGATACAGCAACATATTTTCAATCACTGCTAGGATAATCACCATTATAGAGCATTTTCATGTAGTACATGTCTCATAAAATTACATTTCTAACGCATGTACAACATTAATGATGGTGTAAATATTTATACTGCCAAGACATTTTATGGAAACAGGTGACATTTTGACTGTACTTGGCACTAGTTTGCAGGATTAGTATGGATTATCACAATCTAGCATTGTTAACACATCGAAACTGGACTTATCTCAATTCAATCCTGTGACTTAAAATAGAATCAAATGAGACTTAAATAAAATCATGTGACCTAGTTGAATCATGTGATCTACCTGTGAATCATGTGACCTAGTTGAATCATGTGACCTACCTGTGAGACAAGGAACTTGGTAACCCGTTCACTTAGTCTACCACGAGGACTTGAAAGAATCATCTCCAACATGTCTCCCTTCAATTTCTCCATCACTACAAATATCTACAAAATAAACACAATATATAGTTGATTTACAAGTTAAGACAAACAGAACCTTATATAAAATTCACCAAGTTACTATTAGGTCGACTAGTTCATCAGAAGGTAGGTGAAAATATCATTAAGACATACAGTATTTTGGGATCATGATTCATGTCCTTGGGGTCGGGAATTTTAGCGGTGTTTCGGTCAAAATTGGGAAAAAAAGTAAGACTACAATTTTGCTAAACAACCACTGTCTATGATGGGAACTTTTGATCATTACAAGTTTACTAGAGTGCAAGATCTCTTGTTTTCGTAAATTCAGTTTATTTTCTGTACCCAATATTGTTGTTATTCTTTTTTTTTGAGTGGGAAATGTTTTCTGTGATATGGGAAGTATCTACATTTTGTATTTTCTATTGGGAATATGATTGAATATCTGCTACAAGGTTAGCCAAAAAAACACTAATATCATTTTATCTAGATGAAAATAAAACAATATATTCAGACTGTTGCCTAGAAACTGTTGCTATATTTATATTATACAATAACTTACTCGTTCAGGGGTTTCAAACATTTTTTCGAGATTCACAACACCTGGATGGTGGAGATTCTGTAATGGTGAACATTTATAAGACAAGTAGTCAATTAGAAAATAACATATCATCAGACATATGATATACAGACAAAATATATCAAATCAACTCCAAATTTCACTAAAACAAACCACTTCATTTTATTATCACATTTTTTAAACAGAGCATCATGCAGCATCGCAAGTGGCGCTAACACATGTCTGTTCACCACCTCAGTGAGATCTATCCAACTATGAAGTTTCATGTTGCTACCTCTTATAGTTTTTGAGTTATGAGCTACATTAAAGTTTTTGCACACAGTGATCACAACAGCCCAACTTTTTCTTTGAAAACAGACCAGCTAAATATTTGTAAAAATTGTAAAAGCAAATTCATTATTTTTTCAGACATAAAAGTGGTCAGTTAACATAACCATTGTTTTAAGATCATTAATGAGCATCAGACTTCAACAACATACTTTATACAGCAAAATGCTAACAATAATTCTTATTTCATAAAATGCTAACAATAAACAGAACTTTATACAGTGAAATGTTTACAATAATTCATACTAAGATTGTATCACTTCTACTGTGAAATTACTTCTAACTGAATTTCAGTCATGAAAACAACTGTATAGACACCAAGAATGTGATAAACTACATTATGACCTATATATAAATACCTGTAAAATAGAGACTTCATTCTTCAATTGAGCTTCCTGTTTTGTAGGAAATCTCATTTTATCTATGACCTTGATGGCCACCTCACAGTTGGTCTTTCTGTGTTTACCTGCAAGGAACATAAAACATGACAGATTCAGAGGACTATTCACCAAAAATGGTTTGAAATATCAAGCTGTCCTGAAAGTATGATGCACTTATATATATATATATATATTTTCTTATTTGAGTTTTATGCCCCTATTCAACAGTCAGAGTCATATGAGGCGGACAGTTCACCTAACCATCATACCTGGAAAGAACTAGTACTAGACTCCCTTCTTATATTGTATGACAGTCGATAGAAAAAATCTCTGTTCCTATGTTACTAGGTGACCCCTTAATTAACAGTTCTACTGTACATGACTGACATATAAACAGGTAACTTGTAAATTAACAGTTCTACTATAAATAAATATTCTACTTTCTACAAAGATTCATCAAGAATAAAAATACACTATTTTACAAAATTCATAAATAATGTTTACATGTCACAAACTGAATTCTTTTTCTTTTCAGTTGGTTTAACGCCATTAATAATTTCATGATTTTCCAGGAATAGTCTCTAATGTGTAATTACTGTATTATCATAATTAAATGATACTCAATAAAGAATTAAATGTTCTAGAAATAGCCAGAACCACCATAAAATTCATATTTCAAAACCAGATTTGCAGAGAATACTTTAAATGTGTAGATGGATATTGATTATTATAATAATGGATTCTAATTTTAAAATATTTAGCCAAAGATAATTTTTCATCAAATAAAAATATCAATAATTGCCCCTCCCCACACACACACACCAAATGTCATTTTTTATGGTTTAACGCCCCTTTTCAACAATTTTTCAGTTATATACAGCTGCCGATTCACCAAACAAGTCTTCCTGGACGTTATTCGAAGAAGTACCAAATTTCCCATTCCACAAGGAACCAGACAGTTCTCCACAGGTGAGGGAAATTGACATGGATGGGTATGGCATGCCACAACCGGGAATTGGACCCAGAATGCCAGGTTACAAATCCAGCGCACTAACCACTGGACCACAGCCTCGGCACAACTGTGGACTTAACTAGCTGTCATAAAACAAACCACCAGAGGTAATGCCACCAGAGGTAATGATGCAATTATCATCCCAATATTCAAATAGTTCAACTATTAAAGGTAATATAGAGATAGTGGTGATGGTAAAAGAATGAAGAACAAATTCATCAAATCACAAAACCTGGTGACACTAGTTTTCTATGTAGGAGATATAGCACATAGAAGAAATTGTGGACGCTCACCCGCCAGCCAGCCCTTCGTAAAACTGGGATTACAAGCCCATCCCTACCACATAGCAGTTTTCTCCTACTTTTCATAACAAAATGTGCATCACACACTAACTTACCTCCATAAACGATACCAAATTGTCCAGACCCCAAAACATCATCAGGAAATATTTGGTATAATTGACTGATATCATGAGGTTCTTCCTGTACACCAGAATTATTGGTCTGACCATCTGTAAATAGATTTATATAATTATAATATCTGTAGGTTAAACTATTACCTGACCATCTGTAAATAGTTTTTAGAATTATAATATCTGTAGGTTAAACTGTTACCTGACCACCTGTAAATAATTTATAGAAATATAATACCTGTAGGTTAAACTATTATCTGACCATCAGTTAAGAATTTCAACAAAAGAAATACATTATTTATAAGTTATTCCACAGCCTTTGTGGAAATACTTTCTTACATCAACTGTGCAAGAAAAGCATCAAATATTTATAGTGGACTGGTAAGCATCAAATATGTATAGTGGACTGGTTTACAGCTTCCTGAACAATGAACAAGATCCAGTCTACAATTTTAGTCAATTCTTCATGTATCGTCCTTCATGTGTCAACTAAGAAGTTATTTGTAGAACTGTACTTAAATAAAACTACTCAGTCTTCTCTCAATATCACTTGTCAAAAAATTCCTCAAGGATTACCAAGACATCTATGAAGTTTATTAGAAAGTATTTTAAACTTTTCACATCTTTCACCAGTTACATCAATTTAAGCCTTTTTCCTAATCAGACAAGTTTCCTCTTTTTTACATTTTTATTACAGACCCAAACATCCTAATGAAATCAAAATGGAAACATTAATACGTCAACCTGAAGTCAGAGGATAATTCAGCAAAGGTTAATGAGTAATCCTAACATAATCCTGGTTCTGTCACCATGGTTACTGAACATGTTATTTACTTCATTCCGGAGTGAAAAGGTGTCTTATTGTATTTGGGATGTAAATATTGGAAGTTTTCGTATGAATTTAGTTGACACAAGTCAGACATCAATTCCACTTTCCTCATCTGTTTGACAGGCAATACAATTTAAACATCAAGACAGACCAAATACAAAACAACATTTCTACCAATTTATATTCACCACAAAACAACATACAGAACAACAGCATACACAAGTCAGCAGATGTCAGGAAATATCATCAAAATCTTGGATTCATTTGTGATAAAGTTCGTTAAGTTTACAAGAAACTAGTAATGTACTACGATCATTCCAAACTCTAAAGGTTATATTCGACCATTGTAAGCCATCAATATGTCCAATACTTGACAATTGCAAACATTTACAGTCAAAACTCTAAGAACCAATATAATTTACCATTTACAATCAATTATAAATCAATTAGCATTACTAACACTGACATGAGCTGTTTTCATATTGATGGTGACACAGATATATTCCATCTATATATCACATCACAGACTATCTTGTTGAAATATTCACAAACGCATAATGGATTAAGTGTGTGTGTTTTCATGAGTATAAAACTGCATGGTTTAACATATGACACAAACTGGACTTTCAAGATTATGTAAGTCTGAATGCATCTTGGCATTTTGAGAAGTTGACTTAAAACTAGAACTAACAGACAAGCACACTAAGTTCAGACAAGGTATATTTCATGAAATGTTTCTGTACAATCCAATAATTGCCTTTTATGATTAACTTAATTAAACTTAATGAGCAGCTCAATTTGTTCATTCGAGGAATATTTCATTCTAAGGGTTAGAATGTATGTTGATATAGTAAGTCTACTGTCTATTTAACTTATCTCAGAAAACTGTCAGCATACTGAACTAGGACAACATTTAGACAACATCTAAACTAAATAATTCCAGAATTTAAAAAAAAAACTTTGAAGAAGAACATAATGATATCAAGATATGTTTTTAAAACACAATGCCTTTAAATGACCTTGACCTTTGACCTACTGACCTTAAAATACATAGGTCCTGTAGAGGTTGTCATGAGGACAAACATGAACTTTGATGAATGTAGGTGGAAGCCTTTTGATTTTATAGGCAAGGTTAAAGTTTGGTACAAACAGACTGACGAACAGACAGGCGAAAAACAATATGCCCCCAATCTATCAATACGGGGGCCTTTAAATGTTGAGTCTAGCCCCTGTGGTATGAAAATAATACTTAAGTCAAGACAATAAAAAGGGTTTAAGGCCCATGCATACATTTTTGTTGTGTACCCTGGTTAATGCTGGATGTTGGGGTTACAGGCATAAGTGCTTGTCTGATGGCGTGTTCCCAATGCCGGGCCTGTTCCAGCCCCTTCCCACTCTCTGTGGAAACAACAAGACTGCCTTCTTCAGAACCATAGAAGGGATCTTCTCCCACGTAGTAAATCATGTTTTGTACTCGTATCTCAAACACATGAGGCGCTCGAGGGAACTCCGCACTGGGGTCCATTTTAAATGTTTCTATACCAAGAATGTTGTTTAAGGCGATTTCCTGAAATATGAAATAAACAACATAATTATATAGTAGAGATAATGGTTTACCTTTCATAATACCAAACTGCTTTTAACAAAGAAAGAGACGGAGCTAAAATTATTCAAATTAAACAATACAGTATCATTTAAAACCCAATCAGGCAAAATCAAGCCTCTTTATATACAAAATGTGTAAAATATTCTAAGAAGCCATTAAGGGCATGACAAGTTATATGTTAACATGCAAATAGACTGATTCAGAAAAAATGTTAACAGACTGGTTCAGTAAAATGTTAACAGACTGGTTCAGTAAAATGTTAACAGACTGGTTCAGTAAAACGTAAACATGTTAACAGACCGGTTAAAAAAAACGTAAACATGTAAATAGACTGGTTCAGTAAAATGTTAACATGTAAATAGACTGGTTCAGTAAAATGTTAACATGTAAATAAACTGGTTCATTAAAATATTACATGTAAATAGACTGGTTCAGTAAAGTGTTAACAGACTGGTTCAGTAAAACGTTAACTTGTAAATAGACTGGTTCAGTAAAATGTTAACTTGTAAATAGACTGGTTCAGTAAAATGTTAACATGTAAATAGACTGGTTCAGTAATATGTTAACATGTAAATAGACTGGTTCAGTAAAATGTTAACCGACTGGATCAGTAAAACGTAAACATGTAAATGGACTGGCTCAGTAAAATGATAACAGACTGATTCATTAAAATGTAATATGTAAATAGACTGGTTCAGTAAAATGTTAACATGTAAATAGACTGGTTCAGTAAAACATAAACATGTAAATAGACTGGATCAGTAAAACGTAAAAATGTAAATAGACTGGATCAGAAAATGTAAACATGTAAATAGACTGGTTCATGGTCTACCTTGTAATATCTGGATGAATTCTCGTTCTGGAACATGGTGATACATTTACTATCCAACTTCCAATAATGACGTCTCCTCTGTAATGTAATCAATTCAAAGTTTAATTTCAAATAATAATTTTAAACACAACATCATGACACAAAACAAGTTTCTCCTTTTAAGAATGATCCAACAAGGTGATTCAATCATTGTCTAAGCACCGAATGTAAACAATTACAATATTGTGCTAGACATCAAACATTTTACTATGCTTTCAGACTAATGATGTTTGTCTTAAAGATTGCACAAGGTTTGCTTTCCGAATGTCTACAACTGTTAAAATCTTGATCATATGACAAGGATATTTGTTTGCTTCTTTATGTATACAGCTTACAATTCAACTAGAAAGCTACAAAAATAAGGACAAGAAAAAAAAAAGAATATTTCTATCATTACTTTAATGAGTTATCTCAAATATACATAAGGGGACATACAAATATTTTGTTTTTACTATGTGCATATGTGACAGCTATTACCTGGACAGGCTATACTTATTATGAATGTGGGCACTTGATAGCTATTGTTATTAGCAGCTATCATGTGCACACAAGTTATGGTGCGAGTGAAAAAAGTAGACATTCATTCTCCTTAGAAAGAAAACCTTAACTTGTCATAGCACTTAACATCACCTGACCATTACTGAATTTATAACAATATATATTCATAATATTCCAAGCTTTAAACTGAGAAATAGAACTGTAGGCTGACCTGTGTATCCTTGTCCGTACAATGTACCATCCAGCCCTCTTTAAGGACCTTTGACCCTGTACGTTTGGTATGTTTCACAGATTGTACGATTCTCATCAATGGTATGTTACTGCTTTGTGTAGGACTGTTAAAAACATAACAAATAACATCAGACATAGAACACAAGCATGGGCAACCATTTTCTTATAAACAGTATCATAGGAAACAGAGATGAATCTCTCAAACACATTTACTGACATAGCTGATGATAAACATCCAAATAAGCAATATTGTCAAGACACCTCTTCCCTAGTGTGACTGTATACAGGGTTTGCTGTAATACTAGCAAACACCAAGTTACAAGTCATACATAATTTACACTTGTCAATCTAGATCAAATATTTGTCTATTTAATAATATATTTAATAATAAAAGTTATATATGGCAGCTTATTCACCTAACCAGTTTTTCCTGGATGGTATACTAACCAGTACTAAGATCAATCATTAATTTAACTGTACCCATTTTTCACTGTCAGTCAATGATAAGGTACATTAAAATTCAGGCCTAAAAACAGCACATTCTTTCGCTACACTGTTAATAACATTATAACAAGACCCTGCATTCAATTAACAGAAATACCCCCAGTGGCAGCATGACTTAACCTCAGACTTTCAGACAAACAGACTGACAATAATATTATTCATTATTTGATGCTGGCTAGATAAAACACTTTGACAGATACGTGATATTTGACATCAGTCAATAGATCATAAATCTATGATGAAAACTTGATATTATTCTTCAGTTACTACAGCAATCTTACCATAAAGTGGTCTGTTTACATTAACTTACCTTAAAGGTGGTTTTCTATCACTTTCATCATTGTCAATATCATTGTCAAGTAGCATATCATCCTCGGCTATTTCAGAAACTTCAGTTCCATTGTTACTTTCCACTTCTGACAAATCACTAGGCTCAAAATAAACTGAAAATATACAAATTTATCTTAATTTGATGTTTTAAGTAAAAACTGCCAAAAATAATCATTTGGACTTAGTACTTGATCCACTATCAGTGTACAGTAGGTAAATTGGATAAGGGGCAATAAAGTAAAGGATTAAACCATTCATCAAGTTTACAAACAATGAAGAAAAATGTAGAGCTAACTAATAGATTACTTTGAATAAAATAGCTTTGTTAAACTGTTATCATGCAAGAAAAAACTTCATTAAAACATTGTGTGTACCTGAATTCTCAGACTAATATCTGAACACACATCCATTACTAACTAAAAACTGAACATACATGTTATGTATATATCCATCAACACTGCACTAAGCCTTGTAGGAATGTCAATAAGTGTACCATTTTCCACAAAAAATGTGAATAGAGATTTTTATATCTGCCATAATTAAACAAAATCTTAAATAATGTTTTCTAGTCCTTAAAAGCAACTGATTTTTGACAAACAATTTGTGAATGAAAGTTCCAAGCAAATTACACTTACAGTAGGTAGCATTTTAAACTACAATTACAGTACCGGGTAGGTAGCATTTTAAACTACACTTACAGGTAACATTTTAGAGATTCTATTATAAATAAAAATCTCACATACATTACATTAGTAAATTATCCCATTGTTTAAACCTACATTACATTAGTAAATTATCCCATTGTTTAAACCTGATCTTTAAAAACAATACAAACATTATAATTACCTAAACAATCTACATACAATCCACAACTGATAATTATACTTACTATAAAGTGAACAGTGGAGAAAAATAAAAATAGAACAAAATAGTAAAGATCGTGCAATCGTTACAATTTATATCATGCACTGACCCTTTATAATAATTAAGGAAGTTCACAATTTTTAACATCTATAAGAAAATATTAATTTTGTGCTTTTTAGAATATTGTAGGAAGATAAATGATAGCAGTGGTTAATTAAGGTGTCTTGTAATTATTTCAGACACCAATTACATCATTTTTTATACACCATTCCGGACGGAGGCTGAGCATTACAAGTACTATCAGTTTTGATTTCAGATGGTATAATGGTTTTTTAACGACATTTCAGTTTTATACTGTGACCGATTCACTTAACCAGTTTTTCCTGGACTGTATTCTAACCAGTTCTAACTCATCCTTCCACATGGAACCAGCAAATTCTCCGCAAATCGAGGAAAATCAACATTTTTTCAAATTTTCGCAGAAGGGTATGACCTGCGGATTTGGAACACAACATCGGGATTTGGAACACAGCTCTCCAGCTTACAAGTTTAAAGTGATAAAACCTGAATGACCAATTTTGCATCTAAATAAATATTACTTTTTCCAAACAAATGAACCTGTAAACTATTTTTTTCGGGCTTAAACGATGAAGGAAGACTCCATGTGTACTACACGGGTAACTTGACAACTTCCCCACAGGAAAAATTTGACCTTTGTTGAGATTCCAACTCACAGCAGTATGGAGGTAGTAATTATTAGTCAGTGACTACAACATCACATAACGGTAAGTATTTGCATTAAATAACCTGCATAACCTTGAAAAGGTCAAACGGTATAAATTAATTCAGATGAACTTACTATCTCCACTGGGAAGATCTCCAGCGCAATCTTTCGGCACTTGAGGTGCACACTTTTTGTGACAGTTAAACTTGCAATCTGAAAAAAATAAAGCATGAAAAATACAGCATCAACTTTCATTCATTTGTATGATGCTTGTTTGTTTCATCGGGCTTTACGCCATTTTCAGCATTATATCAGTCATATCTCGGCGGGCAGTTATCTTAACCAGCTTTCCTGGACTTCATTTAGGCCTTAACCAGTACTAACCACATTCTATCCGTAAGCTTCTGCCAAGCTACCCCACATAATTTAGAGGTGGAGGACAATTTAACATAGGATATATTATCTTCAGTCAAATTTGTCACGGACAGTGTGAGCCTCACCCGGGGTTCGAACTCACAACCTCTCAATCATCAGACAAACGTTCTAACCACTGAGCTAGCCGGGCAGGCTTCACTTGTATGAATTAGAAAAGAAACAGTAGAGAATATCAACTAAAATACTGTTTTATATAACCAATAAAAATAGACAGTTAATTAATTCAGGCATACAAACCATTGTATGTGATGGGTCTTTAAATATCAATTAAATGATAAATTATTGATTTTCATTTAAAAAAAACACCTAATGGTGTCCTTGATATTCTCATATTTATGTTTTCAGACATGAGAAAGGCATAAAAACACCCCAAAATACAGGGATAATATCAAGATGGTCAGGGTAGTGAAAACAACTCATTATTAATGACCCCTCGTGGCAGCAGCACTCTTAAAGTGTGATTTCAATTCAGGAAAGCATTAAACATTTAATCTCATTCATTCATCCTGACTCTCAGCTTTGTGGGGAAAAAAATTTAGAAAAAAAAACAACATCGAGATCTGTATTAACAAATGCAATACTTCAAAACTAAATGTAATGAAGACTAATACAACACTATACACACAGTTTAATAATTGAATTGGTTTCAATTTACGAAGCTTTCTAAATTGATTAAACAATTTCAGCGTAACTCACAGCGATACAAAACCTGACTTTCAAACGATTTTCATCCAATTTGAGAGCACAATAACTTCAGTTCAAAAGCATTCATTAATTAACAATAAATGAGGCTACTGAGGTGATATTTATGGTAAGTATAGATAGATGAATACACATGCAGAATTTACGGTGCTTGCAGTTTAACCAAGAACAATGAATCTGAGCCTAGAAATGTTGCCTTCTACTCGGCACCAGTGCTGGTTATTACAAGAAAGCAAATTATAACATGATTAAAATTTACAATATCTTCACCTGATACTATGTAGGCCAAATAAAGTCAAAATAAATAAATACTAAAATATCACATATTTAACAGTAACTGAATCAATTTATCATTAATTGCTACTAATTGGTTGAGGTCCTACCTTTACATTGCACTCCCTGTCTAAATAAGCCTTTGAGTAGTTTTCTACACCACTGACATACTGTAGGTCGTGTATAGTTGTGTACTATGAATGTATGAGGAACCTTGATACGACTAGCAAATTCTCTCTCTAACCAGATAGGACGACCGCTCCATGACTTTGATCGACTGTTTCGTCCTTCCAGAACAGGTTGACCAGGAACAGTCAATGTCTGTAATATGGATATAACATCTAAGTGGCGCTAGGTAAAAAAACTTCAGTTTAAAACAGAATTGTACACAAATATTGGTATAAAATGGTTCATCACATTTGAAATACCGGTATGTTGAAAATGGAAATGTTAGGTGCTGATTAGATATGCATACAAAGTATGATACTTTAGTGTAATTAAACAGCATACAATGTTTATAACATGAGCATCGCAAGCGGTGCCAATGCTTGTCTTTTCACCACCTTAGTGAGATCTACCCACCTAATATGAAGTTTCATGCTGCTACCTCTTATAGTTTCTAAGGTATGAGCTACATTAAGTTTGCACAGACGTAGACAATACAGTGATTACAATAGCTTGACTTTTCTTTGAAAACAGCCGAGCTAAAAACAGCTAAGTCCCATCACTTTACCTAGATCAAATCTTAGAGTTCAACTACCCACCTACAGAATTTTTGTCAGATTATTACTGGTGATACTGATATTGTTTTAATGGATACATGCATACATAAAACATACATCTATCTTCAAACCAATTTACAACATAAGAACAATATCAATGACTCAGCAAATTTTGGTAAAAATAACCTAACTTCAAAATTGAAGAGTATATCTAACTCCACATACACCACACAGAATATTTATTATCATTTGTATTAATGAAGCCAGTGCTACCTATGATGTTCACATGAATTGAACAAAATTATCTAAATAAATGCTTTTGTGAGAAGGAACATTTTCGATCAACTTATCATCGCACCATAAATGGTACACACCCTATCAGACCTAATACATTAATTTATATTATCACTTCTTAATTGAAAATCAAAAAAGAAAATATTAGAAAATTGACAGAGATGGAGTCAGTATTCCAAGTAAGAATTTCTTCTAAACAAAAATATCTAAATTACTTATTTAACTAGTTTCCGAAATTAGACAATAATGAGTTTTTTAACCCATGCGGGTATGTTAAATGTAAAATTATGCTAATTCTGTGACTAGTAGAAACCTTGGAGATGTACAAGAACTATCAGTTTTCATCAGTAACATCACTGGAGACTTCAGCAGACCAATTCATCAAACTTTTGTTAAAGGAAAAATAAGATTTTGGTTGTATCCCCAAATTTAGACAGAGAATATGCATTACTAATTTCCAGTTTAGATGAGTAATGTCTGTTTTGTTACTGGTGGTATACAGCCAGTAATATATAATAATTCCTATAAATTATTAATGCAGTCACAAACTTAACAAAATATGCAACTTGAATGGATTATAATGAAGATTTAGAATCATTTGATATGAGCAAAAACTAACATCTGAATAGATTTAGAATTTATTTACTTCTTAGGCCAACCTTAAACAAATGTTTGTTTGCTGAAACCCAACCCAGAAATTTTCAGTGGGTAGGTAGGTAGGAATTTTTTTTTGTATTTAACACAAAATACATGTTAGAATGCTATTTTCTATGAGAACAAAATTTTTCAAAAATCCTGAGAGGCTAAAAAAAGTTGGGAAGGGACCTTTTCTGGTGAGTAGGAAGCGTTACAGCAAACACATATTTTGTTAAGGATGGCCTTGACAAAAAAAAATTCTGACTAAAGTATAAGTTATTTATCTGTATGACATAATGCATTCTAAAAATGATCATGTTTCATGTCAATTAACACATACAAGTGTTTTGGAAACCACAAGTTGAACAAAACAGAATTCATTATTCAACTATGTAACAGTTCAGTTAACTATAAGAAAGCTTCCTCAAAATTCTTCATGAAAGTTATAAGAAAACAGAAATATCATTAATTACAAAATTCAGACATTCTACTTAGCCAAGAATCAACAAATAATTTCTTTAAAATGATATAAACACATCAGAAATTATCTGAAACTGTTTGATAAATTTCAACCAATCAGAGAGGCTCTTACATTTCAAAAGATAATTCCTACCAATCAGAAGTGATATAATTTTAGATTTCATTCAAATGAACCAATCAGATCACCTCAGACATATAATTCTAAAATAATCAACCAATCAGAGAAGGCAATATAAAGTGACAAAAAATCATGCACAATACATACACTGTACTTATATTCTGTCTTCCGTGGATTGCTGTCAGATAGACCGAAGCTGATTGGGCGTGAGCTGACATGCCTCGGGCTTCTGGGCCCTGGGGAGGGAGGTAGAGAGATGGTGGTAAAACTCTACAACAAATCATGAACAAACAATATAATATATACACTGTAGCATAATGGTATAGACTTAGAGGTGCAATACATCAAACTAATGTACCATAAGCAAGTCTGCAGCAAAAAGCTAGTAGATCTACCTCTTCAGACAACAGACATAATAATTCTATGAATATAATTGTCTTGGCTTAGAAATGTACATCGGCAGATCACATCTGGACCAAACACTAATTTCATTTCAAGTTCTTAAATCATAGCCTGAGATCAAAGACTATCTTCAGTTTGTAGTTCTCATGTAATAAGGAAATCTTTATGATTTATGGAATCAAACCAAGACATTTATATTCACATCCCCCACCCTCCTAAACACATCTCACAAACCATCTCTGTAACACACTAAATATAAATATTGTAGTTCTACTTTGAGAGAAACGACCTAATATAGTCATGTAATCAAAGAATTGTAAAAAGCTTTGGTGTTTGCTGAATTATGAATGAGGCAATTTAAACAAAACAATACTCAATTTTAATACTCAAACATACTAAACTGTTACTGTAGGAGAGAAAGCTAAAATTACTGCCTCAACTGTTACTGTAGGAGAGAAAGCTAAAATTACTGCCTCAGAAAAAGTGGGTTGACAAGATGGTTAACTCTTAAAAATTGACAATCAAGAAAAACAACTTAATATATGAACAAATGTTCTTATTTCAAACCACTAAGACTGTCAATAAGTTATATACCGGTATATGGACACATGAAATAAATCTTCTTATAATCTACATATAAACATCAAGTAATTCATTTTAGGTATCAGACAACAAATATATACAGACAAACATACATACAGGTGGACAAACTTGAAACAGACATATGGACATACAGACAGGTGGACATACAGAGAGACTGAGACATACAAACAATGAACACACATGAAGTAAACATAACCACAAACATAATATACTTAATAAGTTAATACCATGAACATCATTTGTTTCCATTACAAAAGTCTATCTATTTAACACAATAAAATACAAAAACAGACAAGTCATTCCATGGATGAGTTGGCAGGCTAAGTTTAAGTACAACATACACTAAACTTATTAAATCACATGTTTCTCTGCTCTAAGGCATAGGTCAGGTCCATAGCAAGATTAGATCAACCTGAAAGGACTTGATTGTGTGGTCAGAACTTCTACCATACCTAGCTGTAGTAAAGAAGCAACAGCTCCGAACACAGACATGTCATAGACAGTGCTGGATTTATTCAGTTTGAAGAATCAAAGTGAAAACAAAATACTACACTAATGTTTAAAGACATTGAACAGCTACTATATAAGTGACCCCCCCCAAAATCCACATGTGGTCTAATCTCTTAATTGTTTTATTGCCCCTAATCAGATAAAACCAGTCTGGTCACGGTCTGTAGACTTGACACCTAGTCAAAAAGTGGGGTAATAAATCTTATTGATTTACAGTGATACTAAGTTTATGACTAAATTGCTTTTGTTTTTACAAGCATAGAGTAACAGATTATGTAAACAGGTGCTAGTCTATCAATGAACCCGTCTGTTTTATTACCCCCTACTGTGGAATTAGGGGACTTTCTGGTCCATAAGTCACATGCCTCGCATTCCTGGTTCAATGTCTTTAAGTAAAGATTTTAAAACTATTTTATAGTTCTTTCAACTTTAAAACTTGAAAGGTCAGTACAATATAAATGCCAAGAGTTAGCTAGGTACAATATGTAACTTTTGATGGATGAAGGATTGAAGCACAATGAATAACTTAAACTGCTACACATGGATAAATAAATTAACAACCAATTAATCAAATTAGCATCAACAAAAATTGTATAAATAATCGATCACATTTCTATAAAGTACATCTTAACATAATGAAAAAAATCCTGGTAAATCTGAACTTTACATTATCAGCATATTAATTACAGATCACTGCATGTTTAGAAATATTTTCATTAATTACAATTAAATCCATCAAAAAGTGTAAAAGGGTATTATTGTGTAGTGTGCATCAAAATATTCAATTTCATCATTAACTGGTCTTTAATTATAAATTAATGGCAAAAATAGGATAAAATGTTGTGAATTGAATCTTTATCACAGAAAAAACGATAATCAAATCAAAATTAGTTTTGTGTCAAAATATAATAATTATTATAACACACAATAACCCATGTAAACACTGAAGACAACTGGAATCTTCTCAGTGGATCAGTATAATATTTCAATGACTGCCATGTTTATATGGTTAACACTAAAAGCCATTCCTAATAACAAGTACACCATTAATGACAATAATAAACTACATGTACATAGCAATACACAGAAAATGAAGCAAGGATGTCCTACATGTATACAAGCAATACTTCACATATCATGTACAACAACTGATCTAAACAAATATTGTACAAGTAAAGTTTGTTACATGTTTTTATAAAAACTTATTTATGTACAGTATAAAATATAGGTCTGTCACATGTTCGTCAATCCCCTACACACACGTGAAGTACAATAATTCTTCAACATCTAAATTGGGAAAATATGATCTTCAAAGCAAAGATACCATTGTGCACAAAATCAATGTGAACTGTTTACAGATGGTCAATGTTTACATAATATGGCCACTATCCACAGACAGTCACTCTTTACAAATGGAACCTGTTCAGAGGCTGTATTTAGGTCAGATGCATATTAGGGTGTTATGTTCATCATCAAGACAGACAACTGTCCATTCAATTTTTGTGCTTAAAGAATTTGTCTTATCATAAAAAAATTCACAGTGGGCTCACGTTGGCTGAAACTCGCTAAACTCAATCAACCTAGAAAACTAGAAACCATTCGGCCGTCCCTGCCCTTTTTTAATGTTTGGGGAACAGGTGCCTTTGATAAGGGAAAGTTGTGTTGTGAAACACTGAATTGGGGATTTTTTTAAAGACTAACTTACTTTCTTTAGGTAGCTTCATGAATTATTTTTTAATTATGGTGAAATTTTTCTCTCACTGGGGAAAAATATATAGTTTTGAGAATCAGGGAATACGGCTGAATGCAGGACCCCAAAATGGCATATAAAGGACCTGCTTCCTAATTGTTTTTGTTCTATGTTCTACATAGTTGGACACTGCATAGCTTGAACCATATAAACACAAATGGTTGAACCAATAATCAGGTCCCTGATCAATATTTACTCACTTTTATTCACATGTCTTTGTCTAACATTACATTTTCTCAACTTTAGAATAATAAACTGTTAAACTTCCCTCAATCATGATGTGCCACATGAAAATGACACAGGTGTGAAGAAAACATTGCAAAATATGACAAATAACAATTGTTCTTCGCCAGTTCCGGCAAGTCTGAGCCAATGAGAGTCCACTGTCATTTTGCAAAACCTTAAGGTGCTAGAAATATAATTACATAAAAATTGTCTTTAGAAATGAATCAAAGGTACAAACATATAAAAGAGGTTTATTTATATTGTTGTATTCATGCTACATAACATCTAATTGTATTCATGTCACATCTAATTGTATTCATGTTACAAGTTAATGCAAATGTCAAATTAATACCATTCTTAATCAATAGATAGTATCACTGTATAAATACAATTCACACCTTGAACATTGGTCATCTAACACACTGATCACAACTTGTGTCTGTCTTGTGAAGTATGAGCAAATGGTGTTTTATATTGTAACAGAAGTTTACAGTAACTGTTAAATCAGGGTGAACAGTAATTCTCACCTCAGATATCAAAACATAATATTTACGCAAATTTTAAGAAATTACAAAATAGGGCTTTAGGGTTTTAGGGTCTTATTACATAATGCCTGTTTTACTTTTAATATAGTAATTTTTGCTTAATAAAAGTATTTCTATAAGGAAGGCAATGCATGTGATTCCTCAGGTATAAGTTTACTAATAATATATTAGAATACAAATCAGTCGTAACTTAGCAACAGAAATAATATAGAACATAATATACAAACACATAGACAGAGAGACGGATTGACGAGACATAAACAGCATCAAGTATGGCCGTGAGTGAGATCTAACAATAAAACGTTACCTCAGTGGCCGTGACTGAGTTCTAACAATTAAACGTTACCTCAGTGGCCGTGACTGAGTTCTAACAATAAAACGTTACCTCAGTGGCCGTGAGTGAGTTCTAACAATAAAATGTTACCTCAGTGGCCATGAGTGAGTTCTAACAATAAAATGTTACCTCAGTGGCCGTGACTGAGTTCTAACAATAAAACGTTACCTCAGTGGCCGTGACTGAGTTCTAACAATAAAATGTTACCTCAGTGGCCGTGAGTGAATCGTGACTGGGTTCTAACAATAAAACGTTACCTCAGTGGCCGTGACTGAGTTCTAACAATAAAATGTTACCTCAGTGGCCGTGACTGAGTTCTAACAATAAAATGTTACCTCAGTGGCCGTGACTGAGTCTAACAATAAAATGTTACCTCAGTGGCCGTGAGTGAGTTCTAACAATAAAACGTTACCTCAGTGGCCGTGAGTGAATGGTGACTGGGTTCTAACAATAAAATGTTACCTCAGTGGCCGTGACTGAGTTCTAACAATAAAATGTTACCTCAGTGGCCGTGAGTGAGTTCTAACAATAAAACGTTACCTCAGTGGCCGTGAGTGAGTTCTAACAATAAAATGTTACCTCAGTGGCCGTGAGTGAGTTCTAACAATAAAACGTTACCTCAGTGGCCGTGAGTGAATCGTGACTGGGTTCTAACAATAAAACGTTACCTCAGTGGCCGTGACTGAGTTCTAACAATAAAATGTTACCTCAGTGGCCGTGACTGAGTTCTAACAATAAAATGTTACCTCAGTGGCCGTGACTGAGTCTAACAATAAAATGTTACCTCAGTGGCCGTGAGTGAGTTCTAACAATAAAACGTTACCTCAGTGGCCGTGAGTGAATGGTGACTGGGTTCTAACAATAAAATGTTACCTCAGTGGCCGTGACTGAGTTCTAACAATAAAACGTTACCTCAGTGGCCGTGACTGAGTTCTAACAATAAAATGTTACCTCAGTGGCCGTGACTGAGTTCTAACAATAAAACGTTACCTCAGTGGCCGTGACTGAGTTCTAACAATAAAATGTTACCTCAGTGGCCGTGAGTGAGTTCTAACAATAAAATGTTACCTCAGTGGCCGTGACTGAGTTCTAACAATAAAACGTTACCTCAGTGGCCGTGACTGAGTTCTAACAATAAAACGTTACCTCAGTGGCCGTGACTGAGTCTAACAATAAAATGTTACCTCAGTGGCCGTGAGTGAGTTCTAACAATAAAACGTTACCTCAGTGGCCGTGAGTGAATGGTGACTGGGTTCTAACAATAAAATGTTACCTCAGTGGCCGTGAGTGAGTTCTAACAATAAAACGTTACCTCAGTGGCCGTGAGTGAATCGTGACTGGGTTCTAACAATAAAACGTTACCTCAGTGGCCGTGACTGAGTTCTAACAATAAAATGTTACCTCAGTGGCCGTGAGTGAGTTCTAACAATAAAATGTTACCTCAGTGGCCGTGAGTGAGTTCTAACAATAAAACGTTACCTCAGTGGCCGTGAGTGAATCGTGACTGGGTTCTAACAATAAAACGTTACCTCAGTGGCCGTGACTGAGTTCTAACAATAAAATGTTACCTCAGTGGCCGTGAGTGAGTTCTAACAATAAAACGTTACCTCAGTGGCCGTGAGTGAATCGTGACTGGGTTCTAACAATAAAACGTTACCTCAGTGGCCGTGACTGAGTTCTAACAATAAAATGTTACCTCAGTGGCCGTGACTGAGTTCTAACAATAAAATGTTACCTCAGTGGCCGTGACTGAGTCTAACAATAAAATGTTACCTCAGTGGCCGTGAGTGAGTTCTAACAATAAAACGTTACCTCAGTGGCCGTGAGTGAATGGTGACTGGGTTCTAACAATAAAATGTTACCTCAGTGGCCGTGACTGAGTTCTAACAATAAAACGTTACCTCAGTGGCCGTGACTGAGTTCTAACAATAAAATGTTACCTCAGTGGCCGTGACTGAGTTCTAACAATAAAACGTTACCTCAGTGGCCGTGACTGAGTTCTAACAATAAAATGTTACCTCAGTGGCCGTGAGTGAGTTCTAACAATAAAATGTTACCTCAGTGGCCGTGACTGAGTTCTAACAATAAAACGTTACCTCAGTGGCCGTGACTGAGTTCTAACAATAAAACGTTACCTCAGTGGCCGTGACTGAGTCTAACAATAAAATGTTACCTCAGTGGCCGTGAGTGAGTTCTAACAATAAAACGTTACCTCAGTGGCCGTGAGTGAATGGTGACTGGGTTCTAACAATAAAATGTTACCTCAGTGGCCGTGACTGAGTTCTAACAATAAAACGTTACCTCAGTGGCCGTGACTGAGTTCTAACAATAAAATGTTACCTCAGTGGCCGTGACTGAGTTCTAACAATAAAACGTTACCTCAGTGGCCGTGACTGAGTTCTAACAATAAAATGTTACCTCAGTGGCCGTGAGTGAGTTCTAACAATAAAATGTTACCTCAGTGGCCGTGACTGAGTTCTAACAATAAAACGTTACCTCAGTGGCCGTGACTGAGTTCTAACAATAAAACGTTACCTCAGTGGCCGTGACTGGGTTCTAACAATAAAACGTTACCTCAGTGGCCGTGACTGAGTTCTAACAATAAAATGTTACCTCAGTGGCCGTGACTGAGTTCTAACAATAAAACGTTACCTCAGTGGCCGTGACTGAGTTCTAACAATAAAACGTTACCTCAGTGGCCGTGACTGGGTTCTAACAATAAAACGTTACCTCAGTGGCCGTGACTGAGTTCTAGCAATAAAACGTTACCTCAGTGGCCGTGACTGAGTTCTAACAATAAAACGTTACCTCAGTGGGTGTGGTTGGTTCTGCTTTATCTTTCAGTGAGAATGATAGGCTGCTTATACTGCTGGTCGACGTTCGTCTCTGACGGTCATATGAACAATTGTTGGGTATCTTAAAGGCACATCGCTTGTGGAAGTTTAACCCACATCCTAGAAAGTTCATCAAAGAATTAAAGAAGCATAGACCAATCAAAAATTAAATGATAAAATATTGATTTATGATAACCAATTATTTGGGTCAACAATTCTAAAGAAAATGTCATAAATAAAAAATATTTTGTTTGGGGTAATGCAACCTGCTCATCAAAAACAGGCCTACCCAAATTTTTATTTGGTCTCTAAGGTAAAACTTTTTTTTCAATATATAATAGCAAGGCCTTAAATACATGGATTCGCAAATTCTGTATTAACAGTTAAAAGTAATCAAATCCCACAGTAATAACACGTGAATCAACGGGATTTCATGCTCTTGTTTACAAAAGCGAAAATATCCGTGATGATCCGAATGTTAATATCCGTGGTATTCTGAATGTTTAATCTCGGAGACGAAAGGATTATAATAGATGTCCGCCATCTTGGAATTTAGACTTTGTGGATTATAAATGTATCTCAATATCTTTAAGGAATTTGTTGCATCCTTTACCAATTTCCCGTGCCAAATTGCCGAGTTTTTTTTAGTATAATCAAGTTCCGATTACAGCTGTCGGACATTGCCGAGTATATAGCAATGCATTGTGGGATCATCTAACGATATCGTTTGAGCTATTTTTAGCAGTTGCAAATCCATGTATGTATATAAGTCCTTGATAATAGCAGGTTTTTTGACAGGTATTTTGGGTTCAAAGTAAAAATTACATTGTAAACAACAATCCTACCTAGCTACCTACACACTCATGTTCTCTATGTAGTGTTACCCCGAGAAAACATTTTTTTTAAGGATGGCCCAAAAATATAAATTGCAACTATACAAAATAACAAACAAAAAACTTGATCAATTGGGTTTGAAATGACCAATGAAATTGAAGAAGTTTATATACCGTAGGTTGAACAGTGACAAAACATGGCTGAATTATCATAGACAAGTTTGAAACAAAACCAGTCATAAACAATAGTACAAAATATGATCATAGAAATATGCATAAGTTGTTATTATTAAACTAGCAGTACAAATTGATACTTTATGAAGAAGGCAGCTAGAACACCATAGTTCTGCCTGGATGATTATACAATGTCTACCATATAACATGGTGGCTTAAAATCATGTAATAAAACAACACAGTATGAAAGGCTTGTGCTGGCTTTCATTATACAGTCGCCATGGTTTAAGTAGAAGTAAGTAATTTGGACATATTTGTGAAACTTGAGTGTATAATCAATAGCTTTACTTTAGAATCTAATAATATGTCTGGGACTGACTTGCAGTGAGTGTAAATGGTACTGAGCTAACCAGAACACTGTCACATTCAATAAATAGATGGAAAAATAATTTTACAAAGTACTCTTATATTAAATGTACAATGGATGATCGGACTGTATGCATTATATAGCATACACTGCATGTCTAGTACTAGTATAGTGCGATTTTTATTAAACTGTCAAAGTCGAATAATTACACGGTCGTTATATGAGATTTACTTTTAGCTTCATAACAGAAGTGATGGGTTTCATTTTATCTATTTTACCGTAAGGGAATTCTGACAACCGGTACAACATAAATAATTGAATATATACCTTACGAAAGCAATCGAATCTCACTAAAGCTAAAAATAAATGCAAGCATTGGCTGTGAAATTATGCAGCATTGACAGACACAAAATGATAGGTTATGAAGTACCAAACAGATGAAATAGTAGGTTTCTAATTGTGACATAATTCCACCATACACTCCATGATCCAAACATACCATATAACATCAAGCGAAATAATCAATCAATTGACTGAATAATGTTACATGAAAACTAAATATTGTCCTAAAGAACAAAATGTATGCAAGAACAATTCAATATAAATCGCAAAACTGTTCCTGATTTCTGACACATTAGACTCTAAGGATTACAATTTTTGTGAAGGAATTAAATTCCATTTGTCAGGATAACCAATCACCATTAGAATTTCTCCTTAAATATTTTATAAGACAAAAAAATAAATAAAACATTTTTTTTCAAGAAAAGAAAACAAGAGGGCCAAGATGGCCCTATATCGCTCAATGACAATCAATGTTCACTCATTAAAACATTGTTTTAAACTGGTAACCTAATTTTTGACCCCAGAAGACCCATGTTAGAACTCGTCCAAGATATTATAAAGACGAACATTCTGACAAGGTTGATGATCCAATCAAAACAATGACTTTTAGAGTGTTCACAAGGTTTTCAAGCAATTTGCCCTAGTGCCCTAGTTTTTGACTGGAAATGACCCATTAAAAACCTGACCTACATATCATTGAAATAAACATTCTGACAAAGTTTCATGAAGATCCAATCAAAACAGTAATTTCTAAAGTGTTCACAAGGTTTTCACTTATTTGGCCCTGGTGAACTAGTTCTTGACCCCAAATGGCCCAATATTAAATTCGTTTGAGATTTTGTCGATATTAACATTCTGACCCAGTTTTGCGAAAATTGAGCTAAAAATGTGGCCCCTAGTGTGTTCACAAGGTAAAGTTTGACAACACACGATGCCTGACGAAGACTGATCACAAAAGCTCACCCTGTCACTTTGTGACATGTGAGCTAAAAATGAAAAATTACATTTTGCATATAATTTAAATTGCCAATCATAAATCAAAGGCCTGAAGGCCTGAAATGAGATGAATTTTGTGATGCAGGGATCTCTCTGAGTCGATACAAAATTTAAAACTATCAATAATTCTGTCCGAAACGAGGACCTAGTACTGTAGGCTACTGTTTATTCAATCAAATATTAATGTACAAGGGCAATGTTGCCTGTTTAAAAAGAATTATTTCACCATATGAATTATCAAGGCCTTGTAACATATCCTTAATATTAAAGAACTCCTGGGTCTAGAAATCACGAAAATATACACCAATCGTGTTCATCAAGGCTGTGATATACCAATTTAAAACCGATTTTTTAAACGATGGTCTTATACGACGCAGAAATGCTTTTTCTTTATGCAACATTTAATGTTATATTTATGAATATATTGTTCTGAACTGGAGCAGCAAGCCCTTCAACTTACAAAAAGTATGTCTCGACATCACTCGGACCGCTGTTAGCTACAGTATATTTTTATATCGTTCGTGATTTTATACCTACATCGGCGTTTATCGAAAGAATAAAATATACTCGCTGTAACAAAGTAAGGGAGATCACTGGGTAGATTTGACAACCTATTTTCGGTTTGATTTACAAATGATGCATAAATCATGTGTCAATGTCGCATGTTTTCCCAAAAATGACCACTTAACGGTAATTAAATTTCCAAGTGGTAAGAATTATCATAGATCTAGATCAGATTTTTATTTATTTGCCGTGAACACCGACTGACCTACTTAAATTTTCCGAAAATCGACTTTCGCTTTCATGATGAAGTCGAAACATCACGAATTGCCCTGTAACCAAGATACCAAGCGACATTTTTGAATCACGTGTTTTCATTATGGATAGTAAATACATAATGATTGTGGAGAAGCAGTTTTGATTACAGATGGCTGTTATTAATTAATTCTTCGCAGTTTGCAAATCTTACCCTGACAGTTATTCAACTCGCGAACAGGTCGCCTCTCAAGTTTATGTTCGGTCAATTAGGGTCGGCAAAAAACAAAATCGCAACAAAAAGATGTCAGTTGCATCAATTAGACCAACAATCTATTGATCGGACCGTTGTTTTGACATCACGCCGGGTATTTATTGTCATTTTTCAACAATTAGCTAAATCTTCGTCAAGCAGACATTCATGATATTCGGTTTACGAATGTAAACTGCACTCTGATTATTGATAATAATAAGCTGTTACAACGAACGCTGCGATTGGCTGTGATTGATTAATTTGACGGCCCACTGTAGCATTCGGAGGCGAAGTGTACTGCAGTGTAGTGTGAATTAAGATTGACTACGATAAGCGGTTATTGACTTTCACAACTGATTATTGAATGAATCAGGACTTGTTAGGGTATTATGTTTAGGTAGATAATTAAAATGTGACCATTATGATTTTTAAAAGATATTTCGCCACTCGTTGTCATCTGATTTTTGACTTGTTAGCGAGTTAGTATGTATAACAACAATGACCAATGAAGTGTCCGATAGAGTGCGTATATGAAGTATCCGAGAGAGTTGGGTCCTAAACGCTAAAAATAGAAAATCGATATAGTTACAGCACCGATGGTATTTGCTTACTGACTGTGTGTGAATGGGTGTTTGAACTGCGTGCATTACCGCTCTGTTGGCGAGTCTGTGTAACGAAAAAGACCGAAAAAATGTAGTACAAAGTCAATCCTAAAGCTATATAGAGAACAGTGCAGTGTTGAAATTCATAGTCTGCGTGATCGCTATATGAGAAGAATTTACAAGTAAATTCATCTCATAAAAACAAATAAGTTATTTGTCAGGGGTTTCCTTTATAAATGTCTTGGGGAAGCTGCCCTAGCCCTTAATATGGGAATAAAATAGCGGCTTAAACCTCTTTTTGGGAAAAGATTCTCGTTTGAAACCAATTTGGGGAACGAAATTCCATTACAAGGAGTAAATTGAAAATTTGGGGAAAATTGCATTATAGATTTCAAAGATATTTTCAGAGGGGAAGGTGCCCTAGGTTACAACTACATGATGAAGGAAACCTCTGTTAGTCAGATATTGATAATAAACAAAACAAGGAATATATCTTCACATTTCAGACAGTGTGCAGTTTCAAAATATGCATTAAAAGAAAATCCTTAAAAACCAATCAGTTTTAAGCATCTAAGAAGCAGCACCTTGCAAGAAATGTTCCGACTTAATTGGTATAAAAGCGCCTGGATGAATCCTATGACAAATATAAATGATAATGGATTCTGAAAGTTCACCGCCTTAGGGATGACACAATGATTCAAGTGAAAGTTTAAGATACTAGAATCCACACTTAAGATAAATATTAATCTAACAAGTTAGATTATACACAATCATGACTGTGTTGAAAGTAAATTTGTGGGAATACATCGAAAAAAGGTAATAAGAGAGTTATAAGTCTCTATGTAAAGTGTCTTTGTAGCTTAGTTACAGTTATAAACAAACAAATTACCCATTAAATCTCTAAACAAAGTGATCTTGTAGCAAACACACAAATTACCCATAGAAACAGTATGAGCAGACAGGTTTCATAGACATGTATCTTAGTTGCTTTTAAATTTTATAATTAATCTTCCCTTTGTATAAATAAATGAACAAGAGGGCCAAATTGGCCCTTTATCACTCACCTGAGAACAAAGGCCAATAATTAATGACATGGTAATATAGTTTCCATCTCGTAAAACTCATTTTTACGTAGATTTTGAGATCAAAACCAACAATGAAGGTATAATACTGTTAAACTTGTAAGCTAAAACGTAGCAAATTTTCTAATCCAAGGGCCCATAACTCTTGAAGTTGTGGTCCGATTCCACCCATAACTGAACATGTCCAAAACCATCAGGTCATACACATTCATTGTAAATATGATTAGGATCGGTGAATAAATGACGGCGCTAGAGTGTAAACAAGCTAAAAAATAGCAAATTTTCTAAGTCAAGGGCCCATAACTCTTGAAGTTCTGGTCCGTTTCCGCCCATAATCGAACTTAGCCGAGAAATTGTGACCATATACATTGTGAGCAAGTTAAATCACGATTCGTTAAGAGCTGCGGTTGCTAGAGTGTAAACAAACTAATTGTGGACGTA
Organism: Lutraria lutraria; assembly: GCA_964023205.1. Classification (NCBI taxonomy): domain Eukaryota; kingdom Metazoa; phylum Mollusca; class Bivalvia; order Venerida; family Mactridae; genus Lutraria; species Lutraria lutraria. The sequence goes on from OZ026834.1 coordinate 1,881,193, forward strand.
CGATGAATCAGGTGAGCTAAAAAGTATAATGTTATCCTAAATGTTTTTTCTGTGGACATAATATGATAGTCAGCTGAAATGTATACATGTACTAATAGCATGATTCCTCGAGTTAAAATCTACTATCATAGTGTAAGACTTAGCAAAGATATGTCTATGGCATGGATCTTGGTTTTCTACATACTGTTTAAAGGAATAAAAGAACCTTAAATACACTGTTTGTGTCCCTGAACATAAACACTTCAATGACCATTCCCTACTGGTATCATAAAATATTTAATTTTACATGAATAATTTTCATTTGGAATCTAGTTTTTTTGTGTGTAATTTGGCAGTAAAATCTAATTTCCTTGAACGGCTTTCTTGTGTAGACAGAAGAAGCTTGTCATGCAATAATTGAATTTATAATTGAAATTTTTACCGTCACATTTGATGCCTTGTTTCACAAGCCCAAACAACATCTCTCCGCAGAAATCACAGAAATGTGGAGACTTGTAGGAATGAACAAACAACAGATGTGGTCGAATCTGTAACTCCTCCATAGTCGCTTTGGCTGAAAATACAACCGAAAAATAAAGCTATAGTTACACTAATTGACTTTAAATACATCTACACAGACAATAGGACACAATATGCATTAACATTAGAGACAAGAATCAGATGAGCTTCACATCAGTGGCTATACCAACTTATAATCACTGATATGGCTAATTGGTTTCATTTACTAAATAAATAAGATTTTTTAACCAAACTGTCAATCAAAGAATCATATGCATCCCAATAGGAAACAAAATGACCCCCAAACTAATTGATTGTAAACATGACAGAATGCCCTCCCTCCAACAACTTGATGACCCCCCCCCCCCCCCCGCCCCCAACAACATAATTGTGAAATTACAACAAGAACAACAACTGACTATATACAGATATACATTACATCATGTTGTTTTCTACTATTGTCTTACCATAACAACAACTTTCTAAACTTTTAAAATTTCACATAATTCAGAAAACAGTCTATATTCCAGTATCTAATCCGTCAATAGAAACACTGAGATAAAATATCATAAATAAAATCATAAAAAATCATTTGTACACAATCATCAACAAGTTGATCATAGATCCAAGTAAAGTATTTATTTATTTTAAATGCCAGGTTACCTTCAGACCAACAATGGTTTCTGACCCAAATCTCACTGGTTGCTTACAAGGAAACAATATGTACACAGAAACAAAGAAAATTGTCATACATTCACAATACGTAGAGACAAATTTGTTTTAATGACTTAAATTCTTGTAATAAAAGCAGACTTGTGGATCTACAGACTAGACAGGAATCCATTAAATGTTAACTGCAGTAATGAGTGAATAAAGTAAAGAACGTCCTTAGTTTAAACCAGGAAGCTTCAAGTGAGACAATAGGTACCAGCACAGGCTGTGGGTACCAGTACATTATCATGTAGCTTCAAGTGAGACAATAGGTACCAGCACAGGCTGTGGGTACCAGTACATTATCATGTAGCTTCAAGTGAGACAATAGGTACCAGCACAGGCTGTGGGTACCAGTACATTATCATGTAGCTTCATGTGAGACAATAGGTACCAGCACAGGCTGTGGGTACCAGTACATTATCATGTAGCTTCAAGTGAGACAATAGGTACCAGCACAGGCTGTGGGTACCAGTACATTATCATGTAGAAGATTTATTTTACAGAAAACTGCTGGATGATTGTCAGTTACTGTAAAACTGGCTTAACTGAGTAAATAACTAGTTTGAAGCTGTTATGACTTAACTGACATTAATAATCCAGTGTGTTTAAAGACATTGAACAGCTACTATATAAGTGACCCCCCCAAAAATCCACATGTGGTCTAATCTTTTAATTGTTTTATTGCCCCTAATCAGATAAAACCAGTCTGGTCACGGTCTGTAGACTTGACACCTAGTCAAAAAGTGGGGTAATAAATTTTATTGATTTACAGTGATAATAAGTTTATGACTAAATTGCTTTTGTTTGAGTAACAGATTATGTAAACAGGTGCTAGTCTATCAATGACCCTGTCTGTTTTATTACCCCCTACTGTGGAATTAGGCAACTTTCTGGTCCATAAGTCACATGCCTCGCATTCCTGGTTCAATGTCTTTAAGACAGAATACGTGTCACTGCTTGGGAACGGGTCCGGGTCCGGTCAGATTGGGAATTTTGGAGTCGGGACAACTACTGTAGGTTATTGGGAAGTTTCAACGATAAAGTTCTCTAGTTTCTTTGCACTAGTTTACTATACTTCTTGTTAAAAAATGGTACAAAATTGAAGTGAAGAGTCTGTTCACCGCACCAGTCTAAAGAAGGAAAAAAATCACTGATGTATTTACTAGTGACAAAGATACTTCCACTTTCTAGTAAGTGTAATGCTAAATTACACCCTTATCTGGCTGAAAAGACAACGAATGCAATCAGTTGTTCCACCGCTATTCTTAATTGTCATATTGCCAAACCACCTCTGATTTTATAATAAACATATCGGCTTTCAACGTTTGACGTTGATTCTCCATATATCACTTTTCGCTGTTTTATTGGGTTAGTTATTTCTTAGTTATCTTTATGGCCCCCATTTTGGAAAGTGACATAACTCCATCAAATTCATACCGGTTTGGCCTTTTCGTACTGGTAGTGCATGTATCGTACTAAGCATTTTCAAATCGCGGTTATGCAGTGCACCAGTGAATCATTAAACAATAAGACATTAAACTATCTCGACAAAACTTGGCACACTATATATTCAGTTATATTTACTACTGAGAAATTTGTACACCATAATTATGTAACATTGGGTTGGAGAATGTTTCGTAACATATTTAACACAGTTTAGAATTCTATCATCACGGACTCATGTACCGATAGCAGTATTTTCATTATGTAAATACCAGACTAGCATCATAGGATGCCATATATGGTAAATACCAGTGAAATGTTACACGGATAGAATAGGAATTAGATTCCTATCAAGACATGAACTAATGATTTGCAGACTGTCATGTAATCAATGTATCTATTTCCTGCCTACACTAACCCCATGAATGAAGACATCCCCATTGACAATAATGGAGATTATGGACATGATTTCATTGACAAGTATACTAATTAAATCACTTTCTGTGAGTATTCACAAAAGAAACATTCAGTATCATATGAACAAGTTTCTCATTCAAAGACCAATCAGTGTTATACAATTAGGATAAAGTTGTTATCTACATAAATGATAAGTGCAGGAACAAAGGACTTATCTAATGACAGAGAACTTATGTAATAAAACATGATTTATATCACACATTGAGCTCAAGCAAGAATTCAAGTTCCCATGGGCCACATTTTTGTAATTATTTAGTCCTGATGCATGGAATGTTTGCTGAGTCTGTGTCAAATAAAATCACTTATTAGTAATGATGCAGGAACTGTCTATTAATGTCTGTAATACAAACTGGTTAACTTAGTAAGATCCATACAAACATGAGTGATAATTACTTTACATCTTTCATAGTTAAAGCTACTTGGACGCCAGAACCATCAGTTAGGACAGAGTACAGTAAGGATGCTAGACACATCAGCCAATCAGTATAGAGTAAGGACTTTGTACACATCTGTCTTAAATGACGTGCTGATGTGTCCAAAGTCCTACCTCTATAGTAACCAATATGTCTATCATCCTTATAAACAGATGCACAGACAGATGGATGGACAGAGAGAGGGACAGACAGACATACGGACAGACAGAAAGACTGTAGACAGAAGAACTTGCCTTTACAGTAGCAAAGAACATCATGTGTGTATGATATGAGTACTGGTTATTCATACACACACAATTCTGCTGTGTTAGAGATAATAGTAACAAGAAGTGTTTGTGAAACACAGTCAATAGATCTACATCTACATGTGATGATCAACCTCCCAACCATATCTGAGGACCTAAGGCCACATAGTTCCCTAGTTATTGGTCGGGCAAGATTTTTGTGCTGAAGGTTACTGTGACATTGACCTTTGACATTCTGACCTCAAAATCAATAGGGGTCATCACATAACCTCCAAACCAAGTCTAAGGGGCTTAGGCCAAATCGTTCTCTAGATTTTGGTCGAACAAGGTTTGGTTACGGACAGACCTACCTACCGACATGTGCATTAACAATATACCTCCCTTTCCTTTGAAAGAGGGCATAATAAATAGAAATGCATACAGGTCCTGACATCATTCATTCAAATACGAACATTTTACTATTTTGTAAAATATTTTCAATCTACAAACAATTATACTTGAATATTGAACAATAATATGCAATGCTTGAAATAAATCTATGAATCTTATTGTTGAATTATTTCTATAATTTTATACAGGTATATTATGGTTAAAACAGAAATTATGATACTCAAGAGACATTCATCTATGTACCTTGTTACAGCTTCATTAAGGCATAATTTTTTATCCAATAAATTTAACTTTAAAAAAAAGAACAAGAGGGCCATGATGGCCCTATAAATGCTCACCAGGAGAAAAGGTCATTTGGAGATTAACATTGTTGAAGTTTTCTATACGAGTCTAAGTAAGACCAAGTGACCCATCTGGGCCGTTTTTTATCCCATGGCCATTATATAAACAGATTTTAAAGAGGTCCATTAGACAAAGCTAGATACCAAATATCTTAGCTCTAGGCCTTGTGGTTTCGGAGAAGAAGATTTTTTTAAATTTTCCTATATAAAATAGAATAAACCCCAGGGCAGGGCTAATTTTGACCCGGGGCCATAATTTGAACAAACTTGGTAGAGGTCCACTACACAATGCCACATACAAAATATCTAAGCTCTAGACCTTGCGGTTTCGGAGCAGAAGATTTTTTAAATTTTCCTATATAAGTCTATATAAATCAAGTGACCCCCGGGGCGGGGCCAGTTTTGACCCTAGGGCAATAATTTGAACAAACTTGGTAGAGGTCCACTAGACAATGCTACATACCAAATATCTTAGCTCTAGGCCTTGTGGTTTCGGAGAAGAAGATTTTTTAAATTTTCCTATATAAGTCTATATAAATCAAGTGACCCCCGGGGCGGGGCCAATTTTGACCCTAGGGCAATAATTTGAACAAACTTGGTAGAGGTCCACTAGACAATGCTACATACCAAATATCTTAGCTCTAGGCTTTGTGGTTTCGGAGAAGAAGATTTTTTAAATTTTCCTATATAAGTCTATATAAATCAAGTGACCCCCGGGGCGGGGCCAATTTTGACCCTAGGGCAATAATTTGAACAAACTTGGTAGAGGTCCACTAGACAATGCTACATACCAAATATCTTAGCTCTAGGCCTTGTGGTTTCAGAGAAGAAGATTTTTTAAATTTTCCTATATAAAATAGAATAAACCCCAGGGCAGGGCCAATTTTGACCCTAGGGCAATTATTTGAACAAACTTGGTAGAGGTCCACTAGATAATGCTACATACCAAATATCTTAGCTCTAGGCCTTGTGGTTTTGGAGAAGAAGATTTTTTAAATTTTCCTATATAAGTCTATATAAATCAAGTGACCCTCGGGGCGGGGCCAATTTTGACCCTAGGCCAATAATTTGAACAAACTTGGTAGAGGTCCACTAGATAATGCTTCATACCAAATATCTTAGCTCTAGGCCTTGTGGTTTCGGAGAAGAAGATTTTTTAAATTTTCCTATATAAAATAGAATAAACCCCAGGGCAGGGCCAATTTTGACCCCGGGGCCATAATTTCAACAAACTTGGTAGAGGTCCACTAGACAATGCTACATACAAAATATCTAAGCTCTAGGCCTTACGGTTTCGGAGCAGAAGATTTTTTAAATTTTCCTATATAAGTCTATATAAATCAAGTGACCCCCGGGGCGGGGCCAATTTTGACCCTAGGGCAATAATTTGAACAAACTTGGTAGAGGTCCACTAGACTATGCTACACACCAAATATCAAAGCTCTAGGCATTGTAGTTTTTGACAAGAAGATTTTTTAAATTTCCTATATAAGTCTATGTAAAATCAAGTTACCCCCGGGGCGGAGCCAATTTTGACCCTAGGGGAATAATTTGAACAATCTTTGTAGAGTTCCATTAGACAATGCTACATACCAAATATCTCAGCTCTAGGCCCTGTGGTTTCAGACAAGAAGATTTTTTAAGTTTTTTCAATTTGTTGCCATAGCAACCAGAATTTTTAATGAAATTTAATTTTTTGAACAACTTTGAAAGGGGACCACCCAAGGATCATTCCAGCCAAGTTTGGTTGCAATTGGCGTAGCGGTGTAGGAGGAGATGTTGTTTTAAGTAAACATGGACGCCACGTATTCGTAACGACGCACGACGCACAATGGACGCAGGGCGATCACAAAAGCTCACCCTGAGCACATTCGTGCTCTGGTGAGCTAAAAATTAATAGCCAAGAAAAGTTTTTACATGAAGTATTGTCACAATGTGAACTGATCATCTTTAATAATTGATTAAATCAGCTAATTACAGAGGACAACCAGCTGTTTCCTTGTAGCACTCAGTAATTTACCTGATAGAACAACTTCTACAAGACATCCTTCTTTCACTTCACAAGCATTGCTGATAATGTGCAGAACATTGGTGGTTGAAGAATCGTGACGGAACAACATAATCTTGTCGGCAATTCCATAAAAACCATGTTCCGGGTACTGAAAATAAATCAGAAATAACCTGAATAATTTGGAAGTGACTAAAACTAAGAGAAAATAATATGTTTGCTTGAGATACAGTACTTACTTTATATTACACAGTCATACAGCAAAACCCAGATTATTCAAATTCCCAGGGTCCGAAAAATCATTTGGAGTCGTAATCAGGACTGTGTATCTTATTCGGATGATACAGAGCATTCGGACAATCGGTCCTCGATTAATCGAGGGTTTACTGTACAACATTGATCCTGTATTGACCAATGATAAACCAACATGGGACACAAAGCCATATCATACAGGACCTCATGCAAGTGTGCCACGGAACTATGGAATAAATATACCAGCCTAACCATTTGTTAAACAGATCCATGAATTTTTATACAAGAACCAAAAGAACATTTGATGTTTACTTTATGCATAAACATCAGTATGAGAGAATATAATCAGTGACAATATTGAAATGTTTGTAAAATATTGGAACCCTTGATATTTAATTTACAATAAGCTTCAGGAACAGTGTTTGTCATCCTTTGTCATATCATAACCGCAAATCTTTGGTACAAAATTGTAAAATGGTCCATATAAAACAGAATGACCTATCAAAACAGGAGTATACTTCTACCGATATCAGATAATCTTTATTAAAAATTTACAGTTCACAAGCTACATTGTTTACTAAATGACGCTGCATCAGTGATACTGAGATTGCTGTAAATTTTAGGTGAGTGTTCCGATAACAAATGGATGGATAGCACACAGACACGAGTACATGACGATGACGTAATAAACAACATTGCAAAATGTATGGAAGTTAATTTTGACACATGTGACGTCACTGGTATGTGCGAATTTCCAATCATTTACAAAGCTTTTGGAAATGCTCAGTAAATATTAAATGTAAACAAAACACTCAGGTATTTGTCCTCTGTACAAAATGCTAAATATTGCTTTCTGTTAGTTGTTTCTCATGGAAGGAACGCTTAAATGAGATCAGATATGGGTCCTTTCTGTACCATTTTGGAATTATTGTGACTTTAAACTCTTGCGAAGTTGACAGACAATGGCTGTATATACATGTACAGACTATTATTTCTCCTAGTTTAACTTAAGATACCAATTATACAGGGATTACAGGAGCTATAGCTGCTATTTACAACTAAACACCATCTTACTGCACGATATCTCTATCACTCTATAGAGTGTCTCTATAAATGGGATGATATGATATTGGAAACACAATATTGATATAACATCATAAATGATTCATATAAGATAATACTTCAAAGTTGAAATCAATGTAAAATTGAAGACAGCTCCATAACAGTAGTATGATTGATAACATTAATGATATATGAGTAGTGTTATATCCAGGCTAATTATCTTATCTTGATAAACGCATGCTAATTTTGTATGGATGATGTTGTGACATTTGAAATAAATTTATTGGGGGAAGGAAATGGAAATAAATCTTAATTCATTAAGTTAGACACTTAACTATTCAAAACACAAATATCTCTAGACTTGATCAATTCGCTTGTAAGATAAAACAATGTGAAGACAGGGTCTGTAACTCTGTATGATATGTGAAGACAGGGTCTGTAACTCTGTATGATATGTGAAGACAGGGTCTGTAACTCTGTATAACATGTTTCCATCTAGTTCTTAGTTCTTCTGATGTCTTTAATAACTAACATTGACATTTAGCCTAACAGTAAGTTACCATCAAACCAGAATACAATTAGTGATGTCAAATTGGTTACTTACAGAATTATCTCGTGATTGACATACAATACCCGGCAAATCCACAAGACAGTTTGGCACAAAGTTACAAAAAATGAATATTGTTCACAGCTAAGATTTGGCAGCATACTGATATTGTTTGGACATTTAGCAATTTAAAAGTCACACCTTATTTACCAGCAATATTTCAAGCCTAATGGTTCATGATATAACATGTAGTACTAATAATTGCATGTAAACTGAATAGACTTGAACGAAGTCCATCAGAGGTTCATTATGTTAAGTTATTTATTTCAATCCAAAAATAATTGTGTTGCACATTCTAACCCACTTCCCAATCAGAGGATCATATCTGACATTTAGCTAAATAAACATTCGTAACTCAGAAATATGAAACAATGCTCTGCACATAATAAATGTCAGGCTATACCTCAACATACATTCTAGTGATCAACATTTCAACATAGTGGACTATACATAATTTAGAATTAAAAATAAAACAATCAGGACTTTAATAAGCAAGCATCCAATGTTTTTTCAACATATAAGAGAGAGGTGGTCGGGCACTAAGAAAGGGGAAAATAGCGTCTTGAGGTGTAGTTCTGGGTTCCATATTGGTCTTTTTTATTTTGTCTTGTTGACCATTTTAGTTATGAATTCTCCTCTTTCAAAGTCAACAGCTTAAGATGCTTGTTCATGCGTCTATTGAATCAGATCATTTCACATGCTTTCCGGAACGCTACAGACTTAATCCAAAGCATTAACGAGGAAAATTTTGAAACTAAGGGTAGTATGAAACATCAGTAAAATATTCGTCTGAAAAACTTTCGTCTGTTGAAGTTTTTACTGAAATTTGTGCGTTAAATAGGAAAATGCATATTTATGTTCGTTACATTTTATTACCAGTAGGTTATAACCTTGATGATCACAGACAAAGAGCTCTACTACTGGTCAATTCATGCAATGATCTTCATTTGGGACAAGTACAGCAAAGAGAGATAATCTATGTGGACTATGTCTTATTTAGAAAATTACTTTGTCTTATAATCATACCAATAAAGATGTGCTTATATTAAAAGTGTATACATTGTGGTCCTAGTTAATACATGGTCAGAACCTGTAACATTACATAACAGTCTTCATCATATTATAATTTGATTAAAGATTTTAAATTTCATAAAGAATTAATCTATACATCGTTATATCGGGCCTATCATCCATAACAAAAAATTGATATAATTATTTTAATCAGGGGTCCAATGTGCTATAAATGCAATAGAAAAAAAGTTTACTTTACATTAATTATTTATATTTCATGGAGGTCAATTGTTCCCATGATAAATGGGCTTCCATAAAAGTCAGGATTGTCTTTAACAACCAGCTGCAGGCTGATTGATCTAATTAGAAACAAATTTGGATCGGTTAGAAATCTCAAAATTTAAAAAATATTGCTGGAAAAATGCTTGGACCCCCCTAACAGGCCTGTTAGTTTAGCTTTTGGGCCTGTTGGCCACAAACTTATTGAGAACCATTTACAAATGACAAAACTTGATCTTACATAAAGTATCAGAAGCTGTCATTCCTATACATAAAAGAATATTACATTAGTTACCATTAGTAACAGTTTAAGAATAGGAAACTATACATCATGACCAGTAATACATTAGCAGAAAAAATCTTCGTTTCCACGGACACATGTCAACTGACTCTATCAACCCGACCTACCCTATATCTGTGTGATTTTAAAGGGCTTTCTTGCCTATGTGAAAACATGATTTTTTCTTGAACTTTTCTGGCATATATACTTCATGAAGTATAAATAACTATTTGACACTGGGGGCCAACCAAGATAACAAAATATCAATAACATACATTAACATACCAAATTTGGTCATAGCTTGAAATAAACCAAAATGCAGCATATTTCATTAATAAACATTAATTCATTTGAATAGCTTTATTAAAAACAAAATGATAACATAAATTAAATTTAAATTATAACAGAACAATGCCTCAGGATGAATAATGAACTCATGATATATAATAATTAAATATTAATTATAAAGTTATGTATACATGATACATACATAATTATAAAGTTATGTATACAAGTAATGGCATAGGTACTTGTTTTTTATAATAACATCATCAGAAAACATTAATAAACACATTTTTAGTATAATGTTTCATCTTAAGCTGTGATTTTTATTTCTACATCGATCCTATGTATTAAAGTAAGTATAATCATTGATTTAGTCAAATAAATCATATTGTACAGTTTAATATGTACAGTACATTAACGTGACCACTGTGGCACACTTCACATAATAATTTAATACAAGAATAACATTCCACAGAATCTCATCAGATGTACTGAATGTCTTCTAAAAGCAAAATAATTGGTTCATTCAGAAATTTTAAGTTTACTTCCACTTAAGACTATCATGAGATGATTCATAATTTTGTCTACACACATACTTTGTACCCAGTACCCCACAACCCACACACAATATCATAAATACAAAATACTAAAGCTTGGCTTAAGATAGATAATTAAAAGCTGATAATTATCTAATTTGACTTTTCCATTTGGGTATTGGGTCTTAGACTTTCCCCAACCCCTCTGCTAACAGAAACCCAATACGGGTATAATACCCAAAGTGACATTAAACGACAAAATCATCGAACCATAACTTGATAAATCTAACTGTAAGTACAATGAGTCATTTATATAAAACAATTGGCCTCAAGCGTTCCAAACTACATCAGAGCATAAGATATAAACAATAGCAATAACTTTTGACATTAATAAATGACCTATTTTATGCTTCAATGTACAAGAAACATACCAATTTTTACATAGACATATAGAAATTAAATTCACCTACACAATTTGCAGTAATTTTTTTTATGTTGATTTATTATTATAAGGTATACAAATTCAAGCAGATACTTCATCAAATATGATGCCATGTATCCTTTTTCAAATTAACAGAAAAATACAAAGGGAGGCTTTTTAATACCTGTTTAACATTCTCACCTTTTTAACAATGTGACTTGAGAATTGATATTTCTAACTTCTTCAAACTGGAATAAAAATCTAACTTTACCTTGCAATTTTTAGATTTCTATATATGGTAAAACAATCCTCAGTTTAGGCGTTCCTTGTTTGTGATAAGCCCACACAGAGAATTTTTTTTTTTACTGGGTAGGTACTTAAAGGTAGGAAATATTTTTTTAACAATTTCATTTTTATATTGAACCCAAATCATAACATGAATGTCAGAATGCTTTTTTTCCCAAAAAGATTTACCTGAAAAGCCAAAATAAAGTTGTGTAGGGATCATTTTGGTGAGTATTATAAATAGCACCCCCCCCCCCCCCCCACTAAGAAACTATTTTTTAAGGACCAGGTCTCAGCTGTTCATGATAATTATATTGATCAACAACATTAAGAATTACCAGAAAACCTCATTGAAAGGATTTTAAGACATCTGACCTGATTTAATATCATTTAGCAGATGTGTGAGATTATTCATGTAATATTCTCATTTTATCTTGACATCAAGATTTTTTAACATCTAGTGAATTACCCTTAATGAGCCATCCTTACTGAAAACAGACAATCAATTGTTCAACTTATGATGTGTGGAGAATGGAATGGGCTGATATCAGCCATATATGCCTTAATGGTAATTCTGACAATGTGTTGCTGTATGCTATTGGAGCAAGTATGTGGTACCTTATGTGTAATTGTGTATCAAGGCACGTCAATCAAAGTACATTATTCCAAAGGTAGGCCAAGGTAAATTTACCAGAATTCATCATTCCAAAGGTAAGCCAAGGTACATTTACCAAAATTCATCATTCTAAAGGTAGGACAAGGCATTATCACCTGAGTGCACCACTCCAAAGGTAGGACAAGACAGTATCACCTGAGTGCACCATTCCAAAGGTAGGACAAGGCATTATCACCAGAGTGCACCATTCCAAAGGTAGGACAAGGCATTATCACCTGAGTGCACCATTCCAAAGGTAGACCAAAGCACTATCACCTGAGTACACCATTCCAAAGGTAGGCCAAGGCATTATAATATGAGTGCACCACTCCAAAGGTAGACCAAAGCATTATCACATGAGTGCGCCATTCCAAAGGTAGGCCAAAGCATTATCACCTGAGTGCACCACTCCAAAGGTAAACCAAAGCATTATCACATGAGTGCACCACTCGAAAGGTAGACCAAAGCATTACCACCTGAGTGCACCATTTCAAGGGAAGGACAAGGCATTATCATCTGAGTGCACCATTCCAAAGGCAGGTCAAGGCATATAAATAGGAGTTCATCATTCCAAAGCAGTATCACCTGAGTGCACCATTCCAAAGGTAGGCCAAGGCATTATCACTGGCGTGCACCATTCCAACAATAGATAAAGGCATATTATAAAGGATAACTTTTCTGCAACTTTCCTGACAAGCTGTAGTATACTTCACAAATAACATAAATTTGATATTTAACTAATGGGTAAAATGGAAGGTGATGTTCTTAACCTACAAGACAGTATGTTAACACTTGGAAACATATTAAGAATACTGAACACTTAAAGTTAAAGGTGAACAAAGGATTAACTTCAAGGATCACTTTACACAGGAGACAACTAAATGAATGGCTCATCAATTGAATACATTGATTTACAGACAAATTTTAAACTTCTGAAGAAGAATTCAAGTGTTTCATGTCAGATCTGTCACCAGAAGTATGTGGAAGTGTGTAACTGTGTGCTAATGTCATGATATATTGACATGAAGCAGTAAGTTATCAGCCATATATACAATGTATCAAGTATTGGTGTCATCAGTCAAGTTGCCACATATTAATCTCTAAGTTAAGTATGTTCAGCAGTGATGAAGAAGATCATCTACGACTAAACAAGCTTGGTAATTAGAATGATACTTCAACATATAATCTAGGATAAACAGGAACTCCTTGTTAAGTGTTCTACTTCACACTTAGTACAATACATTCATTTATCTTATCTACTTTATACAACAACTTATATGGTCAAGAATTAGATGTTTATTGTCATTGTTATCTGTAGTTAGAATATTACTACATAAATCATCTGATTTAACTTTGTAACTGATCTTTTAACTTAATATTAGACTCCTATTTCCAGTTCACAAGCAACTGGAGATTTCAAGGCATGAATTTTGTACTAGTCGAGTCAACTTCTAACAGAAAAGCCAAAGGACTCAGACTGAATTAATTATCTTTTAAATTATGTATAATATGACAGACTCAAAACCAGCTCAGTGAATGTGGGTTTCAAATGACCTATACTTAGTTAATAACAAGACAATATTACACCAATCTCAGTTCATCACAGATCATTACATGCCTAATTTCCAATTTTGCTAATGAGACATTAATGATAGACATCAGTCAACATTGGCATCTATGAATTCAGAGACTAGTGAACCTTATAACTCTTGACCAGACAGTAGGAACTTTTTATTAGCCAGACACTAAACATAATGAATTAGAAACAAAACTGACCCCAAGTTGTACAAAATAAAACCAGGCAAGTAATGAACAACATTAACTCTAATAAATCAGAGAAATAAAGTTGGTCCACTTAAAAAATTGGGGCTAAGATCATGTCAGAATCTGAATGGTTGAATATCAACATTGGACAGATATGATTGGCTGAATGAAATTAAGACATTGGAAAGATCTGATGGGTTGGATGAAGACATTGGAAAGATCTGATTGGTTGGATGAAGACATTGGAAAGATCTGACTGGTTGGATGGCTGTCCCAAAAATTGTGCTTTCAGTCAATAAGTGTCACAATTTCCAAAGCTTAAAACATCCTTATCTCTAAAATAAATCCAGATGATAAAAGATAAATAAAAGTTAACAGTCATTGCAAATTACACTTGAAATTAAAATCTTGTGTTGTTTTTTTCCAAATTCCAGTACTTATATAGATCTATGTGATAATGGCTGCTTATGATATCTATTTAATTTCACTTATACAATCACTTTAAGCTGACCTAGCTAGGACAACACATGACTATGAGCCACAAAAAAACACAAATATTACAATGCAGCAATACTATATAGTCCATAGTTATTAAGTACATCTTCAAGAAAATGTTTTCCTTAGGCATATTAATGAATGGAGCCCACAATTAAAATTAACTAAAATAGTTTAACAGTTTAATAATGTTCATGATTATGTAGTAACTTAAGTAAGTACAGCGGGTAAACGTTTCAGTGACAAACAGTTTATAAATCCATTATACTGTAATAACTTATATCATTTCTATAAATCATAATTAACCATGATATCAGCAGTATCTTGTGAGCCAAATCATAATTATAGTCATATAGATATCTTACAAAGGTATCATAAAACTGTGAAGTCAATACAGTTGACTGAGCAGCATTCAACAATTAATTAAAACCAAACACTCTTAGATGAGTATAGCAGTGTACATTAAACAAGAGGGTCATGATGGCCCTTTACTCATTCACCTGTTAAAGACTGCAATTCTTGCATATCATAATACAACCTAGTAATCATCAAGACAGAAGTTCTGAGCAACTAAGTAACCTAGTTTTTGGCCCTATGTTTGAACCTGTCCAAGACATATCATTCAGACAAACATTCTGATCCATTTACATATTGTGACCTCCAGAGTGTTCACAACTAATGGACGATGTACTCAGGTGAGCTTAAAAGACTGAAGTGGTCCATGTCAAATTAACAGGTGCTCAACAAATGGGTCAGTGTAAAACATACATCAAAGCCGCCCACTATCTTTTTATGGATGAAAGGTAATTCACGGACAAGGTAAACTAGGTATAGTCATACAAATGATAACCCAATGTTTTGACAACAGAAACTGCAGTTCCTGTGATAAAATTTTACACCCATTCAATGATGCAATCATTCTTCAGTATATATAACTATACAGTATAATGTGTTTAAACCACAGAACTTGCACAATACAAGATATTTAGATGTACAGTACAACCTCTCTAAACTATCACCCTTTGGGACTGGCAAAATTATGTTGTTGTTGACAGCTTGTTGCTTCAGAGAGTTTAAATTAACAGTTAAATGATGCAGTGGGGGGAAATCATGCTGTTGTTTAAGGAAGATTGTTGCTCAAGAGAGAGCCGCTCTGGAGAGGTTGTACTGTATACATTTGTATCAAAAAGTAAATGTTTCAAAAATGCATTCAGGCAATTAAAAATATATAGTCCTTGTGTACATATTGATGATCTGACAGTTTCTGCCAAGCAGCCGCTTGAGACCCAAATTCTCCATGTTATACACCATCACACGATGTATAACAGTTACTAGCTTTCTATGTTCAGACATGTGTACATGAATCTATCCATCATGACACTTTTATAAATCATTACATGAACATGTTAACAACTCAAATAAAAAGAAAATATCAATCCAGATATCTTCACTATTACAGCAAAAACCTTGAGTAGAAGCTACAACTCCCCTGGGGTCAATTCACTTGTCATTGACTAAATGTAACACTGATTCTCCTCCATAAACAGAATTAAGAAGAGAAGTTTCCATGACAATTCTCCAGAGTCAGAATTTCTTATTTAATATACCAATACAACATTCCCTAATATACAATAAACACAATTTTTACAGTTAAATGGAAATTATGTATATCATTCTTGGAGCTGGTCTGATATAATTATAAATCAAATGCAATCTTAACTCTAAAAGTCTGTTGGTTGATTCTTAGCATAATTTAAACTACATGTAGTTTAACAATTGCATGGCTGATGTAGATAATCATTAGTACTTCAGATCTGCATAAAAATTCACGTGCACCAAGCAAGAGACGGCTATGGAAAGCTGAACTATTGCTGAAGACTGTTTCCAAAAATCAACTGAATTCAAGGCAGTTTTCTGACGTTAAAGTTCCGAGCCACTTAAGTATCCTGGGAGTCACAGTTTGGTCCCAAAGTTGAAGTAAAACTAACTCATGAATAATCTTAGCTTTCCTAGAAATATAAGGCCAGAATTTTTTATCGTTTTGTTGCTCAGTTTTTTTTTCTAGAATAATTCCACACTTCTAAGTGAAAATAAAAACAATTGAAAAAAATCAATCTGTATAAGTTAATAATAAGAATAATGCCCCAAGGCTTGGATATGTTTAAGGTTGTTTTTATACACATTTTAAATATCAATCATTCTTAGATAATCATGTAAATTCTGTGATAGTTATTTATTCTGTGATAATAATTATCTCTAACTTAAAGATAAATTTGTATTTCATTTTCTTTTCTTTTTTTTTCATATTGATATAATTTGTTGTTATCTACATTAATTTTATAAAGGACCACAATGGAAATAAGGATTTACTTCCTTTTTTGTGTTATGCTTGTATTTTAACGTTTGTGACATGGTTTCAATTTTTTACTGATATTATTTACCTTTAATAATTTTTCAATCTAAATTTGTATATTCAGTAATCTATTTTTGTTTGAACACTGTAACTTTATAATTATGCTAATTTTGTTTAACATATTTCCTATGTACCATATTTCAGAAGTAGTTGAAATATGCATAATAATAAATAAATAAATATGTAAAAATTGTTGTTGATAAAAGAAAAAAAATATACATTTTGATTACATGTACCAGCATCACCATGGTTATTTTAGATTTTAACTTTTTATTAGAAGAAATCTGTTACTCCCACAATTTTAACATGAAAGAAAATATTTCAAAGCCAAATATATAAAACATTTCATTCACTTAATCCAATTATCAAACTTTTTCTATTTTCTAATTTTGCCAAATTTTCTGTCAGGGTATCTGAGAAATGAAAAATCAAAGAACTGTCACTGCTTATATTTCCTGTCACTATAAGTATAGCCTATGCTTATATTTCCTGTCACTATAAGTATAGCCTATGCTTATATTTCCTGTCACTATAAGTATAGCCTATGCTTATATTTCCTGTCACTATAAGTATAGCCTATGCTTATATTTCCTATCACTATAAGTATAGCCTATGCTTATATTGCTTATATTTCCTGTCACTATAAGTATAGCCTATGCTTATATTTCCTGTCACTATAAGTATAGCCTATGCTTATATTTCCTGTCACTATAAGTATAGCCTATGCTTATATTTCCTGTCACTATAAGTATAGCCTATGCTTATATTTCCTGTCACTATAAGTATAGCCTATGCTTATATTTCCTGTCACTATAAGTATAGCCTATGCTTATATTTCCTGTCACTATAAGTATAGCCTATGCTTATATTTCCTGTCACTATAAGTATAGCCTATGCTTATATTTCCTGTCACTATAAGTATAGCCTATGCTTATATTTCCTGTCACTATAAGTATAGCCTATGCTTATATTTCCTGTTTTGTGACAAGGACAACTTATTATTCTACAGTCCAACAATGGTTAATAACAACATGATGTACAATCATTTATTTACAAAGTGAATTTCTTACTAAATTATAGTGTCAAGAGATAATGACCTAATACCCTTCAAATTTTTATACATACGTTCCCTGAATGCATTAACCATGGTGCCTTCAGCTTATCTGCTGGCTGTGAATTGGGTTCCTGGTAATTTTAATAGATATTTTCAAATGGTTGCATAAAAACATCTTTAATACAATTAACCTTCATCTTGTCCTAACATAGCTGTTAGTTTCTGTATGGTGTTTTACATAGTCAGCTAGCTACTACATGTATATATCAGCAAATGTCCCGAATGAAACAATAATGTCTCTACTGTTTTAGGCTGACTGTAAAGAATATATAAAAGGCAGTTACATTATTGTTTCTGACTAGGTGTTAACGCAATGATGTAGTATATTAATAGAGATGGATATATCAATTATTCACACCCTAGCCTAAGTGGTCTTCTATTTACCAAGCATATGACTAAAATGGTATTTGACAGTCAGTGACAGACATGGTTTTAGTGGAGGGATTTGTTTAAATAATTTTTTCAGGCTTTCTTCACAAGAAAATAAATAATGGATCTGAACAATCGATATCAGGTCTCCAAACCAGTTTAGAACTATAAGTCAGTAACATCAACCATGTATTTCCTATAAAATATAACAGAATCTAGATTTACATTCATCAAGAATTAGTTCTTAATTTCATCACTTAATACATTTTTACCAATAATCTAGCTGAAATGAACTTATCACATAAATATATAAACTAGAAAAGTGACCATAAATTTCGAAAGCCAATTATTTTTCTCTTTAGTTGTAAGTCAGACATATTCTAAGAGTTCTAAGGGCCACTTTGACCTTGACCTTTATAACATGATTTATAAATGTGACACATGTTATCGCCTAAGGGTGATCAATGGTGCCAAATAATTTCCTTATGACCTATAACTGATGGTGTAGTTATGATAAGGATACATTATTTTTTAACACACATGTACAGACATGGTACACCAGACATACACTACATGTCCCTCCATTATAAATGGTGGGAGCAAGTTAAATGTTCTCAGCTGTAGTTTCCCCGTCACACCAGAGCACGTACGCACAATGCTCGCAAAGTTTCCACCATGTCCTGAAAATCTGGTCAAACTTGGAAAAAAAATGATGCACTCAGTTTCTCACTACATCTATCACGTTCACAGTAAGTTCATTACACATGCAGCTTCCCGTTGTTACCAGGTTCATTGCGTTTATACTTATAATGTCACAATTATATGCTCACTACTCTCTCTCAAGGTGCTGATAAGTTATCATCTCAGGGTTTTTTCTTGGTATTTTGGGAATATGACCCATACCCTTGGGATTGGGAATTTTCAATTTTTGCAATTTTCAACTTATTTACACATAAAACAGTAGCAGAATAAGGTATTTACTACCAATAGTGATGTTAATGAACTTATAAAATTTTTTTGGGGGATTGGGAATTTTTGTCTGGGAATATGACCGAATTTCGGCTATAAAATCGCCCCCAAAAAATCCCTGCATCTTCACTGCTTTCTCTGGCAGAGAACGTATGAATACTTCACCACATGTTCATCTGTTTTAAATGGTCATAATGGCTGAATAACAGCCCTCTTTCTGCTGAAAGCTAGGCACGTATAAATTTACAAAATGGCGATTTGAGCATCCAAAATAGCTTGTTGTCCTGTACAATAGCCAATTGATTTTAAAAGGCATTCATTTGATGACGTATAATTTGCAGACTGGAAATGAAAGAATTGGGTATGAATCCAGTATTTATACCAACTGCTCAGAACCTGACAGGAACCTGGGAACCAGTTGCGAACATACTAAAGATATGACGGAGCAAAATAACAACCTTAGGTGCTATCTTCTGTAACATGTTGTGGACATACTATAGTCATATTCATAGCATAAACCTGGTCGAGACCTAGTGAGAACTTTATGACGTAACAAGATCTTAGTAACAGCTGCCCAGTGACAATGCAGTGAAAACCACTTGCTGTATTTTCAAGTCCGCACCACTCGCGTACTTCGTCAATGAAGTTCCTACTAGGTTTTAGTCACATCCCTGTTATGTTCTTACTATGTAAGCATTATATATATATACTTATATAAGACTACAACCTGTGAAACAAGAGGGCCATGATGGCCCTATAAATGCTCACCAGGAGAAAAGGTCATTTGGAGATTAACATTGTTGAAGTTTTCTTTACGAGTCTAAGTAAGATCAAGTGACCCATCTGGGCCGTTTTTTATCCCATGGCCATTATATGAACAGATTTAAAAGAGGTCCATTAGACAAAGCTAGATACCAAATATCTTAGCTCTAGGCCTTGTGGTTTCTGAGAAGAAGATTTTTTTAAATTTTCCTATATAAAATAGAATAAACCCCAGGGCAGGGCTAATTTTGACCCTAGGGCAATAATTTGAACAAACTTGGTAGAGGTCCATTAGACAATGCCACATACAAAATATCTAAGCTCTAGGCCTTGCGGTTTCGGAGAAGAAGATTTTTTTAATTTTCCTATATAAGTCTATATAAATCAAGTGACCCCCGGGGGGGGGGGGCCAATTTTGACCCTAGGGCAATAATTTGAACAAACTTGGTAGAGGTCTACTAGACAATGCTACATACCAAATATCTAAGCTCTAGCCCATGCGGTTTCGGAGAAGAAGATTTTTTAAATTTTCCTATATAAGTCTATATAAATCAAGTGACCCCCGGGGCGGAGCCAATTTTGACCCTAGGGCAATAATTTGAACAAACTTGGTAGAGGTCCACTAGACCATGTCACATACAAAATATCTAAGCTCTAGGCCTTGCGGTTTCGGAGAAGAAGATTTTTTAAATTTTCCTATATAAGTCTATATAAATCAAGTGACCCCCGGGGCGGGGCCAATTTTGACCCTAGGGCAATAATTTGAACAAACTTGGTAGAGGTCCACTAGACTATGCTACACACCAAATATCAAAGCTCTAGGCATTGTAGTTTTTGACAAGAAGATTTTTTAAATTTCCTATATAAGTCTATGTAAAATCAAGTTACCCCCGGGGCGGAGCCAATTTTGACCCCAGGGGAATAATTTGAACAAACTTTGTAGAGTTCCATTAGACAATGCTACATACCAAATATCTCAGCTCTAGGCCCTGTGGTTTCAGACAAGAAGATTTTTTAAGTTTTTTCTATTTGTTGCCATAGCAACCAGAATTTTTAATGAAATTTAATTTTTTGAACAACTTTGAAAGGGGACCACCCAAGGAGCATTCCAGCCAAGTTTGGTTGCAATCGGCATAGCGGTGTAGGAGAAGATGTTGTTTTAAGTAAACATGGACGCCACGTAATCGTAACGACGCACGATGGACGCAGGTTGATCACAAAAGCTCACCCTGAGCACATTCGTGCTCTGGTGAGCTAAAAATGCCATTCTTGGAAAAGACATAATGTGGCCTTAATTGACAGATCTATGGCCTTTATTTAAGATCATTTTGTTCTAAACAATCAATGACAGTTTTTTAAAAGACTGGTCATTATTCACAAGGTGATCTTTATTCGGAGTAGGCTGCTAACATAGGTTTGATCGACTGTGCATACTTAAATATAAAGGATACTTTAGTCTTAAAAACATTTCTCACAGCACATTATGGAATAAGCAATTTCTGGGGACTGTCTCTATATATTGTCATGTGTTTTAATCCTATTTAAAGTCTTATGAAATCCATAATGTATCACGATAAATACAGCATATATATAGGATTTCTAGCTTCAGCACCAAGAAAGGTAACACGTTTTCACAGACATTTCTATATTTTGTTGGCTTATTTACAAGTAATTTCTTGACACAATAATCAAATCTGAAGTGCAAAACATTGCACGACTCAGTTGATAAACAACGTGCTGATTATTAATTATATTTGGCAACATATTTGTGCCTTCTAATTGTTTCAGAACTGTGTTGTTACCACGGCAACTGAAAATCTATATACGGTTTGACAATACAGCCAGCAGAACAAGACACCTGAGAGGACTCGGCAAGTAAAGTGTTACATTGTACAAATATTGTCGTAGAAATATTGACTGCACTAAAAGTTTTACACCAAATACAGCCATGAGAGATTTCATGTGAAGAAAGATTAGGATTTCTATGCATCAGAATATGAACACATGAAATAAAATATCAAGTTTAATAACGAACAACTAACTTACCAAGGATATAACATAATATGTAATCATTTTATGAAATACATAAAATTTAAAAACTGAATAAAACAATAATACTCCATGCTTCTACGAAAAATACAATAGCTTGCTAATTCATTAATATTGTATACATGTATGAAACTAAAGATGACTAAAAGTTAAAGAATTTACAGAATAGAGCATATATATATGGCTAACAGTAACAAAATACTTTCACCCATCATAAATAGTCAGAATATACATTTAATGTAATATTTCACAAATGCAGGTACATGTACTATTAACCTGGATTTTCATCAGTGATAACTGTACCCTATTATAACTACTAAACAAGAACATATATTCAGTCACTGGATGACACAATGGATCAAACGTTAACCTATCTTTATTTTATGTCTTATGATAACAAGAAACCTATAGAATAATGATGACTATATATAGCATTAATGAGGATCTGTCATGTTCTATATGTGTAACTTCATTCATAAACAAATGAGAGTACATAGTATATCCTCACTAATTTTTTATCACTCTCATGTCTATGTAACTTGTAGTGTACCTCATAAAATGGACATTGTAAAAAAACGGACCAGATCTGTAATGTTACATGCACCTTTCTAATAAAATTAAACGCACTGAATTTTATCAATTTTATTTCAACTTATAAAAGGAAATAATAGATGCATCAAGATACGTTACAATAAAATCATGATTATAATGTTGGCCATATGTTTACATTCCATTTAAGTTCATATCAGATTACTGGTTCAGTGTACATGTACATGTATATGGCAATATCAATTAAAATATTTCATATCTTTTACATCACAAATTTATTGAAATACATAAATTAACACATTTTAAAAAAATGCACCAAATAACACCTATGAACACATTAAAGCATGTTAATGTTTTACAGTTCTATTATAGTTGGGTATTATGATTATTACATCACATAATAAAGACAAGACTAAACAGATTTAGATCCGTAATGTAATACTTGGTCACGTTTTATTCATATGTACCGTAGTCATACGTCAGAATGATCATACCATGCTATAAATAGTCCCCGCCCATCATTGTACATTCTGTATTTTGTAATATTTCTTTATTTGGCATAAAAAAACACGAACCATCTACATCTATGTTAAGGTATTTTATTTAAGTATAACTATAAACTATTAACATTAGAATAAATGTAATAATGTCAAACCATCTCAACATCAGTGTAATAAAATGTTGAATGTCAACTTACTATAAAATAATAAACAAACTGACATGTTATTTCTGTACAGTGTGACAATAATTATATACCTTATATACATGTACGGAGCCAGTTTACATACAAACCACCTGAAAGTCACTAAATATGTGAAAATGTAAGATACTCAGGACGTATGTACATGTTTAAAACAGATTTCATGTATCTAGTGATACCATGACCAGGCAAAATTAATGATTATATAATTGCCAATTTTTGGTATTGTAAAATTCTAACATTATGCCATTCATTAAATGTGTTATAATATAAATATTAACTGTCTACAAGGAAGACTTTATTTATTCATCAAATTAATGAATTTTTTTGCATTTAATCCATTTATAAACTCTTCAATATTTTAGTCTTAAACTCACCATTGCGGGGGAGAAACATAATCAAAGAAGCTCATGTTGTGACAAATATAAAACAAAAAACAGATATAACTGAAGATTGTTGACCCTTACAATCCCTTGCTGGAACTGAAACTACAAAGCTGCATACAGTTTCCAACGGTAACAGGATAGTCAAGTCAGCCTGCACTGTACTGACCATTAAAAACACGCAATCAGAACTGGCTCATTTCTAGTGGATTACTGACTTCTAAATTTTCATTTCCATTTCATACTCAGACTTAACCCTTGAATTGGTAATGGACTGTTCAAAACTGGAAGTTGGATTAGATCATTCGGCAAATTCAGCAGGTTACAGGGCCCTCATTTGACGTTTTTTGGGGCTGGAATTTGGCCCCATTCCCCTTCTATAATATTTTTTTTTCATAAATGGTTGATTAACCTTTGATTAATTGTATATTAATGTATCATCATTGTATGTAATATATTTAAATACAGCTATTTTAAGCTTAAAATGTTTATTGCAGGGTAATAAGGCAGTTGAAAAAATCCCCTGAAATTCCCCTTTTTCCTCAAAATGATGCGAAATTCCCCTACTTGTCTTGAGGCCCCGGGCCCCTTCCCCTAAAGTGCAGCTAGGGTCCTGGGTTAAAGTTAATTATTGAAGGGGAGCCGAGCAGTTAATTATTGTCTTAGCGAACATTTGATATTTATCAACATTCTACGACTGAGAGAAATGTACACAAAATGGTGGCCAAAGAATACATGTACCGGTAAACACAATTATATTCTCCCCTTATATGATTCAGGTTATGATTATTCGCAGATAATAATTCACAATCTGAATATTTTCACATATTTATGACAACAACCAATACGCAAAACAGCAATAGATTATATATACATAAAATGTAACAGTCATATAATACATACTGGTACATAGTAGAACTAGATTTAATATATATATCTATAAGCCTTCAGCGATTTGTTATTTCTATAATAAAATAAATGATATCAGACTACCAGTAATAATAAAACAATACTGCACCAAACACAGCTTCTATGAAACTCAGGGGAAATCAAAATAAATGAATCTGTCAATAAATGAATAGAAGTTTCATCATTTTCACATTTGTTGGCGATAAAAATCAAGAACAGTCCATAATCAAAATGCTAAGCACATTTTTCACAAAGCAGAATTAATTATGTATAACAAATATATATTTCACTCTGACAGCATGATTCAACAAGTTCAATTCATCTGCTAATGAAGTTGTTAACTGTTGTACAAAATAATACATTCACTAACTTTTAAAGTCACTTCAAAATCATTCAGTTAAACATTCTGTATAAAATACATGATTTTGTTGTGTGGAATTTATAGACATAATAGTTAACTTGCTATGTTAAGATCAATTAGCATTTTGCATTTTGCCGTGAATGGTGTCAACACTGGTCAATTCACCACATCAGTAAGATCTATCCACCAATGAAGTTTCATGTTGATACCTCTTATAGTTTCTGAGTTATGAGCTACATTTAAGTTTTTACAAGACGCTGCCATGGACAAAATAGCTCGACTTAAAAAAACAAAAACAAGGCAACCTTAAAAACTTTAAAAATGTCCTAAGACATACATGTACATCATACAGAAATGTGAAGGCTTTACTGCAAGCATGTAAATAATGTTCGAATTTGTCTTACATATCATTAAAACAAACATTTTGGCAAGGTTTGGTGAAGATACAATCAAAACTGTGACATACAAATGTATCTACAGTGTTAACAAAGTTTTCATAAGATTTGACCTGTTGACCTAGTCATTGACCCCAGATGACCCATATTTGTACTTGACCGTTATATCATTAAAAGAAACAATTTGACAGAGTTTGGTGAAGATCCAACAATAACTGTGAAATCTAAAGTGTTAACATGGTTTTTCGTACGATTTGACACAGCCACCTAGTTTTTTACCCAAGATGAGGCTTAAATTAAAATTAAGTTTGTTTGCCCTTTACCGACCGACCCGAAAAAATCATGTCGACTCAAAACATTTTATTGCAAAATCTGGGAGAACTTTATTTTTATACTTGGGAAAATATACATGTACTCAATGCTTTCGATAAACATTAAAGTAGGTATAAGTCGATTTAAAGTTAAATGAGAACCGTTGTAAACATTTACATTTTTCCGAGGTAGACCAGGTTATTTACTGGTTGAAATGACTTTATATTGTAATACATAAACAGAGCACTATCGTAACGCGTCAGGGCTCAGAGGTAAAGGCTATGATTTCTTTTATTAGGCGTGGTCACGAGTTCAAAACTGCCAAAATGCTTCTTTTTTTTTTTTTATTAGCATATATCGTATTCGAAATTGCAATTTCTTTCCGACTTTCAAGAATTACCCTTCAAATTGTGAAAAGCAAAATTAATATCTTGTTTCTTATACACAATAATGTGTACTATAACATAGTTTGTAGTACAGAAGGAGATGGACTATTCACACATATTATTCACTTATTATAAGCGACGAGGAGACAGACACGGCAAGTGAATGCGATGATGCGTGTTGAATTTACATGTTTGAATTGTTTTGAAATGATATAATAAAATAATGAAAAAATAATGAAAAAAAACCAATACAAAATATAGTTATAAAATGACATTAACTAGGTTCGAACCAATGGTTAGAATGATGTATATCTCAAAATCATCAGCACTAACCTTTACGCTATTGAGACATTTGCATTTATTTTCTCTATCTTATCTATAACGGTTACCGGGTTTACCTGTTACACCTAAACATCGAAATGAGACTAATCCCTCATTAGCATGCAACTTTAAATCGACTGTATCATTTGAAGTAATGAATGAAAACAATAATGTGTACTGAATACATGTTTATGGTTGATTAAAGCACACAGGGCCCTCATTTGACGTTTTTTGGGGCCGAAATTCGGCCCCATTCCCCTCCTAAAATCATATACTTTTTTCCCCTATTTTTGAAAAAAATTCCCCTAAAAAAAAAAATTTTTTTTTTTTTTTTTTTGCTTAAATGATTCATATTAAGTTATTAACCTTTGATTAATAGTATATTAATGTATGTTGTATATTTGAATACAGCCATTTTAAGCTTAAAAGGCTTATTGCAGGGTTACACGGCAGTTGAAAAAGATCCCCTGAAATTCCCCTTTTTCCGCAAAATGACGCAAAATTCCCCTACCTGAGGGCCCCGGGCCCCTTCCCCTAAAGTGCAGCTAGGGCCCTGGCACACAATAAATGGTTGTATGGTAGCAGAATATATCAAATGAATACAGAATGCTTATAGATAGAAATAAGAAGTGTAATTTCATTCAGAAATAGAATAAAATATTTATCCTACCTACCGACCCTATTCTAAAATTCAGGGTCAGTAAAGGGCAAACAAACATATTTTTAATTAAGACCTGACCCATTTTCGAACAAGGTCTGACAATGTTTCATGATGATCCAATCAAAACAGTGACTTCTACAGTGTTCACAATGTTTTCCAGCAATTTGCCCTAGTGACCTAGTTTTTGACCGGAAATGACCCATTATCAAACCTGGCCTGCATATTATTAAAATAAAAATTCTGACAAAGTTTCATGAAGATCCAATCAAAACAGTCATTTCTAAAGTGTTCACAAGGTTTTCCTTTGTTGGGCCCTGGTGACCTAGTTTTTTACCCCAAATGGCCCTATATTGAACTTTTACGAGATTTTGTGGATATTAACATTCTGACCCAGTTTTGCTGAAATTGTCATGAGCTAAAAATGTGGCCCCTTAAGTGTGTTCACAAGGTAAAGTACATTGTATGACAGCGCACGACGCCGGACGCAGACTGATCAGAAAAGCTCACTCTGTCACTTTGTGACATGTGAGCTAAAAAGTTTGGAAAAAAAACACTGCACGATATGACTGAAATAATGTTGAAATGGCGTTAAACCTGATCAAACAAAAAAAAATGTAAGACAAAGCTATGGGAAGTGTCTTTATTATGACATCAATAGAGCATAATGAGACCAAACTCATAAAATTGTTATTATTAATGTTTATATATCATGTTTAGAACATAGGATTCATGGTCTTAGGCATTATGAAAACACGCATCTTAAGATACATGAACAGTGGCACACAAGAGATGATTACTGTGTTCCAAAATTGGACCAAAATCACCGTCAATCATGTATTCAAATTGGCAGACAACCATCTATTGATTATTAATATCATCAAAGTTTCTAAGAAATGAAGAAATATCTCAAAATATAACAGTTAATTCATGCCCAGCCCATTTTTTAAGGTTTTGGGGAAGGTAGGTGGGACTTTTTTGCGCAAAAAAGGCAAATTCACCAAATTGCGGAAAAATGACTAAGTAAACAAGCACAGTGTAAAAAGGTTTGGGAATTTCTTTTCAATTTTTTTCCAAATTGGGTGAAAGAAATTCCCAACAAGCGAGCCATGATGGCCCGTATATCGCTCACCAGATAAAAAGAAAATTATCATGAGCCTTCGTAAAATTAGGTAGACTTGGTCCACAAGACAATGCTACATATCAAATATCTTAGCTCTAGGTCTTGTGGTTTCGGACAAGAAGATTTTTTCAATTTTCCTAAAGTAGATTAGAGTAAACCTCAGGGCAGGGCCAATTTTGACCCCAGGGCAATAATTTGAACACAAACTTGTTAGAGGTCCACTAGATAATGCTACATACAAAATATCTAGGCTCTAGGCAATAGAGCTGGGTATCAGTCCTTAAAAGCGTATCACGATATATCACAATATTTCATGCTGTATCGCGATACGTATCGCGATATATATAAATGGTAAATTTACAGAAAAACATTACCAATTAACATTTATATAATGCCTTGGGTAATAATACAGACAATAGATCACAGTGTATTTTAACATTTCAAATAATTTGTTCTGTTTTAGCAGTGTTGAAACTATTAATGCATGTATAAATATAAATATGTATGTGTTCACAGTTAATAATATTACAAGATTGACCAGCATTTCGACATAAATAACACTTTACCACAATGTATGAACTTATTTTACAATAATAAATAAACATAAAGTTCAGTTATTTAAGCTTAACTCGATATATCGGTATGCTGAAAAAATATTGTGATATTTATATTGTCTAGCTGATATACTGATAAACCGATAAAACCTCCCAGCTCTACTAGGCAATGTAGTTTCGGCCAAGAAGATTTTTTTAATTTTCCTATTATAATAGTAATTAATACATGTCAACACTTTGTGCTCTGGTGAGCTAAAAATGCCATATTTGTGAGAACTACTCAATTTAATACTGGCTCTGCCAACTTATCAAAGAGCCGAAAACAATTTGAACAGCCTTAAGGGAATTGGTCAAATGCAAAATTTGCAGTTTGTGAACATATATGAATAATCCTTAATTTTAGCAACCTAAAAATGTCATTCTACAGTACTTAAAAAAGTCTTACTTGTATGTGAGATACCTACTATTAGTTGAAAAATGTTATTACAGTTGACAAGTAAACTAATAGAATTTATAATTGCAACACTTCAAAACTTCAAGCTTCCTCCCCAAAATACATACAAAATCCTAAATTGGTAAAGTAGCCAAAAAAAAAAAATTTCAATATTGGATAAATGTACAAAATTAAACATTCACTTTCAGTCATTACAAATAAATTTGATACTTTGTAATTGTAAATTAGTAATTTGACTTAGTTCAATCTGCTGACATTACAGTGTAACGTCATTCAGTACACTTTTAACTACAGATCTGATTTTGACATACATGTACGTTGTGACAGATCTTGACAGATACAAACCAGCCCTGGATGATTGTCTGATTGTGGTCGTAACATGCCCAGTTAATACAAAAAGCAATATAATTATCAAATATAACCTCCTAAAATAGGGTATTGTGTGGCCGGTATTGTAAAACATAATGACAAAAAAGGTAACTATAAGTTTAACTTTAGCTCAATGATAAATAAAGTGATTTGTATTTAATAGTAATTACCTTTCTATCAACAAATGCACACGCTATTTCTTTCAGACTTGCAAGGGTCAGCTCTCCTTCAACATTAACTTGCTCTCTAGTTAATCCTATTTGCATCTGGAACGAAAAGTTCCTTCGCATTAAATCTGGGTCCGACATTTTCAAATCAACTTCTTTATTTTTTCTCCCCTCGCAAAATGTCCTGCCAGCTAACGTTTCCGGGTTCTACATTCAAGCGTCTAGATAATTGTAAAATTTCAGAAATAAACACTACACAAAATTGGTGTGCTCCATATCAATTGTCTCTCCGACTTACGCCAAATGATTACATTTATCACCACATAAACCCATTTTTGCTAAAAATTTCCAATCTGGGTGAAGTCGCAGTCACAAACCGCAGTCATGTGACGTTGATGTCGCAAAATATTTTGCTGTCAATTAATTCATATAACACAACAAAATAACCAAATTTATCGTTAAATGTACTAATTTCATAATTTTTAACGTTATAATATCAAATGTTTTAAATATTTACAATGAAAGAAGTTGTTTTCACGCCTACACATTTTTACGACAAACAAACGACCGTTTTACGACAAAACAAAATAATATCTTCCGAGAAAAACAACATACGTTTCATCCTGGTTATACCGAGTCATGGCCTCGTCTGAGGCATCTGACAGCCGTACTAACAGTCTCACGAATCGTTCTTCTTCCACAGGACACAATGATGAAGAGACACGACCAAACGAGTTCAAGGGCTGGTTAATGAAAAGAACGAAAATCTCAAGAAAATGGAAGAAGCAATGGTTCTTATTGCAAAATACTGATCTTCATTATGGAAATACTCCTGAGGTTTAAAGTTTATTTTGTAATTATTTTATTGGCTGTACTGTATTAGTCTTGCTGTACATTGCAGTTAATTGAGTCTCCTATCAATTGGCAAAATGCGTATTGGATCATTACCTGTAAAGTATATTAAATACTTATTAAATTGATTAAATTTTGTCCACAATTGTTTTGCTATGATGTAAAACAAGTTATTACAAGCTTTACTGACCAGTCATGTTTAATCTTCTCAGACTTTATGTAAGTCAGGTACTCTACATTACATATAGATTCCTGTGTAAGGATCAAGCTGATAATCTGTTGTCTGTAAGGATAGGTATATTTACTTCCTCTTCCAACTTGTACTTTCTTGTACTTTACTGGTATACACAAAGTTATTAGTACTTATGTAACAAATAGTTCAGTTCCTAAATTAAAAATGAGGACTGTCTGTTTTCATGACTATTACAGATAATCTGTGTGAATACATTTTAAACGTTCCTCTGCTATTAAACTGTAGGTGAGAACGTTAAATTGAATAATGTTTTGTTTGTTTGAGTTTTACGTCCCTTTTCAACTGTCAGTCACATGAGGCGGACAGTTCATCTGACTATTCTTCCAGAACTAGAAGAACCAGTA
This sequence comes from Lutraria lutraria, assembly GCA_964023205.1. Lineage (NCBI taxonomy): Eukaryota > Metazoa > Mollusca > Bivalvia > Venerida > Mactridae > Lutraria > Lutraria lutraria. Next base: position 1,912,441 of record OZ026834.1, read on the forward strand.
CTAGACTCCCATCCTCCATAAACAACTGCCCACTTTTTCACATAAAGAGACATCATCTATAGCCATAGCTAGGCTCGAACCCACGACCCCCTATTTAACTTTTTAAGTGAGAGGTTGCAGTGATTTGAAGTCAGTGACCTTAAGGACTTGACTACAGAGGCAGGTTTTTAAATTATAAAGTATAAACTTATTTGATGAATGTGATAAAGGAGGCTGCAGCTCATAGCATTCTAATAAAAACATTCCCTTTTCAAAACTTATACTTGTCCTGTCAGTTGGTGCTTGTATCATTGAGTAAATACAGTAACTATGTACGGGATTGTCTGTGAGGCGGTACCACCCTACATGATGAAAGACATAGAAAATACATGGTTGGTGCCGGAGATGGAGAAGGTTTATCAGGTGAGTGAGAAAGCGATCATGGCTCGCTAAAGCTCGCCAAGATTCGCTTTCGCAGCTAACCAGATAAACCTTCTCCATCTCGGACACCAACCATGTATTCTATTTATCCTGCTATTCTCATTAAGTTTAGTACAACACTACATTTTTTACTGAAATCCGTTCTTTTTTGCCAAATTATATGTGATGTAACATACACTAATGTCTTTTCATTTGTGACTTATGATGTATGACGTCACACAGAGCTTTACATCCTTTAAAATGGACGCATTTAACAGTTTAATATTTAATACTCAAAATAGCATTATTAAATGCAGTTTACATATGACAACAAGTATAAAAATCTCTATTTTAGTTTTAACAGAGCGTTGGAATCTTAAAATGAATTTGTATTCTTAACGTGTGTTTTTAATCATGTGACGCACTGACTGGAGATAGATAAGTTTGTTCCGGCAGGGCTATGTCCTGGACCTAATGAGCGTGATAGCGGGATAAAAAACATTCATGACATCTCTACCTTTTTTTCATGCAATTGTAATGATCTTAATACAGAGAAACATGATAACTTATTGGTAGAGCTTTATGGCTTTATGATATCAAGCCTGTAATTGAATGTATAAATTTCTCCCAAAGTTTATTTTATAAGATAGCATAATTAGAAAAAGGGTATGACAGTCTTGCTGGTAAAAATGTTGCCATGTTGTAACTTGTATGCAAAAGGAAAGTTGAAGGGACTCCAAGCAGTACAATTTTGGTGACTAAATTGTAAGGAATACTCAAAACCTTGTAGAGATGGTAATTCCATATGGTTTGATAATGAAGATGAAAATGCATTCAATATATATTTCCTGAATATGGTACATGTATCATGTTTTCAGTTTATTGAGGTAATAGTCAAATCATGCCAAATAATGTTTCATTAGCTTTTTATTACTACTCTTAAAAGAAAGTCATGCCATACATAGATCAATTAAGTGTGTTATGAATATTAAATTTAGCAATTTTATTTTGGCATAATGATCATTGCTGGTTTGTTGCATACAGCTTTCATTGGATTTGAAAAATAATATGAATATAATTATATCAAAATTGAAAAGATACAGAATTTGTAACATACAAGTTCATACATACAATAACTTGTTAATCTATTGCTGTACATGCTGTAACTTTTATTTTATATTTCACTGTAGGATGCCGACAAGAAGATACCATTAACAAATGCAGAAATATCTGAGAGCACCATTGATAAAAAGACTCATGCATTTTCAATAAAATCTAAAGAAAACGGCAGAACTTATTATATGCAGGCTGACACAAAATCCTCACAGAATGACTGGATGCAAGCAATATGTTTCGCTAAAGCTGCCGGTCAGAGTGGAGATAATTCACAAGCATGTGTGGTTCAGTGAATTAAAGATATGTAAAACCATATTGTTGAAATCTACAAAGCTTAGTCATATTACAAGATGTATACACAAAGTTCTGGCATTAGGCATATATACAACATCAGTAAGTAACATTTAGAATAACTATGTTTAGATTAGATCGGTGATGAAGTTCATTTTTGAAAAGTGACTGAAGAACTCAGATTGAAAATCAAGGTCAAAGGCATTCATGAAGATTTTAAGAACAGTTCTAGAATTTAAGTTTCGGTGTACTGATAGCATTTTCATTCAAAAGTCTCTCAAAATCATCAGTGCAATGTCTTCATTTTGAGACTGACATAAATTGTTTGTTTCTGTTTGTAATAAATTCATTGGCCTCTACAGCCAGATGGTATCTATTTTCTGGTGGTTTTAGCAAATTATGTAAGCAACAATTAAACCATTTAGACGCCACACATACATGTACATATCAACAAACAGATAATATAATTGCATAACTATAAATATTAGCTTTCTGTTGTAAATGATATTGTACTTTTTCATAATTATATTGTAATGTTCTACAAAGCTGATTCATAAGTGCTTGTTACTGTATAGTCTAGAAAATGTTAAGAGTTGGAGATTTTATTTTTACAATAACATGCATTGTGAAATTGTGACATTATTGGTCCATTGTTTCATTCTTGTATGTTTCCATTAAAATGCCATTTTACCCTGTGATTTTCTATTATTAATAGTTGTACATAATTATTATATACATGCATTACTGAGAAGTGTCTAGTGTTAACAGAATTTCATGAATATTCTGTGAATCATTATATTTATTGATTATTGTTTCAAAGTATCACTATGGTTATAGACTCTGTCACTCAGTTCTCAGTTAAGCCTGATTACCTACAGCTTATCTATCACAAGTCTACACATATCAGAATTCCAAGGTTCAGGTTCATATTTCTCTTATTGTAGGCATGGTTCTTTTTTCATTTATTACTATTTTTATGGGTTTTACTGGATATCTTCTCTTATTAAACTCTGTAACATATAATGTTATCAAGTTACATTTGTTTGTATTGATTTTTTCTTATTACTTCTATTATTCACAAAGTCATTTTATAAAAAAAAATGTTGTTTTTTTTTCAATAAAAAAGCAAAAGATGTTATGTCTGTAATAACATTAGATAAGTCATAAAAGTAATATATGTAATATTATACATTTTCCTGTAGCTCAACTTGTGTTTGTATGAAAGATATTCTTTCTTGTAGCACTCCTATTTCAAATGGTTCATATGTACATTTTTTGGTCTGATTTTTATCTGAATAGTTAAACACATGTTCATCAGGCTACTTGTCTAACAGGATGGCCAGTATAGAATTTTAACTACAAATGTAGTTTTACAGCAAACTCAAACATATCCTCAGTAGATTCATAATCATAATTACAAGAAGATAAGTAGATTTGTTGAGTCCCGATTTAGTTACTGTGAATTCATTTATTTTCGTTGGGCTCAATTTTCGTGGTTTTTATTAAAATGGTTATTTCGTGGGGACATAAATTGGTGGATTTTGATTTTTGAAAAAATGCCTTATCTCTGCATTTAAATTCGTAGGAATTTGATTTTGTGGATGAGCTGATCCACGAAATTAAATCCCCAATGAAAATTAATGATTCCAAAGTATTCAAAATTTAATAATTTATTGCAAATCATTTCTGAGAAATATCATGTCTCTAACACAAAGGCAGGTTAATTCTTGAAACCTGTTTTTTTGGTGGGGGTGGAGTACAATTCTATCTTTGGTTGCTCTAACTACAGCATTTATTAGCACAGACTCAGTAATTGTTGCCTGATCTCATTGAGAGATTTAGATATTAAAATATTACTTTATACTTGTTAAAACTCTTATTGCTTTGTTTTTTTATCATTATTTTATTTGTTGTCTTGCATTATCTTGTTTGTTTATATAACGACTTGAAGACAACTATTAATTGTCATTGTACACACATTTGTACTGAAAGATGATAGATATGTCTGTCTCTAATGATAATTATAGTTAATGTTGTTGTTTTTTTACATTCTGGTACATTCCATGCACTTTAGTTGTTTTTGTTTTTTTATGATATGGTACAAAACATTCTCGCCTTCAAATAGGAAATGATGAAATATAAGAAGATGAAACAAGTTAAAATATTACTTACAAATATCTCCTGTTGATGTTTTTCCCAAGGTTAAAATCTCAGACATATGGATGTGATTTTGTATGATTCATATAGATTGTGCCCTTATAAGATGCATCAAATTATGTAGACTGAATTATAATCTACTTTATTTACCTGCTGATCCTCATGTTAGAATTATTGCCAAAGAGAGACACCAAGATTTATATTAATTTATAACATTGTTGGAAACTGAATGATAGTACAGCTTTCTATAGCTGTCACTCACTCAGTACGCATGAATTTTTATGCGGGCCCAAGTACTACGTTCTGCTAGATCCACCATGCAATTGTTAAACAAGGGCTGTTCCATGTTGTTATACAAGACTATGTAATCTGTTTCCACAAGTACTTTCAGTACTTTGATTTTTATGAAATAGACAACCAAATAATTCATTTTACTCAAAATATTATGGTTACTTAATGTGAGCATATAATTTATAGGCATTGAGCTTTACATCAATTCTACAAAATACTAGTTTTACATGTATAGCTTTAAACCATAGTTTTTGTTGAAAACTTAAAACTCAAAATAAAGATTGAATTTTGTATGACAGGTTCATAGCCAGCTTTGAATAATATAATGCACACACTGAGTGGGAAACTTACATGCCATTCTTAGGACCTTATTTATTTTTATATTTTCACTTTTCACTGGTGTGTTTGATGTTTACACCCCTGAATAAATCTGTTTTGACAAAATGGAAATTGTGGTCATTTTATTATACATTGTTACTTTGTTAAACTCATAGCAAGTTAAAAAGGTTAATAGCAATTAAAGTGTATTACGTATTTACTTAGATATTTATGTTTCTAGGGAGCTACTATCATCAACAAATTAGGATATATTGTCCATGATGTAAGATGCTGATTGTATAATAACTGTGCCATTGTTTACTCGTATACCATACGTATTTGCCGTGTACTTGTATACAACTAACCTTACCTCAGTGTAATCAATTCATCACAAGATTATAAAATTTGTTGATGTTTTCAGAATTGTTATTGCTCCCACTTCAAGATCTATGGATCAGTTGTTCAATCCATTAATGTGTGCAGTAAATCTATTATCATTTCCTCATACACATTATCTACATTCATTTTAATTCAATGTTCAAATTTTAATTAAAAAATCTGAATTTCTACATTGTCGCTCTTCAAGATTATAAGAATAAATGTTTCTTTCTAAATATTTTTCTGATTTGTTAAGTGATCTTAACCATTGCAGGTTTATATATAATTTTTTTTCTCGTACAAACATTCCATATTTTGTTCCTTTAGTTCTACCTTGCTCAAATGTCTTATAAATGTTGTCTATAAACTTGACTCAAAGACTAAAGTATAGTTAAACACACACTTTGTTCTCTCTGATTTTCATGTACATGTATTTACAAGTGTTTGACCATTTATATAATATCATCATTCCTAGTTATAGTGTGGTTATGAATGATTATTATTTCATATTTAAAAAAAATGTCACATGTCGCAGCCATAGTCCGTTGGTTGGTGTATATAACTTGGTGATCAATGTTTGATTCCTGGTCACGACAGGTCATACCCTTCATTGAAAATTTGACAGCTATGTCTATTTTCCTCCACATGTGGAGAAGTTGCCTTTTGGAAGGGTTAGTTAGTAATATAATACTGATTAGAATATAGTCCAGGCAAACTGATTATGTGAACTGGTCACCGTATAAAACCGAAAAATTATTGAAAAAAAATTTAAACCCGATATAAAATAAAAATGTTTGTCACCATTTGAAACATGTAGTGGTAGGTTATTCATGTAGAATCATAAATGGTTTGTGTATTTTTTTTGGGTAAAAATCTTTTTAAATTGAAAAATGTACATCAGATTTAAAGTGTATGTACATGGATAAATGTTTTGTTATTTATCAGATTTTGTTGTGATGTATAAAGTTGTTTGTTGTTGTTGCTGAAAATTCAGCCAGTGGGCAGAGTCACTGGTGCCATGATATCAGCAAGGTCATGTCTGATATGAGCTATGTTTTTTTCACTTCCTGTTTGATTTCCTATAAAAACAACCGAGGAACCATGGTTTATTGGGCTTGAGGGGTAAACATAAATCTTATATACTATTACATGTACTACTATCATATTCTAGAATAGAGTTTAATCCAGATTTCTATAAAGTGACTATTAGTCATGTACTCGTACATGTATGATTATGTATTTGTCTATGACTAGATAAATAATTGTGTGTGTTCTTTATGAGTGAAAATCATTTGGTGGGGAAAGTGTTTATGCATAATTGTACATGGAAATTTTATTGGCTTTCATCTAGTGAGTACAGTTTGTAGAAATTGTTTAATTGTAATTCCTTATAAGGGTGTAATCTTGTTGTGGGTCGTTTTTCCATTATCTTCAATATATACATATCTAGTGAATGCTCATCTTTGCTCAGACTAATGTACGCATACTGTCTTACAGATAAAATGTTTGCTCATATATTTGTAAATAAATAATGTATCAATTCATACATTACTCTTGGACAGTTTTACTATTATTGGTAATTAAAAATCCTTGGATGTATAAATATCTGGAACTATAACTGTAATTGGACACTTTATGCAATGTTGCATTGTTCAAAGATTCTAACAATGTCCATATTAGAAAATTAATACACAAAACCACTAGGCTAAGCCCAAAGCTAGTAAGTCAGTAAATTTCTATTGAAGTTAGTGAACTGTAGCTAAATTGTGTATTCGGGTTAGTTGTCATTTCAAATCTTTGTTAGATATTGAAAAGTATCTTTTACTTGATATACCATTTAAGTTTAAATTTGCTATGTCAAAATTTAGATTATCAAATCATAAACTTAAGATTGAAACTGGTAGACAAAATGCTATAATAAAAGAAGAGCATATTTGTGATCATTGTTTAATAACTTATGGTACACCTCAGCTGGATTGTGAATTTCATGCTTTTTTCAATTGTTCTTAATATACAGATATAAGAAATGAATTTTTATTTACATGGTACAAATCTGAAAGAGACCTTCGTGACTTTTATTCACTTTTGTCTACTGAACATCCTGCAACATAACATAAAATTTCAATATACATATACCATCTTATGCTTAAAATTTGTGAGTAAAATATAGATCTATTCTAAATACGTATTTGACATAACTCTGTATTATGTATTTCTGTGTGTTATTGTCATGTAATTTGGGCCAGAGGCCTTTATTTACGAAACAAATATTTCTGTTCCGTAAATTGTTTAATTCAGTTGTCCACTTTTAGTTTGGGTTAGTAATAAAAAAAGAATTAGTTTGTTCCCTGAATCAATTAGACCAATCATAATTTAACTTGGTGGCAGGACATTTTATGAAACACAAACTTAGTTTTCTTCAATTATTTATTCATGTACAGTGTTTACTTGTATTTCAATGATTTAGATAAAGAATATAATCCAAGTGAGCCTTACTGAGAGATTAGTTTATCTATGTATCTATTTTTATAAACATTTTACTTTTAATGCCTATAGTATCTACGGGATATTTATTGACTTTGCCTCCAATTCTGCTTTTTTAATGTCACAACATTCATATTGTGATGGAAATGAAAGTAAAGAAAATCTTTGTTTTGTAAGAATAGTTCTTCTGTTGGTCATATGATATTTTTCTTCTGAATTGAAGCATTTATACGACGCATTTCTCTGCAAAATATTTGATTATAAAATGATGCATGTATAATACCTTACTAGCAACATTACCATGGAAAAATCTTACATCAGGAAAATTTTGGGAAACTGAATGAATTTTGATGCAAACCAAAGTACTTGCTTTTCTACATCTGTCATGCTATTGTTAAAACTAGTTCCGTTCCATGTTGCAGTGCAAGTCTATGTAAGTTCAGTTTTCATGTGTACTCTCAGTACTTTGATTCATCTTTTATAATGTACCTGTGTATGTTAGATGACTGATCATAGCATTTTGGGCTAAAGTATGAAAGATACTGTTGTTTATGTCAGTTGATGACTTGTTTCTAGTTGATGTTGTAATTATTAATTACTTGATTGTGATTATTGTTGATTCCACATTAAAACTGTTTTATTTATGATGACTGGTTTCACTGCAGACTTACCATAAATCAGTATATATTATCATGTTTAAGTAAGAAATGTCCATGCAGATTTAGTTATGGGTTTAATTGTGCATGATTAATGTTAAAGCATACAAATTGTTTGTTTCTGGTTGCCTGATCTACGACTAATTTTTCCCGTCACCCTAGACTTTGTATAAGCCAGAGAAGTGGAAGATCCACTTTCACACTTAATTTTCTATCCTTTCTATATGTTCTTAAGAGCATTTATAAACCAGCTCCAACCTACGTACACTATTTTTAATAAGCATGTTAGCTGAAACTAGCAATCTTTAAGGGTCTAATCATATTATCGTAGGAATTTCAAACCATTGTAATGTGTAGGCATCAATTTGTTTACCTTTATTATGTAGATGAGCTCATTATTTGTGGTCTAAGTTCATGTTGGATTCATTTTACTGAGATTTTATATTAATTAGTATAAACTTAAGTTATTAGGTAATTTGTAAGACTGTATGGCTAATCTATCATCAATGGTCTAGCACATACAAAATTATGTATGTGAATTAAGTGTACTTATGTTTGACTTTATTGATGTATATTGAACTTCTAAAACATTAGCATATGAGTGACTTGAAGATGTGGTGTTATATTTTTGTAATTATGTATAACTGACAGTATGTATAACTGTATTACATGGCAGTAAGTCTTATCCATACATGATTATTTATTCATGATCTTTATTTTACTTGATGAAGTTATGTTATAATATATCTTACTTGAATTGAGCCTTTTTTGTGCAAACTCATTTATCTTGTGACCTAAAAGACATATCTTCACTATTTAAAACTAAGTTGAAACATCAAAGTTGAAACTTTTACCTTTTTTTTAATAAGTTATAATTCTTAGAGCTAAGATTTTCACTAGAATCGTGTCAAAAGTCAACATTCCCTCTTTATTTTTGTTACGTCATATTGAGTTGTTTCCCTTATCTGTATTTTATTCATGTACTGGTAGTCTCCCTTGGATCTTGTATGTGTAGAGGTATTGTTAAAAAATATGTCAGTTCTCGAATTGTTTTACAGTTTACAAACTCGCAAGATTTTACATGTTTTATGCTCCAGTCAAGTAAATGTATATATACTCATATACTTGTTCATATACATGTATATTTGATATAATATCTGTTATGAAATAATTGTTAACATTGATTTGTGAAGTGAACGTTGACTTTTAAAACTTTGTATTAGCATGCATGTATAATATTATACACTATAGAAGAAAATTTTCACTAATGAATATCCTGGGATGATGTTAATAATATAATAAATATATTAATTATGTGCTGCTCTGGTTTTTGTCTTCTGACAATTGGTCAGCTAACTTCAGTTTATTTAAACTTACTTCCTATAATTAGTTAATTTGTATGTTAAGACATGAGTGTTTCCTATATAATATATTCACAGATCTATGGTTTTAATTTGTATATAAAGTTTGCATTTTACCTTGTCTATTTTCTCCTCATATTTTTCATGTATGTACAAAAAAAAGTTAATTAAAAGCTAAAATGATGATGCTTTATGTAAAATATGTGGAAAATTCTGTTATTTTGTTATATTTTGTGAGTTATTACAGAGATATTGGACTGTATAGATGTATTTATTTGGAACTGTTCTGTTGTACCGAATATTCGTTGTCAAGACAATTAAATTTAGTTAAAAATTTATATTTCTTTTTGTTGTCATATTTCCCTTGCTTTTGGACTCAAACGTAACTGATATAAACTACAAGCATTGTAGTCTTAATGTTTCAGATCACTCACTTAACTAATATGTCATCCTTAAAAATGATTGAATACAGTTACACTATTATAAGTCTGTCAATAGCTGTACATAGCTAATGTTGTTTTGTCGTAAATATATTGACTCAAAATAAGATTGGTACATGTATTTGTACTCTAACCTTTAACATAATGGGCATGTAGGTGGATGTATAAAAATCATGTTTAATAGTCAAACCTGTGTTAGCAGCCACCTCCAAATAAAGGCTAGCCTGTGAATAAAGGCCTTTCTGAACCATCATTGATTATTTAGAATAAGATGACTTCCACATAAAGCTCACTTGTCAATAAAGGCCACATTATGTCATTCCCAAGGGTGGCCTTTGTATTTGTTTGACTGTATCAGTTAGTATTGCTTTGGGGGAAATGATACTGAATGGTTACAGTAACATATAGCATGAAACCATATCATTCAGAGTTCAATAAATAACACTTCAAATTAATTAATGTTATTAATTAAGAAAGACCCACCTCTGTGGTCGAATGGTTAAGATTGCTGGCTTCAAATCACTAACCTCTCACTGATAAAGGATCGTGGGTTTGAGCCCCGCTACCGACCATGTCTCTTTATGTGAGAAAGTAGGCAGTTGCTTACGGAGGATGAGAGTCTAGTACTGGTTCTTCCTAGTAACGATGATTAGAACTGTCTACCTCATATGACTCTGACAATTGAAAAGGGGAATAAAACTCAAACAAACAAAATCAATAAAGAAAATGGAACTGTAGAAAAAATCAATTAACAAAGACAGCAGGTATTCAAAGAATGAAACACTGGAATCAATTTATTGTTTGTGTCACAAATAGTAAAATCACTTTTTTATTTTTATGTTTATTTAATATTTGAACATCTTGAAATTGAATACATGTATACACCTAGCATATAAATCTATAATGTAGAAATTGAATACACGTAAACCCCTAGCATTTAGATCTACAATGTAGAAATTGAATACATGTAAACACCTAGCATATAGATCTACAATGTAGAAATTGAATACATGTAAACACTTAGCAAATAGATCTACAATGTAGAAATTGAATACATGTAAACCCCTAGCATATAGATCTACAATGTAGAAATTGAATACATGTATACACCTAGCATATATATCTATAATGTAGAAATTAAATACATGTAAACCCCTAACATATAGATCTACAATGTAGAAATTGAATACATGTATACACCTAGCATATAGATCTATAATGTAGAAATTGAATACATGTAAACCCCTAACATATAGATCTACAATGTAGAAATTGAATACATGTAAACCTCTAGCAAATAGATCTACAATGTAGAAATTGAATACATGTAAACACCTAGCATATAGATCTACAATGTAGAAATTGAATACATGTAAACACCTAGCATATAGATCAACATTGTAGACATTGAATACATGTAAACCCCTAGCATATAGATCTACAATGTAGACATTTGAATGCATGTAAACACCTAGCATATAGATCTACAATGTAGAAATTGAATACATGTAAACACCTAGCATATAGATCTACAATGTAGAAATTGAATACATGTATACACCTAGCATATAGATCTAAAATGTAGAAATTGAATACATGTAAACACCTAGCATATATATCTACAATGTAGAAATTGAATACATGTGAACACATAGCATATAGATCAACAATGTAGACATTGAATACATGTAAACACCTAGCATATCGATCTACAATGTAGAAATTGAATACATGTAAACACCTAGCATATAGATCTACAATGTAGAAATTGAATACATGTAAACACATAGCATATAGATCAACAATGTAGAAATTGAATACATGTAAACACATAGCATATAGATCAACAATGTAGAAATTGAATACATGTAAACACCTAGCATATAGATCTACAATGTAGAAATTGAATACATGTAAACACATAGCATATAGATCAACAAGGTAGAAATTGAATACATGTAAACACATAGCATATAGATCAACAATGTAGAAATTGAATGCATGTAAACACCTAGCATATAGATCTACAATGTAGAAATTGAATACATGTAAACACCTAGCATATAGATCTACAATGTAGAAATTTGAATGCATGAGAATTATAGTTAACACACAGATATCTAGCTATATACTCAAATGTCACCATGCATACAAAAATCATCATCACATTTAGTCGTATATACAGCTTCATGATTGACTGGTCCACATTTATTGAGCTTGGAGCAGTCTATTTTCTTCAGCAAAGACGATTGATCATGTATTAAAAGCAGACGACATCAATATGTTCACACTATTATGGTAAATGATGGAGTAATATGTTTGAGTTCCAAAACAAAATAAACGTAGTGCATTGGACATCTTGATTTTAGTGTCGTGTGAATTACACACCTGTTAGTGACCGTCAGGTGAGATAAGTGACTGTCAGGTGAGGCAGAGATATATTTGTGTACCCCACCCATCTACCTTTTGATTCTGATAAGCGCACAAGAAATCTCGGCTTTTTATGAACAAGTTCCCTGGGTCCTTTTTGCTTGGGATGGACCCTACTTTTGGGGACATGTTTGTAGTTTGTACAGTTCCAGTGTGGGGAATCCACGTGACCTAGTGACGTCACAATGTTATCGTTACAAGCGCATTTTCTGTCATTCGAACTAGGAAAACATCACATGTATACGTTTTCTAAATTTTTCTTGTAAAAATAACGTTCATTTTCATAACACTGTCAAACGGTTTGGACAAGAAAAGCAAAAAAGTAGAGGGCCTACAGTGACAAAAATCTGAACCGGAGGTAGCCCTTTATGTAAGAAGTTGCAACAGTTATGTGGCTTTAGAAGAAAACGAAAAATAATGCACTTATGTGATGTTTTCTTAGTTCAATTGACAGAAACGATAACATTGTGACGTCACTAGGTCACGTGGATTCACCACACTGAGTTCAACAGCCAGTAAACACTAGCTGTTGTGCACGACTGTTTAATTCAACACCCAGCATGTGATCACAAATTATGGTTGGTCAAACGTTACCGTCATCATTAACAACAGTCACGTTCCTTAAATTAAGGTCATGAAAAGTAATTGTTGTTTTATAAAAAAAGTTTTAATAATAGTTGAAATTGACCAAACTTCAAAGATCATTGCTCTTTTAGAGCGACACGTACAGTTCTAAGTGACATTGTATGAAATGGTGATACTATATAAGGATAGCAGACCATAATACAAACATTCATTTTTAATCACCAAACTATTGAAAAAAAATTCAAGTTGAATAAGTAGAATGAATTATTTAGAAATCATCCACCACAAACTTTTTCTAAATTGTGTAATATTAACATGAAATTAAAAATGCTACATAATCAAAGAAAGGGGAGAGTACTAGTTCATAATATTACCTCCCTTTATGATGTAAAAGTCAAATATAATTATAAGAATCAGGTACTTCTAACTTTTAATTTCATAGCAATTGAATGTTTGTCATGATTAGGGTCCGTTATCCTTAACTTGAAAGATGGCTGCGGTACAGCAAAGGAGAAAATTGTCTTTCCCGATTTTATAATGGTTTTACAAATCATGTCACCTTAGTAAGTATCTTAATTTCATTAGTTCATTAGTCACGTATTAAGATCACCACAAGGTGTGTGAGATTTCCCTTTAATCTAAAAACACAATGAGATTTTTACCAATTTCATGTAATATTTCAGACGAAAATGACGAAAACCTATAATATATTCCAACAAGGATCTATATACATATGTATATAAGTCCTTGATTCCAACACACAAGAATTCATCCCATATGTTATTTTATGATAAAACATAGTTGGCTGTTCTATTTGTAACCTAGCGTTAACAATTGATGGTTGATGACATTGCAGACTATTTGTTTAAATACAGCGGAGTACAACTGAACAACCAATTGAAACTGCAAACGTTTTCATTCAAAGAAGTGCATTAAAACAACTTCTTTGGTGGTCTGAATCAAAGTATAAATATTATCATATATTATTAAGTATGGTCTGTCCTTCAGCTGAAAGTCATTAATCACTCACGAACCTGGTTTTATTCGTGCACAGCAGGTAGTCAGCCAACACCAGCCTATATTTTATCAACTAATAAAATATGGACATAATAATTATAGTACAATGTATTTTCTAAATAAATGAGTATAGACAATGACTATTCAGTTAGTACTATTATGGAATGTATTAGCTTCATCATAAACTTTCAATCAGAGAAGTAAATATACATATATACACGTTCATCTACAACTAAAGACAATTACATTTATTCCACTACGTTATTATGTAACTCTAAAATACTTCTACAATATATTTGATCTTTAGATTTTGTTAAAGAATTTGAAAAACCCTAATATCTACTTTAATCATTCGACACACATTGGTGGATTAACAAACCCAAACACATTACATTCTATCATTGCAGATATTGTCACATAAATGGCATACACAGACAAACACACAATGCCTACAATTTTATTCAGCAACCAACCAGTGCAATGTACCACTCCAACCTGTAGAAAGACAAAAAACATTCATTATTTAGATGATATCCAACGACTTTCTTTATTTATTGCAGTAAAATGTTGTATTGATTTTAAAATTTTACTTGAAATAAACTTTTGTTAGATTAGTTTAGTTTTTTGGTCCGAAAATCGTTTTGCATCTATTAATACAGAAAATGTAAAACAATGAACACCAAGGACACTATATTAATATGTCCCTGGTCGTACCAAGGTAAAGGAAGGTAAGGTGTATTTTTAGCTTACAATATAAGTTTCTGTTAATCATTAATTGTTTTTATATTGACTTTTTGTAATCACAATTATAACTTACATCAAGACTGAGGAATTGTGTATGCATGCATCTCTATGCGGGAATTTTTTCTCAGACATTTACACCTATTCCCAAGAATAAAGACGCCAGTCTCCAGAAGTATGTCGTCGCAATATATATCGTAAATACGAAGCTATGTTTTATCATTTTAAGTCATTTATACACTCATACAACATCTGAGATGAAACAAAATATCACAACTACATAGTATGCTTATAAAACGCGATACATTATTCTCCAAACAAGCATAAAATTGCAAAGATCTACATAATGTTTCTAGACAATGATCCTGTGTTTTCCTAAGAAGTGCAGGTAACTTAGATTATTTGGCATCCCTTTTAAGCGATTAAGTACAGAAATTACACTCCATTAAATTTAAGCTTCCTCATCTTTGTGTTCCGTTCATGGAACGCCACTCACCACGTTGTAAGCTAAGCCTTATATTAATGTTTGGCTTTCAAAACTACAATATAGGATAAACAGTAGGGTAAACCTTGCATGTTTTGGCATCAATGAATTGCAGGACAATCATACAGTATGTTATTTAATGCAATTATTCAATTTCTCAAATTTGCATTTAATTTTCAATACATGTAGTTTAAATATGTACATAATAAGTACATGTACTTTATGTAAGAAGTATCTTGCTTAAAATAAAGAAAAGAAACGCTTGTGGAGAACAAGATGTTAAGAAAGATCATTGGTTTAAATCATAAAAACAAGTTTGCGAAGCGCTACAGATCACATTTTTCGCTCTATCTTCTCAAAACTTAGTCCGAATATTTGAATTGATTAAATCTTTGATGAGTTCGGAATTAGGTCATGTGTCGTAAATAATACTAGTAACTAGGTTACTAGGCCAAAAAAATAAAAACCTTGTAAGTGGCTAAAATTGCATTCTTGGCTATGAAAGCTCTGTGTATTAAATGAAACAGTCAGATTCTCAGGTGAGCGATAAAGGGCCATCTCAGCTCTCTTGTTTACAATGAAAAATAACGTTTGGTTACAGAATTCTACATCTGATTGTTTAGGTATCTCACAAAGGGGTTTGTCACAAAAACAAATTTGGAAGAAATATACGTAGATAGAAAACTACGTTTCATGTTATTTATGTTTATGCCACCGTATCGATAGATCAGGGGCATATTGTTTTTGGCCTGTCTGACTGTCTGTTTGTTTGTTTGTTTGTTTGTTTGTTTGTTTGTCTTTCTGTCTGTTCGTTTGTACCAAACTTTAACATTGCCTATAAAATCAAAACGCTTCCTCCTACATTCAAATGTCATATGTTGCTTCTTCATGACAGTCTCTACTGGACCTGTGCGTTTTCAGGTCAGTAGGTCACAGTTCAAGGTCACGAGAGCATTGTGTTTTAAAACACATCTTGTTTCAATATATGTTTTTCCAACTGGCATCTCTATTCTGAGAATATATAGGTGGTAGAGTTTATAAACTGAACTCAAATTACGACATAACTTACAGTTATAATGACGGTCATGAACAAAAGTACAATACTGTACACCATTCCACTACTGTTAATGGCAGCCTGAAAATAACATACAGTTGTCATGGTAACATATTATCGTACGATATAAAAACATAGGAACACATTGTCATTTTAAAGACTTAATGGCAGGAAATATGAAAATGCTCCATTGTGATTCTAACAACCTACTGAGGAATGCTTTTAGTGTCGTCTGATTCTAAATAATGGACTCTTTTATCCGTTGTCTGGCATTCATAATCAACTTAAGGCAACATAGGTCTAAGATACATACATTTGGTGTTTATATTATGTTCAGTACAATATGATCTGTTGATCAACAGACGAAGAATATGTATACATTTATATTACTTCTAGAATATGACAATAACACGTTAAGTTTATAAATGCCATGTTTCGTATGTTACGTGATTAATAAGATATGAATCTAACACATCATGGGTGAAATCTTCGAGCATTGTTTAGGTTACACTGTAAGTATAGTAGACATACACAAGCCTGCGTGCCAAACTGTGCTTCTATTTAATTGTTCGTTCATCCCATCTTACAACCAGTAAGTTAAAACATGTATTAAGTCACTATGTAATTTTATTACGGAAAACGGAACATTTCTTTTTAGACACTTCTAGACTTTACGACAGTTCTGGAACCAATCCGAGGCAACGAAACTTCTTTTTGGATAATTAGAGAAAACCTGAAAACTAGGTGTTAAAACTGATGCTCATATCTTTATTATAATTAAATTCTAATTTCTCCAGAGAATTTCAGACGCAGTAAAAATAGATTACCTAATTGTTTTGAACCAATTACAGACACGCGCTCACGTGAAGGTTTTAAATACAGCTGAACACCCACATAGTTTCCCTAGGCTAAAATTTAAAGCGATAATCATTGAAGATCTAAATCATGAATGCCCATTACATTTTCCTTAAATACTGTTTTCGTTGTTTAAAGTCGCACCAGCAGCATGAGTTATATAGAGGCTTTAAAGCAACTAATGATGGCTGAAGGCATTGGGCACACGCCTGGATAGAACCACTGGACAGTTTCCGTACATGGGATTGTTTTCGAAGATATATTGACGAAGGAATCATGTACATTGTATTACTCAAATTTCTTATCTTTATTTCTGTGATTGTGTATTTTTATAACACAACAGTGTCAAGAATAAGAAAATGAAAGACAAACTATACTTGATATTCGAAATATTGTTCATTTCATCATTTTCAAATTATGTTACAAGACAATATTTTGATACTAGTTTTCCTTGAAAAAAACTAACGTTGAAAATTTATAAAAAAAAACACTAATTAAAATTTGGCTTTTTTCACTTAATACTTCTACATTTAAAAAGACACAAGTACAAGATGGATTACTTACTGTAGAGCCAGGACTAACCAGGGCAGTTTTTATGAACCATGGAAAAGATAAACCCAACAGAATGTCGAATATGTTACTCCCAATACAGTTAGACACAGCCATGTCTGCCATTCCTGGGAAAGAACAAGACATTAAACGTGTTATATTCTCTTGAAAACTTAATGTTCCGGAAGCTTTTTGTTATGGGCGGTTGACTAAACTAGTGCTCCATGGTAACCAACCAGTTCCAATCAGTCTTCTCCTCCTTCAACAAACAACATACAAGGACTGACTGTGAGCTATGTCTCAATGTAGGATGTCTTTTTTACTTTTAAAACATGTAATGAAGCTGGTCCTGATCAATAGTTCCCTTGTCCATTTTGTCAGCAGTCAAGCTAAATCATTAAAAAATCGTGGTTACTGCAGAATTTATTTTTCAGAATTTCCTCGCATATTACTTTTGTACTTTTTATATAATATTTAAAGTACATGTACCGCTAAATAATATAATATATTCGTATTAACATATAAAAACGTCGTTACCAACCTTGCTTAGCAACAAAGACACTCGCCATTGCGTCAGGTATGCTTGTACCCGCAGCTAGAAAGGTGATGCCCATTACACTGTCTGGTATACCAAAGGCGTATCCAATATATGTCACCTGTAATATTGAAATGAAACTGTTGGAATGATGGCTCGACCAAATTTTATACAATTTTGACTGACTAACGTATACAAATGTATATCTAGACACACAGTGAAGTAAAACATCAGAAAACAATCACAGCTGACACATTGGAGACCGTGAACAATTAGAACACCAAGCTATCTGTTTATACAAACAGAAATATGGACAGAAACGACAAGCTAAGTTTTTCTTTGCGCTTCACTCATCACAAATACCATGTACATGTATTTGTATCTTAATTATGCCGGTATTTTCAGTGATATTAGTACAGAAGAGAGTCTGAATTGTTTAAGCTTGAGATACGAGTCTTTGTTTAGTACGGCGTTGTTTTATTATAACTTTTATTACTGTGATATTACTACATTATAAATAACTTCCCAGTGTAGTCCCACATTAGTAACCTCGTTTTCTTATTCGGTATTGGCACTAAAATGAGCTAAACTAATCAAACATTTACACACAATGTTAACACGCATCATGTCAAGAAACGTGGAATCACAGATGCTCCACAAATTGGAACACAATAAAGAAAAATTAACATCTATATTGTGCCAACTGCGCACTAAGTATGCACAGAATCCTCACCATATCTACTGTGATAACTGCGCACAAAGTATGCACAGAATTCTCACCATACATATTGTGATAAACTGATAACTGCGCACAAAGTATGCACATAATTCTCACCATACATATTGTGATAACTGCGCACAAAGTATGCACATAATTCTCACCATACATATTGTGATAACTGCGCACAAAGTATGCGCAAAATACTCACCATCCATATTGTGACGTAGGAAAAAAGGAATATCCAGACGATAGACATAGCGAATGTTCCCATAAAATATTTCTCCCATCTGAAATACAGAGAAAGCTATTTACGACAAGAATACAAATATTAGCTTAGTAAATCTTAATATGTAAATTGCACCATATTACCGTTATACATTACCCATATTTGTAAAGGCATTTATGGACTGCCGATTGATGGCCTGTTATTCAAAAACCAATTTCCGAAAGCAATTGTTGCTTTAAATACAAATGATTCATTTCACTATTACCATTTCATTTATATATTTCATAAACGTTGATTAATATTCTGACTGTTGTCTAGGGCAACGAACTTCATATGAAATATGTTATTTATTGCAGAACATTTTGTATTGTTATTCAAAAAGGTTTCCAGTAAGGACCATCACGACTATTTCTTCTGTAAGACGGCTGGACGAGACATGACTACACAAACCTATTCACAATACAATCCTAAATGACTTCTATAATTCGATATATGATAAGAGGTGACAAGAGGATGTTATAAATCGAAAAAGCAATATAATGAAAATATTTGAACAATTGTGATTATATTGCATTTATTAGTTTTTTCCCTTTGATACTTCGGAGTGATTCTATAGAATATGTGTTCAAAATAGTGGTGTGTTTTTGTGCGTATGTACGTTTATAAACTGATGAAAAATGGCGTTTATCTTTTGGTATGTTTACTCTCTGAGCACAAATATCAATTGTTCATTGCCAACACAAACATCACCGCAAATTAAATATTGACGTTTGATTAATACAGCCTTGATTCTTCCTCAATATATATATTAATTTGATGAAGTGTGTGCTGTTACCATGACTACGAAGGCAATGAAATTATTTAAGAACAGTAGTGGAAGGGGAATATTTGATTAAATAAAAGTGTCATGTGTGATCTTTGAACTTTTATTAGAAATATCTATCAATCTAGATTTCTATCAACCATTAGAACTAGGAAAATTCCGCCATGTTATAGGTGTCATTTCTTTAAAACTTCGATTCCTTATTAAATTCAGGGTAGAACATAAACATCACGTGACCAGGATTATTCAAATGACACCAAAAGTATGAAAACACCATTTGAACGAATTTTAAGCTTGGTTGTAAAATGTACTGATTCAGTGATGTCTGATCACTGATCTCCTGTGTAAAATGTACTGATTCAGTGATGTCTGACCACTGATCTCCTGTGTAAAATGTACTGATTCAGTGATGTCTGATCACTGATCACCTGTGTAAAATGTACTGATTCAGTGATGTCTGACCAATGATCTCCTGCGTAAAATGTACTGATTCAGTGATGTCTGATTACTGATCTCCTGTGTAAAATGTACTGATTCAGTGATGTCTGACCACTGATCTCCTGTGTAGTACTGATTTAGTGATGTCTGCATCACTGATCTCATATGTAAAATGTACTGATTCAGTGATATCTGATCACTGATCTCCTGTGTAAAATGAACTGATTCAGTGATATCTGGCCACTGATCTCCTGTGTAAAATGTACTGATTCAGTGATATCTGGCCACTGATCTCCTGTGTAAAATGTACTGATTCAGTGATATCTGACCACTGATCTCCTGTATAAAATGTACTGATTCAGTGATATCTGATCACTGATCTCCTGTGTAAAATGTACTGATTCAGTGATATCTGATTCAGTGATGTCTGACCACTGATCTCCTGTATAAAATGTACTGATTCAGTGATGTCTGATTACTGATCTCCTGTGTAAAATGTACTGATTCAGTGATATCTGGCCACTGATCTCCTGTGTAAAATGTACTGATTCAGTGATGTCTGACCACTGATCTCCTGTGTAAAATGTACTGATTCAGTGATATCTGGCCACTGATCTCCTGTGTAAAATGTACTGATTCAGTGATATCTGATCACTGATCTCCTGTGTAAAATGTACTGATTCAGTGATATCTGGCCACTGATCTCCTGTGTAAAATGTACTGATTCAGTGATATCTGATTCAGTGATATCTGGCCACTGATCTCCTGTGTAAAATGTACTGTTTCAGTGATGTCTGATCACAGATCTCCTGTGTAAAATGTACTGATTCAGTGATATCTGGCCACTGATATCCTGTGTAAAATGTACTGATTCAGTGATATCTGATTCAGTGATGTCTGACCACTGATCTCCTGTGTAAAATGTACTGATTCAGTGATGTCTGACCACTGCTCTCCTGTGTAAAATGTACTGATTCAGTGATGTCTGACCACTGATCTCCTGTGTAAAATGTACTGATTCAGTGATGTCTGATTACTGGTCTCCTGTGTAAAATGTACTGATTCAGTGATATCTGATTCAGTGATGTCTGACCACTGATCTCCTGTATAAAATGTACTGATTCAGTGATGTCTGATTACTGATCTCCTGTGTAAAATGTACTGATTCAGTGATATCTGGCCACTGATCTCCTGTGTAAAATGTACTGATTCAGTGATATCTGACCACTGATCTCCTGTATAAAATGTACTGATTCAGTGATATCTGATCACTGATCTCCTGTGTAAAATGTACTGATTCAGTGATCTCTGATTCAGTGATGTCTGACCACTGATCTCCTGTGTAGTACTGATTCAGTGATGTCTGACCACTGATCTCCTGTATAAAATGTACTGATTCAGTGATATCTGATCACTGATCTCCTGTGTAAAATGTACTGATTCAGTGATATCTGATTCAGTGATGTCTGATTACTGATCTCCTGTATAAAATGTACTGATTCAGTGATGTCTGATTACTGATCTCCTGTGTAAAATGTACTGATTCAGTGATATCTGGCCACTGATCTCCTGTGTAAAATGTACTGATTCAGTGATGTCTGACCACTGATCTCCTGTGTAAAATGTACTGATTCAGTGATGTCTGATTACTGGTCTCCTGTGTAAAATGTACTGATTCAGTGATATCTGATCACTGATCTCCTGTGTAAAATGTACTGATTCAGTGATATCTGGGCACTGATCTCCTGTGTAAAATGTACTGATTCAGTGATGTCTGATCACAGATCTCCTGTGTAAAATGTACTGATTCAGTGATATCTGGCCACTGATCTCCTGTGTAAAATGTACTGATTCAGTGATATCTGATTCAGTGATGTCTGACCACTGATCTCCTGTGTAAAATGTACTGATTCAGTGATGTCTGACCACTGCTCTCCTGTGTAAAATGTACTGATTCAGTGATATCTGGCCACTGATCTCCTGTGTAAAATGTACTGATTCAGTGATGTCTGACCACTGATCTCCTGTGTAAAATGTACTGATTCAGTGATGTCTGATTACTGGTCTCCTGTGTAAAATGTACTGATTCAGTGATATCTGATCACTGATCTCCTGTGTAAAATGTACTGATTCAGTGATATCTGGGCACTGATCTCCTGTGTAAAATGTACTGATTCAGTGATGTCTGATCACAGATCTCCTGTGTAAAATGTACTGATTCAGTGATATCTGGCCACTGATCTCCTGTGTAAAATGTACTGATTCAGTGATATCTGATTCAGTGATGTCTGACCACTGATCTCCTGTGTAAAATGTACTGATTCAGTGATGTCTGACCACTGCTCTCCTGTGTAAAATGTACTGATTCAGTGATGTCTGACCACTGATCTCCTGTGTAAAATGTACTGATTCAGTGATGTCTGATTACTGGTCTCCTGTGTAAAATGTACTGATTCTGTGATATCTGATTCAGTGAAGTCTGACCACTGATCTCCTGTATAAAATGTACTGATTCAGTGATGTCTGATTACTGATCTCCTGTGTAAAATTTACTGATTCAGTGATATCTGGCCAATGATCTCCTGTGTAAAATGTACTGATTCAGTGATGTCTGACCACTGATCTCCTGTGTAAAATGTACTGATTCAGTGATGTCTGATTACTGGTCTCCTGTGTAAAATGTACTGATTCAGTGATATCTGATCACTGATCTCCTGTGTAAAATGTACTGATTCAGTGATATCTGGCCACTGATCTCCTGTGTAAAATGTACTGATTCAGTGATGTCTGATCACAGATCTCCTGTGTAAAATGTACTGATTCAGTGATATCTGGCCACTGATCTCTTGTGTAAAATGTACTGATTCAGTGATATCTGACCACTGATCTCCTGTGTAAAATGTACTGATTCAGTGATGTCTGATCACAGATCTCCTGTGTAAAATGTACTGATTCAGTGATATCTGGCCACTGATCTCCTGTGTAAAATGTACTGATTCAGTGATATCTAACCACTGATCTCCTGTGTAAAATGTACTGATTCAGTGATATCTGACCACTGATCTCCTGTATAAAATGTACTGATTCAGTGATATCTGATCACTGATCTCCTGTGTAAAATGTACTGATTCAGTGATATCTGGCCACTGATCTCCTGTGTAAAATGTACTGATTCAGTGATATCTGACCACTGATCTCCTGTGTAAAATGTACTGATTCAGTGATGTCTGATCACAGATCTCCTGTGTAAAATGTACTGATTCAGTGATATCTGGCCACTGATCTCCTGTGTAAAATGTACTGATTCAGTGATATCTAACCACTGATCTCCTGTGTAAAATGTACTGATTCAGTGATATCTGACCACTGATCTCCTGTATAAAATGTACTGATTCAGTGATATCTGATCACTGATCTCCTGTGTAAAATGTACTGATTCAGTGATATCTGGCCACTGATCTCCTGTGTAAAATGTACTGATTAAGTGATATCTGACCACTGATCTCCTGTGTAAAATGTACTGATTCAGTGATATCTGACCACTGATCTCCTGTATAAAATGTACTGATTCAGTGATATCTGATCACTGATCTCCTGTGTAAAATGTACTGATTCAGTGATATCTGACCACTGATCTCCTGTGTAAAATGTACTGATTCAGTGATGTCTGACCACTGATCTCCTGTTGTGTGTTTTTATAGAACTCGTATGTTCTTAGATTTAAGTCGTTTAGTAAGGGAGGATTAGAAGAGAATTAATCTACCATTGCCTTTTAATAAGACAACTTTACAAGTGAACATCTTAATACAGTGCTAAGCATAACATGTACTGCCTTATACAAAATTTGTTTCTCTAAAAGTTTGTGTTTTATACAATTCTTGCTTGATTGACCCATGTTTATATCTATATCACCTGTATGACTCTCTGAGATCTCAGTAGAGCGCTCACGACTGTCCAGAGTCTAGACCCAAACTAATACTACATCGACGTACAAGAATATCTCATATGATTTATTGAAGGATCAATAAACACAAGAAACAAAGAACTCATCTAAGCATCTAATAGCCTGGATATTATTCCCCTAATAGAACTATACTTTTGCAAAGCAATTTTATTTCGCTCGAGACTGGTTCTGTTATTTGCTGAATAAATGTCAATATTCAAGTCACTTTCAAAGAAGAAAAATTTGATAACCCGACACCGGAACAAGCTTAATCTTGTTCAAAATTTTATTTCAAGTTCATTACAAGTTTAATTAGATTTTCAGTAAATTGGTGTCATGTGATAAAAACGATCTCTTGGAAACGTATACCATCTGAGCTAGTGATTTGAAGTCGAGGTTCGACAGACAAATGGTTTGTGGAGAAAGACAAAGCAAATACATAACATGAGTGAATACCAAAACATGTATACATGGATTTTTGTGAAAACAAATTCGAAGGATGATCATTTGCAATCAACAGTTGAGACATTTATCTTTGTTTATTTAATCCAAAGTCAAATGAAGTAGCTTCATCCATAGGCACTCGATTACGTGATTTTTTATACGTTTACAGACGTTATTTTTCAATTTCACACATCAAACAACGCAAATCTGTCGAAAGAAAAATCTTCATTTTTTCCCTTATTGAGTGTATAAAATACTCCAAATTGAACTAAACTCGGAATTGGCATTTGGTAGAATGGACTCGGATTTGGAGAAGAAGACCTGCATCAAGATTTGCATCATTTTCATTTTATCTAATGACGAGTAATTTAGAAGAATCATACTTTCATCCAAACTCTTGTTAAAAGTACTTTCATACCTGTAAACAAAGGCCAGCCTTGGGAAAGACATTATATGGACTTTCTTGACGGGCTGCCTTTGTTCAGAGTTCATTTTGTTATAAGTAATCAATGACAGTTTTTAATTAATAATGAATGGCCTTTATTCACAGGATGGCCTTTATTCACTGAGATGGCCGCTAATACAAGTATGACTTGATTGAGCTGTTGGGTATATTGGGTGGAATGTACTTACTTTGGTTTTCTACTGTCAGGAATGGTGAAATATAACACAAATTTGATGGGATAAACAATCAACCATTTAGCAAACATTATGTATCCTTCATGGCCTGAAAACAGCAAACATCCAACAATATATACAAACTCACTATTCAAATAATATGCGTTAATCTAATTGTACATATTACTGAATCAAATATAATTCATGTTGTTGTTGTTAAACGCTTTACGTGATAAATTATGTATGAAAATATTTTAATATAGACAAAATAAATATTAGAAATATGTATTTACATTAAAGATATACGATTCTGTCAGACAAAGTGAATGTTAGAATTTATTTGCTTTTATAGATAAACTTTATAATGTTTTCTTTGTATTTATAAATATGTCATTGTGTTAGACAAAGTACACGTAGGACGCACTTAGCAATATTAACTAATATCCTCAGCGCTTGTTGACCATCTATTATGTTCTGTATTAACAGCCCTAGTATTTTAAATAGTGAAACTTGAATAGTGTTCATTGAGTAATATTCAGTGATTTCTAGCACTAACATGTTTTGCAGGTCTGCGCTATAACTAACAAATGTTAAATCAAGGGTTATTCTTAAGATCATAGAAGATAATAATAATGCAGACAAGCTAAATACTATAGTATGCTATCCGATGTTACAGCGTATTGTAGAAGGTTTTTTTCTCAGTAATGTTTGAATCAACGTAAATTACCTATTTTTGGCGGCGTTTTCCAGGAGTCCAAGTCTTCATCATACGCCATGCTCATCCTAGGAAAAGAATAAACCAAGTAAAAGTGGTGTCTTTGTTGGATTTAGTAATAAATACTATAATAGTAAAACTATTAAATGCAAACACATTATAAATGCATTTTGGTCTATCAATTTATGACTTGTGGCTGAAAGAAATGCAGTACGATTCCGTGCAACACATGGTATCCAAAGAAATGCAATACGATTCCGTGCAACACATGGTACCCAAAGAAATGCAGTACGATTCCGTGCAACACATGGTACCCAAAGAAATGCAGTACGATTCCGTGCAACACATGGTACCCAAAGAAATGCAGTACGATTGCGTGCAACACATGGTACCCAAAGAAATGCAGTACGATTCCGTGCAACACATGGTACCCAAAGAAATGCAGTACGATTCCGTGCAACACATGGTACCCAAAGAAATGCAGTACGATTCCGTGCAACACATGGTACCCAAAGAAATGGGATATTACTAGGAATATTTGCTACTTTTTCGGCTAATTCAATTAATTTTGGTTAAACAGCATATTTATACAACGGCTTATGTTTTTTATGAGTGGAAGCTCTGTTTACCAATTCCTAACAGACTTAGCATAAGATCGCATCGTTGAGGCCCGGCTAGCTTTTTTGTACAGCTGTCGACGCAAAAATGCCGAGTCACGCATCATTCTTTTTCTCTGAAAAGAAAATTCAGAATAAAACTTTTTCTGTAAACAAAAAACGACTTACACAATTTAACGTGAAACAGGACACTTCTTGAAAAGTTACCAGTATTGTGCAGTCTCATGAACTTTTAACATTTAACTTCAGTTTTATATTGACTGGTTGATAAAATGAAGAATTAAATTTAAATTCCATTAGACAAGTCTCCTAAAATATCTGACAGAATGTGGTAAATATCTGAACGAACGGTCCCTCGTCTATCTGTAATACCCAACTGATCACATCTGTAAGTTAGTAAGTTTAGTTGTTCATTGCATTGGCAGCAGTAACGGACTATAGATCGTAAATTTGTATTCCGTCTTATCAAAAAACACCAAACTTTAATAGAAAAGTAATGAAAAAGAAACTAAATGAAAAACAATCGTCAAACAACACGCCCCGTTCAACTGATGTATAAATAAAAGCGTAAACCACACCGCCTTTACAAAAAACAAATTAAATAAAAAAGAAGTTACTAATTTGAGTGTTTTGAACAGTTTATTACAATTTTATTATCAAATGTCTGTTACATCTGTCTGTGGTTGACAGTTAACAGACTGCATTTTTGCTAGAATATACAAATGTATATATGTAGCTAATAAGAATGTAGAGTAATGGAAAATGTATATATGTAGCTAATAAGAATGTAGAGTAATGGAAAATGTATATATGTAGCTAATAAGAATGTAGAGTAATGGAAAATGTATATATGTAGCTAATAAGAATGTAGAGTAATGGAAAATGTATATATGTAGCTAATAAGAATGTAGAGTAATGGAAAATGTATAAAACGTTATATTTCAATGGTTTATGGGGGAACACCGTGGTAGAATGATTTCCCCTCAGCAGTGAAATATGATAGATAAATATCTGGAAGTAGGCCAACCACAATGGGAAATTTATTTAAATTTCAAGTGCAAGATTTATTGTTGAATGACTGAAGATGGAGAGACTTACATAAGATATAACAAGTCTAGAAGCCGCGGTAAATCTACACCGTCCAGCAAAGTTATGTCCCATCATTATACGGAATGCAGCTTCCTCGAACGATATTCTGAAGTCAGATACATGGATTATATTTAGGGACCGGGTTTGAATACCAGTCATGGTAGGTCATTCCCTTCTATATAAACTTGATAAAAAAATTTTTTTTCATATTTGGAAATTGATAAAAAAAATTTTTTCGTATATGGAGAAGTTGCCGTTTCATAGTGGAAGGGTAAATAAGTACATGTACTATATACTAGTAGTTAGGATACAGTCCAGGATGACTGGTTAGGTTAACCGGCCTCCGTATATAACTGTATTATTGTTGAAAACGGCATTAAATCCGCTAACAAAAATTAGTACGGGCGTTACCTTGTACGTTTATCTAGAAGCTGAAAAGTATTTTAGATACTTACACTGAACCTGTCAGAGGTTATAAGTACCTTCAAACCTGCAAACAAAGACCAACATTTGGGAAGACATTATGTGACCTTTATTGACAGGTGGCCCTTATTCGGTCTGTCTGTGTAGTCATAGTATGTGTTCATAATCGTATCTAAAATATCAACACAGATATACTTTCATACTTTACACTAGGATTCATTGCGTATTCATCAGCTGATTGGCTCTGGGGCTTGTATTCCTGTAACTCAGTGGTGTCTGTCTGATTAACTTCTACTTCAACTGATGTATGGAAGACATCGTCATCATCTCCGAATTGTTCTACAAGGTGGTTAGTAAGTTATAAATATCGTAAAATTATAAATATCGTAAAATTGTAAATATCGTAAAATTATAGACTATCGTAAAATTATAAATTTCGTAACATTGTAAATATCGTAAAATTGTAAATATCGTAAAATTATAAATATCGTAACATTGTAAATATAGTACAATTGTAAATATCGTAAAATTATAAATATCGTACAATTGTAAATATCATAAAATTATAAATATCGTACAATTGTAAATATCATAACATTATAAATATCGTACAATTGTAAATATCATACCATTATAAATATCGTACAATTGTAAATATCATAAAATTATAAATATCGTACAATTGTAAATATCATAAAATTATAAATATCGTACAATTGTAAGTATCATAACATTATAAATATCGTACAATTGTAAATATCGTAAAATTATAAATATCGTACAATTGTAAATATCATAAAATTATAAATATCGTACAATTGTAAATATCATAACATTATAAATATCGTACAATTGTAAATATCATAACATTATAAATATCGTACAATTGTAAATATCGTAAAATTATATATATCGTAAAATTGTGAAATCAAATTATCAAGATTAATATCTGCACTACAGTGTGTTTTCTGTTGAGTCTCATGCAGAAAACACCCGCCATTGGTCAAGAATAAGAGTGAGTAAGGTAAACAGCCAATCAAATGCTCCAGTTCCAAACTTTGTCTCAAACCTATATTTTAATTGACAATTTTCATACCTACATCATACTTATATTTCATCCTTCACGGAACTAGTAAATGATGAATAAATATTGTTTTAAACGTTTCATAATCCCGAGTTTCCAGGAAATAATCACGTCGATACTTATATAACAAAATTATTCCTACATGTACATGTATGCCGTAACTCCGATACAAATAGGATTCTTATTTATGGATATGATACTTGATAATCCCCTCTATGAATAAATCAGTCCATTATTAAGTTGTTTTTTGCCATATATTTAATAAAATATCACCCCAACAGACCCGCTTCCGGCATCTTTATCATCTAACTTCTTGTAGCAGATAACATTCCAGAAACGTATATTCTTCAAGCGTATTAGGGAAGAAAAAAATCAAGAGTTTTTAATTTCCCCAAAGTCTGCGGTAATTTCAAATATTTCAAACTTAATTGCGAGACGCTTTTATATTAATTGCCATCCGAACGTGATCTCAGTTTTTGTTCACTGGGAGAGGGATGTTACAGATCCATTTCAAATGTAAGTTTTTTGTTTCTTATAAAGAACAGTTTCTGATTTCGTCTTGTAGACAACGATTTGAATAAACCAGAAACAATCCAATTTACTTTATATTCAATGTCTAATTCGATACAGTTCAAATAATGAGACTTATTCTTATAGGATGGTATACTTTTAGGGGTAAAGATAGAAGTTAAATTATTTTACAGATGATCCCAAGGTACCAGCCTCATCTAGGATAAGAATATTTAGTAAGAATCTAGGATTAATTCCAGAATTTTCTGTTAAGCAGATATATTATATATTCACACAATGCTGTTATTCTGCGTCATTGCTATTCCCAGCCCAATGATGTTCTCTTCTTTTTATTGATGTTAATTTCGTCATGAAATGGATAAAATGATATGAACTACTCCACAGGGACTCGTGGAAGCCTCGCCTGATAAGGCATGCCAAGATAGCAGTACGTTTATAGCAGAGACACATTAAGGCTTACCATAATCTCCTTGGAATTTATTCAACTGTTTGCCGATAACACCATTGGATGATAGTTTTTCTGTTGTTAACCATTTCAGCTTGTCTGTTATTGTACTTTGAAGAGTTCGATTAAACCTGCAATTAATGTAGAGGCACGATTCAGATTCCATAGTGTCAACTGGTAGTATGTTTAGATACCAAATAATGTGAAACCTGAATATCTAATATAATAAGCAACAGAAATATACGACAAAGACAATGTGTAAGGTGTCATGTTAATTGCAGAACAGAGAATACACCATGGAGATTTTAACGACGGTACTATTCAGTGATAATAGAGGAAATCTACAGCTATATATACATATCATATAAATGGGCAATACATGAATAGAACATAGTTATAAACATTCATAAGACAAATCTGATATTGTTAATAATAAGTTGAACCGGTGATATAATATATTGCAAACCATAACTTACGCAATACTATAAATGATCAAACAGGTAATTAAATGTGATTTATATACAACGATATACATAAATATGTAGAAGTGTCCGAGTCGGATCAATGTTTGTTGGAGATTTAGAAGCAACATGCTCGTATGTTAATAAAAGTACAGTACAACCTCTCCAAAGCGACCCTCTCTTCAGCAACAACCTC